>OX359288.1:61192641-61792641 GCA_947179395.2 Pulicaria dysenterica | reverse complement strand
AACACGTGAAAACAAAATAACAAATTTTGATATTTAGTTGTCTTTGAAATTAAATTTCAACATGATACTAACGGCCCGTCCATAACCTCTTTTTACCAATCATCATTTGTTTCTTTCGTGGGTAATTCTTCTACAATGTATAAAAAAATACAACTTTAGAGCATACTAGATTTCACGCCCGTGTAAACACGGGCCAGTATATAAGATTTTTGATATATGATTTTATATCCTCTCATGAGAATCAAATTAACTTAGTCACGGTTATGTCCGGTTTTATTGAAGGCAAACAGAGCTTCAATTAATAAAATCATTTAGGAGTGACATACAATCTGATTGTAACTAAATAATAATAATATTATTCATTTTCTTTTCATTTTGTTTCCTCATGGATAACTACATATCCTTCAATCCACCTGAACTTCGAAAGGATGAAAATAACCCATCTCTACCTTTTGAAAACTAACTTCCTTATTCCTTTCTAATATGATAATCGAGGGACCCGCTCCATTAGTTTTCTACCCACCCGACGACCTTATCTTTCCAAAATAATACTCCATTAGTTTTTTGTTATTACAGATTGATAATTAATAGTCTCTCATCACTCCATCAAAGCGGTTTAATATATGTTTTAACCTAAAAAGTTTTTATAATAATAGTATTATCTATTGTCTCTAATTCTCATCAGTCTTTCTCTCTCTTTCATACCTAAACCAGAAACCACCACCACATCCACCACCATCATTACCACCACACTACACCTCAAGTTATCCACCACCGCACCCATCTCTCGAGAACACAACTGCAGTAAAAAACCGACTAAAACCCACCAAAAACCACCATGTGCTTCAAAAACCGACCAAAACCCCAAAAAGTTCGAATAAAAACCCCCCCAAAAACCCTAGTTCTGACCAAAACCCCAAAAACCGATAAAAAACCCTAGATCTGACCAAATCTTGGTTACGATGGTGGTAGCGGATGGAGATGACGGTGGCGGTGGTTCTTCCAGATCTTGGTTACGGTGGTGGTCGTGCTTCGATCTTGGTTACGGTTGTGGTGGTTATTCCAGATCTTGGTTACGGTGGCGGGATCTTGGTTACGGTGGTGTCGTCTAGGGTTTTATAGGGTTATCTTGTACCGATGGAGGTGGCGAGGTGGTTGAAGAAGATGAGAGAGCCGGTGGTAGCGTAGGGCGGTGGTGGTGGGGGTGTTGGTTATTGAGTGAGAGAAATGGTGAACTGAGAGTGAGAGATTGAGAGAGAGTCTAGAGTGCGAGAGAGAGGAGAGAGGAGAAAGTGAGAGGGCTGGTGGTGGTGGCGGCGTTAGGCTGTGGTCGTGGCGTTGGGCGGCGGCGGTAGTGTCAGGGTCGTGGGGGCAGGTTAGGTTAATGGGGAGTAAGAGAGGCAGAGAGATTGAGAGAGAGAGAATAGGTATAGAGAGAGATATGAAGTTAAATAAACTATTTGACTTTAAATATATATTTTTGTTAAAAAAAGGTTTAAATATTGTTTTAATTAATAACAAAATAGTAAAAATAGTAAAAAGATTGAAATGCCCTTGACTTAACGGATGTTACTAACGGCAAAAGTTAGAAAGGACCAAAGTGGCATAGAAATGGTTGTTAAAGGATGATTTTTACCACTTTTAAAGTTATAGGACGAAAATGGCAGAAATCATAAGGTAAATAACCAGTTGAACAATAAACTCTTGTAATTATTCAATAATTAATAAAACTATTGTTTTAAATTCTTTTACAATCCGATACATATTGCGTTGAAGCACAATCCCCCATTTTCAATAGCAAAAATATGAGAATTGGAAGCTCATGAACAAATTTGTAACTAATACATTCAAAACTGATGAATACATACCAAATATATAAGATGCACAATCCAGATCGCACCAGATACATACCAAAAACATAAGATGCACAATCCTAAAACTCCAATTGTGCACCGAAAACAAATACAAAAACGAATTTTGCATTACACAGGCGTTGATGCACACAACTCACCGACAACCGTCTTTGGAATCAAGCAGAAATCACGATCAAAACGCCTATGAAGGTTGTTGGGTGGTAGCCTCAACCTCGACGGTGGTGGTGGTCGCACAAATGCGAGGGAGGCGCAACCTTCAACTTCGATTGCATCCCACATCGGAACCTTCAACTTCTATTGTACCTCCGTCTTCAATTTCACGTTCGACTACACCTTCAAGCACCAGCATCGGATGTGAAGCAGTTTGCAATGAAGGAGGCGGTTGTAGGGAAAAACCATCAGGGAGGCGGAGGTTGATTAGGGTGATGCAGGATGCATACGGCGAATCGATATGCGGATACCGTTGTTGGCGTCGCTAGGGTACAACAGGCCGACGGTGGAGGCTTGGCAGGTCGACGACGGCTGCACATTTTCTAGGGTTTTTGGCTTTGTGCAAATTGTCGCATTAATATAAACAGGAAAGGGGGAGACGTGGGTTATAGGAGAGAGAAAAATGTTACATAATTTTAGGAAATAAAATCAAATTCCTAAATTACCCTTTTAACTAAAAAGACACATCACATCCTCATATTTCTCCCTATCCTTTTTACCTTAAATTTTTTTGTATTTGAACCTAATTCCAGTTATATATATATATATATATATATATATATATATATATATTAGTATTGTATTCGCGCAATTAGCGGTTATGAATATATTTTTTCTCAATAACTTGAGCAATTACACCTAAAGTCTGCAAAGATTTAATTAACAAAATATAGTAATTAAAAACAAAACCTCATACAAACATTATAACTATTGCCGCTTTCATTGATGCCAATGTGTCTAGTTTAGAAATTCTGACCTATTAAGTGATGCATAAGTTAGTACCTAAGTTATTCAAAACCTGAGCTATAAGCTCATCGTATCTCTTAGCCTAGTGGTTAAGAGTAAGGGGGAGGCAAAACCTTCTAGGAGGTCCAGGGTTCAAACATTGACAATGGAGTTTAATTCTAACTTGGTGTTATTAACTTACTAACAACTAACTTTGCCGTTCAAAAAAAAAACCTGGCAACTGTGAAAAGGGAAATTTCACTAAAACCGGAAAAAACCGTTGAACCGGAGCAACCCGCATCGAACCGGTCTTTACAAAAGCTTTTTAACTAAAATCAAAATATGATAAGAGACCTAAATATAGGCAAGGACATCCTTCGGTTTGTTTCACATATGGAAATCACCTAATTGAACGCCACATCATATTTATACCTTATCTAATTACAGTGGATTTCAATTTGAAGCTTAATTACACATGCCACATAGGATTTTTAATTTCTTAAGTTATATAGGATATAGATTATTATATACACAATAATCAGAAAACATATAGTTAACTGATTAACCATGTTAACTACCAAAAAACCAAATTTATTTTAATAAAATAAAAAATTAATTCAGAATTTTCACATAGGCCGGACCGGCCGGTTGAACCCATCAACCATGAGCCCTGATTAAATCCGGTTCAAAAGTAGCGACTAAATCGGACAACTGTGAACCGGCGGTTTTATGAAAACCGGAACAAAACCGATGAACTGGAGAAACCCGCATCGAACCGGTCCTTACTAAAGCTTTTTAACTAAAATCAAAAGATGTTGGGAGATGCAAATATAGGCAAGGATATCCTTTGGTTGTTTCTTAGAAGCAATGTGGGATCATAAAATATATATAGAGAGAGATATGGAGATATTCTTGTTTTGCCTCAGCTAGCGATGTGGGATATAGAAATAACCTAATTGAGTGCCACATCATATTTTGACCTTATCTAATTACATTGGATTTCAAATTTGAAGCTTAAAAGACTGGTTCGATGCGGGTTTCTCCGGTTCATCTGTTTTGTTTCGGTTTCTTAGAAGCAATGTGGGATCATAAATTATATATAGAGAGAGATATGGAGATCTTCTTGTTTTGTTTCAGCTAGCGATGTGGGATATAGAAATCACCTAATTGAGTGCCACATCATATTTTGACCTTATCTAATTACATTGGATTTCAAATTTGAAGCTTAATTACACATGCCACATATGATTTTAATGTTCTTAAGTTATATAGAATATAGATATAGATAGATTATTATATACACAAGAATCAAAAAACAGTTAGTTAACTGATTAACAATGTTAACTACCCAAAAACCGAATTTATTTTAATACAATAAAAAATTAATTCTGAATTTTCACATAGGCTGGACCGGCCGGGTGAACCGGTTCAACCGTGAGCCGTGATTAATTTCAGTTCAAAAGTAGCGACTAAACCGGGCAACTGTGAAATGGGCGGTTTCACTAAAACCGGAACAAACCTATGAACCGGAGCAACCCGCATCGAACCGGCCTTTACTAAAGTTTTTTAACTAAAATCAAAAGATGTTGGAAGACCTAAATATAGGCAAGGACATCTTTCGGTTGTTTCTTTGAAGCAATGTGGGATCATAAAATATATATATATATAGATATGGAGATCTCCTTGTTTTGCCTCAGCTACCGATGTGGGATATGGAAGTCACCTAATTGAGTGCCACATCATCATTTTTACAATTTACAATTGCTCATACTTGAAATTTTACCAATCAATAGACATTGCCACATGAGATATAAACAACCCTAAAAAATAAAAAATTGATTCGAAATTTCCACATATGCCAAATATCAAGGTTTCATCTTGCTTGACCCAATTGCATTGTTTTGAAAACCGGGCTGGACCGGCCGGTTGAATCGGTTCAACCGTGAGCCGTGATTAAATCCGGTTCAAAAGCAGCGACTAAACCGGGCAACTGTGAACCGGGCAGTTTCACTAAAACTGGAACAAAACCAATGAACCGGAGCAACCCGCACCGAACCGGCTTTACTAATGCTTTTTAACTAAAATCAAAAAATGTTAGGAGACCTAAATATAGGCAATGACATCCTTCGGTTGTTACTTAGAAACAATGTGGGATCATAATATATATATATATATATATATATATATATATATATATATATATATATATATATATATATATATATATATATATATATATATATATATATGGAGATCTCCTTGTTTTGCCTCACTAGAGATGTGAGATATGAAAATCACCTAATTGAATGCCACATCATATTTATACCTTATCTAATTACATTGGATTTCAATTTGAAGCTTAATTACACTTGCCACATAGGATTTTTAATTTCTTAAGTTGTATAGGATATAGATTATTATATACACAATAATCAGAAAACATATAGTTAACTGATTAACCATGTTAACTACCAAAAAACCGAATTTATTTTAATAAAATAAAAAATTAATTCAGAATTTTCAAATAGGCCGGCCCGGCCGGTTGAACCCATCAACCATGAGCCCTGATTAAATCCGCTTTAAAAGTAGCGACTAAACCGGACAACTGTGAACTGGCGGTTTTACTAAAACCGGAACAAAACCGATGAACAGGAGAAACCCGCATCGAACCGGTCTTTACTAAAGCTTTTTAACTAAAATCAAAAGATGTTGGGAGATGTAAATATAGGCAAGGATATCATTTGGTTGTTTCGTAGAAGCAATGTGGGATCATAAAATATATAGAGAGAGATATGGAGATCTTCTTGTTTTGCCTCAGCTAGCGATGTGGGATATAGAAATCACCTAATTGAGTGTCACATCATATTTTGACCTTATCTAATTACATTGGATTTCAAATTGGAAGCTTAATTACACATGCCACATTGGATTTTAATGTTCTTAAGTTATATAGAATATAGGTAGATTATTATATACACAAGAATCAAAAAACAGTTAGTTAACTTTAACTACCCAAAAACCGAATTTATTTTAATAAAATAAAAAATTAATTTGGAATTTTCACATAGGCTGAACCGGCCGGGTGAACCGGTTCAACCGTGAGCCGTGATTAATTTCGGTTCAAAAGTAGCGACTAAACCGGACAACTGTGAAACGGGCGGTTTCACTAAAACAGGAACAAACCTATGAACCGGAGCAACCCGCATCGAACCGGCCTTTACTAAAGTTTTTTAACTAAAATCAAAAGATGTTGGGAGACCTAAATATAGGCAAGGACATCCTTCGGTTGTTTCTTGGAAGCATTGTGGGATCATAATATATATATATATATATATATATATATATATATATATATATATATATATATATCTATATATATATCTCTAATCTCTATTAAAAGAAAAGGGTTTTCCCCCTTTCCTAAAATATCTCCACCAATCAGATCATTTAGTTTTAAATAAAAAATTAAAATAATACATTTGATTACGTCATACTCCCCAAAAAACCTTAAGCCGGATACCCAATATCGACTTCCCCAAAATTAAGCCTGTTTACGCCTTGCCCTATCTCTCTTCTTCTCCTTCCGTAGCCGATTTCCATATCGATTGAAGCCTCTGCTTGACGACTTCCAACATCGATCGAAACGTCGATCTCCAGTATCGATTGAAGCTGTGCTTCCCCAGACGACTTCCAAAACCGATTGAATCCTGTGCTTCCCCAGCCGACTTCAAAGACATCCTTCGATTCCTCAAATATCTTCGATTCCTTTAGGGGATACGGCTTCCCCATCTCTTCTTCGATTCACCTATTTCCAAAGTTCTCATCGTCAGGTAACTGTAATCTATTAATAAATGTTTGTTTCACTGTTGCATGTTTGATTTTTAAAAGTCCTAATGAATGTCAATTTATTACCAATTCATGTTTCTTATCAAGAGACCTCCTGTGGTGAATTAATTTCATATCAAAAAGTATGATTCGCTAATAAACAGAATCGGAATTTGGGTCCAGTTGCTGAAACTACTTATATATTAGCTTCTACGTATGATGGTGTTTAGGATTTTGCTTTTAATTTGGATATAACTATCATTTTCGGTATTGTTTTCTCTTTTGGTACATGTTTCTCTGAATTGCATTCATATAGAATATATTTTAATAGTCATCAATCCTTCATCAGTAGACTAATAACAATAGGATTAGGAATACTAGGAACCAAACAACAGAATTAATTAAGACCAAATTCATATACTGTTTCAATGATACTACTCCGATTCATGAATCATGACTTCATATAAAGACCTTAACTAGCACATCATATACAGTGTTCCAGTTTTGATTCAATTCCAATTACTAATCAAGGGAGCTCCTGTGGTGTTCCGGTTTCATATCAAAAAGTATGATTCGCTAATAAACAGAATCGGAATTTGGGTCCAGTTGCTGAAACTACTTATATTGATCATTTTTCTGTTACATTGATTATTTGTCTAAACAAAATCTGTATTCAATCATCTGCGTAAACAAAATCTTTACACAGCCAATTGTTTCTATTTCTGATTTTTTGCTTCCCGATTTGGGAATGACCAATTGATTTATTTATCAAACGCAGATGCTATAGCAACAGAGTAATCAATTGAGTTCATGTGTTGTGACCAGCAGACGAAAACAGAAAAGGAGAAACGAACTAACCTTAATTGCTGCTGAACTTGAAGTGATTTCGTTGGCCAAATCAATTTAATCGCAGTGAAAGCGTATGTAACCAAATCGGTAATCTTATTGAATGAGAATACTTTTGGCTATTCAAAAAAAAACTATTTAGCAAGTAAACTGCAATGAGAATAGGACCCCTGTTCAGCACTTGATGGGTTCATTACGTTACAAATAGTCAATGTTCAGTAAATCAAGTTTATCGTCAAACCATATCATATATTATAAAGTTTTTCTTTGTTCTTCATATCACTGCTGCATGTAGTTTTCCTGCTCTATCTGCATTGGCGTGTCATCAGATGCAAAATTGTATATTAATTGTTCTTCATCAGCTACACTTGGGTTATGTTTGACCTCTAACGGGCAATGAGAATAGGACCCCTGTTCAGCACTTGATGGGTTCATTATGTTACAAACAGTCTTAATTGTTTGCTTCATACTCCAAAAGGTATAACTTGATTTGTAAAGGCTTTAAACAATTTTTGCTGCTGCCTTCTTCGATAAACGGTTCTTGGATCTGAATTCACTGCTGCCTTCATCAATAACGGGTTTCGATAAAACAAAGAAAACCAAGTAAGTCTTCTTCTGATTGAATCAAATTAAGAGTAAATTAATTATTTCAGGTTACTTTATTCGCTGACCCTGTTGATCTGTTCGGAATTTATAGACTTCACTGTCGGTATAGAAGACTCGAATGATATGTGTTCTTGCAATTCGCTATCTCCATGCTTACATATATCAATAGCTAATCTGTTAGGATGTAGAATTTGAATAAATCAAGTCAATGTTTTGTTAAGCTCATTGTTGCTGATTGATAAATAAGCTTTTATAGCCAAGAAATAGTGAATGCATTTGAACAACAAGACGTGTTTGAATAAATGATCCAAATATACTTATTCCAAATTGACAGTCTTTATAAGCAATCCCAAAAGATAGTTAAAGGTTTTAATGGTGTTACATAGTTGCTTATTCATGCTACTTATTCTAGATTATATGTTGCGAAATAAAGTGTTTCGAATATAGCCTTTCCTCTATGTCTATTATTTCTGAGTTTATTCTGAAACTATGATTCTTAGTTTATGAAGTTATGATTAATGATTCTGATTTCTAAAAGTTTATGATTCTTTCTTTCTTAGTTACTAAAATTACGATTAATGGTTTTGATTTCTGAGTTTAGAATTCTGATTAAAGGGTCAAATACTCAAATGTTAATAACAGTCTGTTTTTTACCTTCTTTGTTTATAATTCTTAATTTTGATTATGATTAAGGTTTCTTAGTTTATGGCATTACTTATGCTGGAATCAAGTAGTATGCCAAGTGGTCTCAAAATCCTGTTATAAAATGTGGTAATAGTCTCAACATAGAATTATGTTATGGAAGAGACAGTCAATGGAAGAAGTCAATTTGACTCAAAACTTTGCAACTTAAACATAAACAAACTTTGCTTAGAAATACATTAGAAATCAGATATGGCCTATATGTTGTTCAATGGATTTATAAAGTTAATGGGAAACCAACACCTGATTTGGAAGCTTTTGTTAATTTAACAAAGGTACGTCTCATTGCTCAAGGTACATCCAAGTGTTTTTATTTATAATATCGAGACTAAATCCACATTTCATGGTGTATACAGGAAATAGAAAATGGTGAATTTGTTCGTCTAAAAACTGTCCACCTCAATGGGAAGCCCCGAGTGCCGACACTGAAACAGGATTTGCACTACTGGCCTACTTGGGAATTGAGGTTTGATCCTGAAACTGCTATGTGGCAGTGAAAGACGATTAAATCATTATAAAGTTTTGGAGGAAGAGTGAGTTTTATACTTTTATATACAAAAATGATTAAGATTTGTATGGGTTTTAGATACAGAAATGATGAAGATTATTAGATTAAATTATGAGCTGATACAAATTATACAAGAACCAATATTTGTTCCTCAAGTTTAGTGGTAGTACTAGCAGTTAAGTTATAACATAAGAGGTATTGAAGTTTTTAAAGGATTTTATTGTTGCATGACTTACATGTTTTCTGGTGGGTTTTCAGGGTCCAGCAAGGGTTTAGGGCTAATGCTGTCAAGCATTTAAAAAAGACCGGTGGGTTTTTAAGAACTTTGGCTAATTCAGCTACTGATTGATCTTTTTTTGTTACTGGAGTTGTTGTGTGGAGCAGCTCAAGCTGATTACTTTCAGGTACATACCAATGATGTTTTAATTTTCTTATCTACAAAATATATAAGAAAACATGAGCTTATCACGCTACTACTTGACATGCTGCTTAGTGACACCATTATTGATCAATTGCTAAAGCCTAAAGTTCAAGTTCTGAAGTTGATGCAGAAAAATACTCTGTATGTGTTATGTCGAATTTAGTTCAAGTACTGATTAACGGACATTTCAAGCCCCTTTGACACTTGATATGAGCTATGTGTTATCTTTAGCGCGTCAAATGGGTTAAGTCAAAGGATCTAACTAAAAAGGAAACGGGTTGGAATTCACCCAAAGTGTATTCAAACGCTACAAAAAGTAAATAAATGTTTTTTATTTATCTAAATCCAAATGTCCTTCTTAACACAAAAAGAATTTAGCTTCTTGAGGCATTTTGTTCTGTTGGAATATAGTTTTAAGAGATGTGCTTTTTTTTTTATCTTTTTTGTCTGCAGCTGTAGTGGCAGGGCAAGAGACAGAGATTTTAATTGGAATGAAAAATGAAGGTAATATTCTGTTCTCTGAGTGGTGTTTGGATATGCCTTATAAAACTGAATTTTTGGTTACTGCGACATCAAATCGTAATTATCCTCTTATTTTCTGTTTGGGAAAAATGATTCTGATTAATATTATCATCTGATTGTTTACAGGTTAAAGTTTCTTAGCTGCTGTAGCAAAACAAATAAAATATTAATTACTAAACTTACTTATTGTTAATAATTTTATTGGCATGTATTCTTCTATAGTTGATTAGAAAGTAATTGATCTCTCTTGTGACTTCTACTTGATGATTAGGGGATCAAATTTTTGTTTATGTTATCTGGAAAGGTAAAGTTGTTTTTTTATTGAGTCCGTGTTTTTGATTCCATGGATTCCTACTATAAATCTAATCAACCCCTCATAATTGATTGCATTTTTATCAACTAAAGAATGCTGTAGGTTCGTTTAAGCCCTTGGTTGTGAATAAGACTGTATATGTATATATTTAAGTGTGTGTGTGTCTCAGGTTGTAATAGGCTAATAGCCGATTGTCATAAAGGGGGTTACATTCGATTAAGACTACATAACAATTCTCATGGGTTAACGTCATCATTCATGTCCTTCCTCCATGTGTACACCAACAAGAAAAAACAAAGCTTGGAGTCTCAACCTCACTCAACAATAAATCCCTAATGATTGATTACATTCTCTTTTTTCTTTTTTAGCAGTTTTGGTATGTGTTAACCGGAAAACATATAGTGCAACACTACAGGTATGTCTCATAAAACTTTCATTCATATTTAATTAAATATGTTGAGTGGGTCATATCTTGACCCATTTACAATTATTTGTCAAATGAGTTAAGCTAACAGAGATTTAACTAAATATGTCTATTGGGTCAAATCGGGTTGAAAGTCATCAAAGTATATTTAGCACACTACTTTAGATAGTTCAAAACAGAGATTAAAAACTGTGTTTTCGGGTCAGCCCTTTAACCCCTTACGTAGCTCATCCATTTTGCTACCTCTATTTGTAATAATTTAACTCAAGTACCTTACTATTAAGGTGTTCTCTACCCTTTTTAATACAGGCTGGTTAGTTTAAGTTCACCCAAGGTCTATTTTTCCTATACTTAATCACATTGGGTTTTTATTTCCTTATCAATTTTGTTTTGTGATTATATACAGGTTTGAAAGAAACCGGTTTTATGTGTTACTCAGTTTTTCGACCTCTAGAATCCATTCTCTCTTCCGTGATTCAAGGATATGTAGATTGTTCGACTCTTCCGTCGATCCATCTCCATAAGAGTTTTTATGTAAGTATTCCTTGCGTTAATTCAATGATTTCAATTTCAAAATCAATGATCATGTTTTAGATTAAGATCATCAATCGGTCGTCTTCTTACAGCGATACTTGAATCTATGTTTTTAATTGTTACGAGAGATTTGGTGCAATTCATTACTAAAATCACCTTATTAAAAGATAAATTACTCACTCAAATGTTTGTTAAGAGGTTGTCTGAGCCTCTTAACAATACAACCGAATTCTATACAGAAAGTCTTTCTACTCTTTGGTTGCCTTATGAGTGTCAAATTTTGTAGAGTTGTTTATATGCAAGCTGAAGATATCACTTTTTGAGTGGGTGAGAGAATATATTTAGTCTTAATATTTGTATCATACTATTATGTTATCTTTTTCAAGGTATTGATTGGATCTTAAAAACCTGTCTGCGCTGGACTAGCACTTATCTTGCTACAAATAATTGTAATGGGACAATCTCACTGACTTATTGAGCTTGCTGTAGAATCTATATTATGAAGGACATAAGCACCGTTAGTTATGCCTGCTGATATCTGTTAACTATTCCATTTGTGTCATTAAAGAGCCCCGTTTTGATTTTGGTTATTTAAATCTTGACAGAGAAAATAAGTTTGATGGATAATTAAAATTATACAGATAAATGAAAATGAAAGAGATAAATAATTAGTATAAGATCTTTTGGGTGCTACTATCAAGTATTATGTGACTTGATATCAATCTTTAAGAATCATTATTTGTCGAAACAAAACAATTTTTGCTGAGCAACTAACAAATTTTTATTTAGAATGGTGAAGTTATAAATTCGAATCAGTAAAGAAATCGATGCAACTAATAAAGAAACATGAGGAATGAAATAGTTTTATGATTACGTACCTACCTCTGGGGAATTACATCAAGTTATTTTTTTCGATGACCCTGTTGTTCTGATTTGAATTTATTATAGACTTCAAGTTAACTTTAAAGGTTGGTGTGACTGCAATGATGCTTCGTAATATTGAACAGTCTAGAGGCCTTTGCAACGGAACAAGATTACAAGTTACTCGACTTGGTGCACATGTGATTGAAGCAAAAATAACTGCAGGTAAGAGTGTTCATCACATTACTTATATTCCAAGATTGAAGATGATTTCATCAGAGCCTACAATACCATTCAAGTTCCAACAAAGGCAATTTTTTCTCTTGGTTTGTTTTGCAATGACGATAAATAAAAGCCTAGGTCAATCTTTATCAAATGTTGGATTAATTTTAGACAACCCGTTTTTACTCATGGACAGTTATATGTGGCGGTTTCTCGAGTGAAGAGTAAGGAGGGATTAAAAATTATAATTTAAGGTGATGAAAGCAACCCTACTGATAAAAAAACCATGAATATTGTTTATAAAGAGGTTCTACAGAAAACCTAATGATAATCTTGTGTATGAATTTTAAAATTGTGTAATGTTTATTATTTCTTATGAGATTTTATATTTCTATCTATGATTTGTAATTTTTTTACGTGTTAATATTTTTTGAAACTATATAAATTTAAAATTGTTTTATATCATCCCCGTGTTAATACACGGGTCGCTTAGCTAGTATATATATATATATATATATATATATATATATATATATATATATATATAGATATGGAGATCTCCTTGTTTTGCCTTAACTACCGATGTGGGATATGGAAGTCACCTAATTGAGTGCCACATCATCATTTTTACAATTTGCAATTGCTCATACTTGAAATTTTACCAATCAATAGACATTGCCATATGAGATATAAACAACCCTAAGTTATATAGGATATAGATAGATAAGTTGTGACTCACTAAACATACTACATACTAAATAATCCAACAAAAAATAACTTGTGATTCTAAAATCTAAATAGTAAAAATTATGAACAGGGAAGATAATGAATAGGGAAAACATATTATGAACAAGGAAGATGATGGCAACCCTCTATTGTCGATTTACAGCATAAGCAAACAGATTTTGGCCCTAATCGGCAGATTAACAATTCAATTGAAATCCTTAATCGGCAGATTAATAACAGGGAAGAACAAATTGTGGCCCTAATCGCCTTAATCAGAACAAAAAGTAAAAAAAAAAAAAAACTAGTTCAAACTTAAAACTTGAACACATACCTTGAACCTGAAGGAGTCGAGAGACGAGACATGCTGGGATGCTGGCTTCAATCGATCAGATAGGATCCATAATCAAGGTCGAGAGGTGATGGCTTCAATCGATCAGGAGGAGTCGAGAGACGAGACGAGAGTCAAGTATCAAAAGTCGAGACGAGAGGATCTCATAAAAAAAGGTGCGGAAGAAAGGTAGTCAAAATGTTGAATATTACATACATCATGTTTGAGTTATTTTTGATATGCAAATGTATCACTATGCCGTAACGGTTCGGTTCGGTTATTTTGATTGGTTTTTAAACTAAAAATCGAAACAAACCGAAAAAAATTAGTTTTTAGTGTTTTTAAAACCAAAACCATTGGTTTTTTTGGTTTGTTTTTTCGGTTTTTGGTTCTGTTTCGGTTTTCCCTACTCATCCCTATAATACATAGTGTAAATTAGTATTTTGAAACTATTTAAAATTAAAAGATTAAGAAAATAGAGTAAAGTAATTTAAAATTATCGATTATATGAGTTATTTCAAAAAACTAAAAAATATGTGTTTATAACTTTGGTTAAAGGTTACCTAGGTTTTTTAGTTCTACTTATACACATTTTCTCATAATTAAGTTCAAATATATATAACATGTCAAAATATTTAAAATCAAAGGTTTGTTTATTAAATTACTTTTTATTAAAGTTAATTAAATTAACCCAATAAAAATCGAAAAAATCAACAATATGGGTCGGTCGTTAAAACTAAAATGTTAAAATATACTTGATAATTATATTAGAGTTCTTACAATTGTACCCGACCAGGTCTTATACCTTGAAATATTTGCATAATTGTTTCATTACTAATACTTTCTAGGATAACTTTTTCAATATATGACACTAAAGAATCATTCAAAAATTCTCACCCATTTTGTTGCGTGTATGAGTCTTTATCAACTTCATTGCTGAAAATGCACGTTCCACACTTGATTTTACAACGGGTAAGATCAATGCAAGTTTCAAGAGAAGATAAACCTTCGGAAAGATTATGTGCTTCTTTACTTCAACCATTTTTTTGGCAAGATCTCCAATGCTCTTCTACTGATTAAAGCGTTCATCTTCTCGCACATCCTTTATATAATTCTAAAGTTCCAATTCAAGAATTCGAAGATCATATTCTGTTGGAAACTATTCCGGATAAAATGTAGCCATCTTCTTTAATTTATTCAAATCAGATTCTTTAAAAGATTCACTCGGGAACAAACAAGCAATACAAAGAAGTAACGTCATGTTGAGTTATTAAAGCAATGGTTAAGCTCTTGAAGTTGCATATCAATCACAGCGTAAAATACATCCACTTGATAGTGGTGCAAGTTTTTTAACCTATAAAGAAAATGACTCTTTTATATACTCATGACAAAATACATAAATAATTTAACTTCTTATGAATTTATGTTACTAACATGTGAACTTCTTCGATGACTTATTCCATTATAATATGCATCTTCCATATCCATGGTATCGTTTTTATCACAAAACAAAGTAACATTCTAAAAAAGTGGTTCCCATCCTACATCTCTAAATTCTTGAAATCTTTTTTTAGGGTTGCTTACTTGATTCATAGCATTTATAATATCTTTGTCTTTTATTTATAATATTTTATTCAAATGATGTGTGACTCATAAGATATCAACCATCAAGTGTAAATGGGACACGAAATCAAATGATTTTAATGACTTCAAGATGCGAAGTGCTTCCGACTTACGATCACGATCACTATTATCATCACCACGGTCTTCAAGTACCTCACAAATGGAAGGATATACAGTCTTGATATTTAATTGAGATGCAAAATGAGAACTCCATCGAGTATCACATGGTCGTTTGATACCTACTTCTTGGTTCAAACCAAATCCACTTTCAATGTCACATAAAAGTAAACATATAACAAGTTAATTAACATTACATAACTAAATAGTCATTTATAAAATTAAACTATCAGTTTAATATAAAGCAAACCTTCTGCCAATGCTACCACAACCCTAGTTGCTTGCTCTTTCTTAAAATATGGTCGCATGTAAGAAAAACCAATATGTTTAAGAGTCGAGAAACCACATCAAAGAAATCATTAGTCTTTGTGTGATTATTTTCAACAAACACAAACGCTAACTGTAATAGGTGAGCAAAACAATGAACAAAGTATGCAGTTGTTGTTTCATTCAAAATCAAAGTCTTCAATCCATTGAATGCACCACTCATGTTATGGCCGTAAGGGTTATGGCTTACGGCCGTAAGGGGTGTCTGACAGACTGCAGATAATGATTTGTCATTTTCTGCACATGGCTCAAAGCTTGGATAATTAGGGCAACTAGGGGGCTGCATGGACGACCATAATCTCTGATAAGGTGACTGTGGGTCTCCATAATTGTCAAAGATGCTTTCATTTTATTCAAGGGACTTAGATTAATTCATGGAATTAATCACTCTCTAAAAACACTTGCATACACCTTGAGTGTTCTTGAGTGAAGTCCAGGAGTTCATCCATGTTTATGGATTATTTCTAGAGATTGTGGGCTGTACCAAAAAATGATTTCAAGGCTTGAAGATCATAACTTGGCTTACTAGCATTTGGGGATCAAACAAACTTGGAGTGGACTATCAATATAGAGTTGCTCTCTTGGTGACTATGAGTTCATCCCAACCATGAAGAATTCAGAAGGTGGAGCATGGTATATTTCTTATTCCATATTTTTATTATGGTTGCATATATATATGTAGAGTTCCACCATTGACGGGTATCGTTGGCATCTTGTTTTTCTACCCAAAACCATGTTTTTCATGCTTCCGCGGCGCGGGTGAGATGGCCAACGAAACTCAACAGTGGTATCAGAGCCAT
Source organism: Pulicaria dysenterica (assembly GCA_947179395.2). Classification (NCBI taxonomy): domain Eukaryota; kingdom Viridiplantae; phylum Streptophyta; class Magnoliopsida; order Asterales; family Asteraceae; genus Pulicaria; species Pulicaria dysenterica. The sequence continues at coordinate 61,776,126 of OX359288.1, read as the reverse complement.
CTCTACTTAGGTATTAAACCTTGGTGGCCCGAAAATCGAAAACGAAAATTTCAGAATTGGAATGGCCATTACGGCCGTAAGGGTTTATGCTTACGGCCGTATGTGTCATTTTTTAGATAACGGACGTTATGATTTATATTACGGCCGTAATGTGTCTGGTTTTGGCAGATTTTTGTTTTTTAAAATCGTTTTCGGTTTTCGCTCTTTCAATAGCTTCTGGATTCTTTTCAGAATCTGTATTTATGTTCATGTTGATCTCCAAAGTATTTTGATTCACATATTTATATACATGCTAAGATTTTTCATGAAATTTATACATGTATATATTTATGGTGAGTATATTTATATTTATATGTTTCATCAAAATTAGTTTGATGTTACTAATGTATGTATGTATATATATATATATATATATATATATATATATATATATATATATATATATATATATATATTCTGGATTCTTTTCAGAATCTGTATTTATGTTCATGTTGATCTCCAAAGTATTTTGATTCACATATTTATATACATGCTAATATTTTTCATGAAATTTATACATATTTATATTTATGGTGAGTATATTTATATTTATATGTTTCATCAAAATTAGTTTGATGTTACTAATGTATGTATATATATATACTAGGATTATTTTGTAAATATAGTTTTTGACAAAATAATCTTAATCAAAATAATCTTGGTCTATTTGGTGTTAGACGCCATTTTTATTATTTGTGGTTGTATATATTTTGTATCCGGTAATAAATTGCCCATTAGACCTATGTTGTTGGTTTTTGGTTGTTTATATATTTATTCATTCATTTGGTGGTTTTTTAACCACAATGGTATGTAATAATTAATTCGGTTGATAAATTTTATATTTATTGCGTCTTGCATGCCGTTGTATTATTTTTGTACTTGTTAGTAGCTTAAAATTACAACCGCGGCTTGCACGCCGTTTCTTTTCAAATTTGTATGTATTTGTGGAAAAGAAGAAAACCGAAGACAACCATCGGGAGACGTGTAGGTGATGTCCCGGCTAGACTCAAATCCGGAGGTCCAAGTGGAGGTGACAGATTTAGTGGGAGCAAACCGACAAGGTCAAAGGTATATGTCCTTAGATTGACCTTGTTCTTCCGTTTTGGCTCACGGGAGAACACATAAGATTTTGGGGCAAATTACCGGATATATATATATATATATATATTTGTGCGTGGTTGTTTATTATTTCGTATATTCTTGCGTGGTTGTTAGAAATTCGCATGCTAGAAAATTTTTCAAAATAATAAAAATCAAGAGTTTTGTTAAATTGGTTAACAACTCGCGCGCGCACACGATTAACAAACGAATATAAAAATATATATTTTATGTTCAAAGTGAAAAATGTATTTTGTCACTTATTTGTTAATCAAACCGCAAATAGAGGTTTTTTAAACCGGAAAAACTAAAGTCCCGTTTTTCTTAAAAATGTAAATTTAAAGCACCGTCCATAAGATGACTCAACCCGAATCTAGTGAAACTTGGATGGCGTCGAGCATAGCACGAGTCATTCTTGTCTAACTATGTGGAAGGTGAGGGTGACAACTCGCAATAATTGGGGTCGAGCATAGCACGAGCTAATTGTTGGTCAAGAGTACCACCGGGTATCTTGATGGATAATTTACAAATACAAGTTAAAATATTGGTTTTCGTCGAGCTTAGCACGAGTCAAACAAAATTTTAATTTGTGTTTGGTGCATAAGGGATTAAACATGCCAAACGATATAATGGATATCAACGAATCCCGCAAGATGCTAACGAGTTGTAATAGAGATTACAATCGGTAATATTGTTACCGGCCCGAAATAACTCTATGAAGTGATCCGTGGTAACCCGTCATGAATTAGAGTGAAATAAGGTTCTTAGCCCTTGTTAAAATAAATAGGTTTTTATTAAAATCAAATGGGTAATTATTTTAACTAGGATCATATCAATATAAACTTAAACGTGTATTCTAATTATAGATGATAACGTTAACAACACCACATTAAAATAAATACTCTGTTCGTTCCTAGTAAAGGATAAAATTATAAATGTAAACTTCGACGACTAATATTAATTGGTGAGTCAAAGTGATGGTCCCGTATATACTACGGATGAAGCAATGCTAGATGATAATCTTGTTAGTGTGTGTTTGTGTGTGTATTCAGTTTAGAGAGAGAGAGAGAGAGCCGAGAGCTATAGAGAGAAAACACAAACACAAGAGAGATTGAAATGCAAAGCTTGGATTAGAAATGGTGGGGCAAATGCCTTTTATAGCATTTGCCCAACTATACAAGAATTACATATTGAACCCTCAATTTTTATAATCTAACATTCTCCCCCTAAGTGAGGTGTGCAACGATTCACAACAATCAAATACAAAAATCTATTCATAAGCTGATTTGTTGCGAATCCCGAAAGCCACTTGCCACTTACGTATTTGCCTTTTGCTTGATAGTGTCGTTATCATCTTCTCTATAGCACGATAGGCTTGAGCATGTTCTTCATCAGTGAAGGCTGAACGGTTATCCCATATTTTCTGATGTATTCTATGATGAAGGATTTTCAAGGTGCCGTCTGAATATGACATCAGTTCATCAAGTCTGATGAATATCTTTTCACCTTTTGTATTCCTTGAGACGACGCCTCGATCACCTTTAAAGTTTTCATTCCCATCATAGATAACTGTCAACTCTTCAAGCTTTTCTATGTCTGGATGGCTCTGGTTAGGCTTTAAGAGATTGGATTTCAAGTAGTTGTTTTCAGCTCCGAGTTGCAGATCATGTTCCTCAAAATACTCCATCAGATTCCTCATATATTTCATCAGAGGAACTCTTCCAAACTCTTCTTCAGGCCACTTTCCTCGTTTCTGAGAGAGGGTGTCAAAGATAAAGCTAATGTCTTCAATATTAACAAACCTTAAATCTGCTTCATTGAGGAAGTATGACAGGTTGTTTGCTATTTTGACATGAAAGATGGCATACTTTATCTTGAAGGTGGTTTGAGTATAGACATTGATGAGTTCAACTATTGGATACTCTGATTTGATCTCTTCTGGTTTTGTCATGGACTGTGAGAGGATGTGTTCATATCTTCTTTTCTGTTTGTCATCCATGTTCTGCAACTCGGGGGAAATAACCTGTATTAGCTCAGTGCTGAATATGTCTGGTATTCTTTCTTCAAGATTGGCAGCATTGACATAATACCGTTTCCATATTGGTTGTTGTCCAGCACTTCTTGTGAACATGTTGTTTGCATCAAGACCTAGATCTCCACGATACACTGGAGGAGCAGGTGACACTATGAAGCTTTGTGGCAGGGGCCATTCTGATTCTTGTCTTGCTTTCTCAGCTGCTTCTTTCTGTCTGTTTCTTTGTATTACATCAGCAGCTGATTCTTGAAACTGACCACGAGGAGGAGGGAATTGTTCATGAACTTCTATGTTTACTCCACTGAGGACCCTTGATACATAAAAGGTAGACTTCTTCTTTTTAGGTTTTCTTCTTGCCTCTCTTCTGGAAATTGCAGCTCATTCTTTCTTTTTAAGTGCAAGTTCTCTTTCACTTATGTCATCATCAAATCTGTGAACCCTTCTGCGTGAATTTAAGCGTGTAGCAATCTCGACATATTTATCAATGCCTTTGAAGAGTCTTTCAGTTTCAGGATCCCCAGTTTCCTCCTCTGGTTGAGCAGAACTGCTTTCTCCCTTATGCCTTGCAGGTGATGTGTGTATAGACTCATATAAATCCTCCATTTCATCTTCTGAGTCACTAAACAAGTTAAACATCTCGGCATGGGACTGCTCATAAGGTATTTCACCTTCTTCAAGATTGATTGGCCTCGGTTCAGATTGTTGCCGAGGTACATAAAGTACAATCTGTTTATCATCATTCTCCTTTTGTTGTTGTACATAAACTTCAACGGCCATTTGTTGTGCATATTTCTGTTGTTGTTGACTCCCAGACCTGGCTGAACTTATACCTGCAGATAAGTATCAACTGAAACGGGGAACAAGTACAGTAGCAGCCACAGAGGAAGAAGTCATGTATCTTCTCCTTTTCTCCCCCTCGGGATGATCATCAGGATCCTGATCATCCCGTCTCCTCTTGCTACCTTGTGCCTGAGCCTGACAAGTTTGTTCAAGGATAGTCAGCCGCTCAGTAACCTTCTCCAAAGAGGTGTAGAAGCTTCTAGTCACCCCATCAATCATGTTGTTAACATCTTCTTGAAACTCTTGAAAATCATCCATGGAGATTCCCTGTGGACGTTGTTCATTGCATAGAGTTGTCAGAAGGTCTTGATCATGTGCAGATTTTGGCCTTTGTTCCAGAAGTTTAACATACAGCAGGCTCTTCAAGGCATCCACTGACATGGTTGCTGGAACAGGTTGCGGCTGAGATTCTGTTACTGGAGGTCTAGCAGCAAGGAGTGCTTCAATCCTGTTTAGTTACTGAGCTTGGGCCTGGGAGGATTGTTCTATCCGATCCAACTTTTGATTTGTCTCATGCAGTTGTTGGTGGATTGGTGCCACGGTTTGTTGAATATAGTCTTGAAGTTCTGCACGTGTCACAAACCCGGAATCACGAATACTTCCGGTTGAGGTACCAGCCACAGAGGCAGTACCACCTACTGGAGCAGCAGGGATGTTGGCTCCAGCAGGATTTCCTTCTAATCCTCGAATGGCACCTTGAGAGGTACCACCTCTGGAAGTTGTGGAGACTTGTTGGACATACAAGCTCAGTGCATCAATTGTAACCTTGTGTTGGTCAAGATAAGCGGAGATCCACGGTATATCAAATTGTGCATTGAAAGGAGTCGAGGACGAGGGAGGCGGTCCTCTATGTTTAATAGGTCGAACTCCCGATTGTGATTGACCTAGAGTATGTGCTATTACCCTGTGCAATAAAGACGGTGCCTGTTGAGAGACACCGTAGTAGCTTTGTGGGGCAGAAACTTGCACGGGTGGGATTACCGCGACTTGTTCAATATGAGGCCCAACAATGTTAGGCCCCATAGTTGATGTGGCTTCCCGGCTTTCTGGGTTTAGGGAACCCTCAGCACTCTGTTTTTCTTTTCTCACCTCCTCATTTTCACTCGTACTCCTAACTACATAACTATCTCCATCTTCACCACTAACAGAACCGTACCCGGCATATCGATTTGGGGGACAGTAAGGAATCAGGGGTGACGGATCCGGTATCAACAGACAATTCCTGCGAAGGAGTAACAACAGGCATGTCCTGGCCTGGTGCCACTATGGCCGGTTGTACAGCAGGAGTGTCGGGAATTTGGGTAGAAGGATTCAAATTAATGACCAGACCACCAGTTTGAGGAATGACTTGAGTAGTTTGAGTAGTATGGGTCTGGTCAGGAGAGGTAGTATGTGGGTCGGTAAGTTTCATGAATGAAAGGGTGCTTTCTGCTGGCTGTTCAATGGGTCTGTCAGGGGTGCCCAAAGGTGATGGGATAGATTTAAATGAAGGGGCACCACCTGGTTGAGAAATAGACTCAGCTTGGGAAGATTGGGAACTGGATGACTCAGAAGCGTCAAAACCAAGTTCTTCTATAACAGCTTGGGTACGGGTGGTTTGAGAGATAGATTGGATAATGGTTTGAACTGTGGCGGGACCATACATATCCCCTCCCTCTCTAATTACTCCACCTTCACCATCTTCTCCACCCCTCTCTTCATTTTCTCTCTCCACTTCCCTCTCAGCATCTCCCATAGATGTCTGAGGCCTATCCTCTAAGTCCTCACCGGGAACTACTCATCCCTGGGAAGGTATGGCCGGTTCTGGCATAACCATGGGTAGTATTCCCACACTCTCCCTATAACTCACAAGAATATCATTCTGCTCACATAGATCAAGGAGAGATATAGGGAGTGGTCTTGGGATAGGCAGATTGGCCGAAATGGCAGGTTTAATATGCATGAAAAGTTGAGGAGTAATAGAAGGTAAACCTCGCCGGCGAGGAATTTCTGCATTCTGATCCATCAGTTAGGATCATGGGTAGAAAGCGGTGGTACGTCAGCATGTTGGCATCCTTTTTCTTTTGAGAATTCTTCCTGAGCATTGTAGCCTTGATATCTTGGAACAGTAGGAAGGCATAGTCTATATGCAAATGATTAGCCGCTGCCACAAAGATTTTGAGCTGATGCTCCGTTGGAAATTCATACCCTGAATGCTAGGGGGTGAGACACCGTTGAAGCACCGTCATAAGAGTGTTGTACTTGGGAATTAGAACGGTGCGTTTGAATTGATTCTTACGGGTGAGCTCACCATCATAACCCATTTCCATGATTGCTGCAAGGCAAGATCCCTCATCTGGAATCTCCTCAAAGTTTGTAGCAGGAGGTCTACTGTCAACAGTGGGTAGGTTAAAGATTGTTCTGAGGCGAGTGAGAGGTATATTGACTTGGAATTCATCGACCTCAGCATGAATGGCCTCATTCCCCCTATTGTTTGTACGAACATCACATGTTTTCCAGAATTGTTGGACGTATAGCTCAGGGACATGTGTGCCGGTTGTAGCTGGATTGTATGTCAGGAGGTGGTTCAGGGAGTGTATTTTTAGAATTTCTGTGACAATGGGGTAGGCAGGGTTTTTCAGTTTGGCTAGGTCTATATAGTGGTTGTTTTTATGAGTCCTGGTATTAAAGAACTCAGCTTGGGGCATAATCTCCTCAGGGTCACGCACTACTTGAGCCATCTTATCTGTACAGATAGATAAAAAAGTTAAGTTAAAGATAAAGAGATATGCATGAAAACATTATTAAGCTTTGAATTGTGATCAAACTTTGGTGAGTGATTCAAAGTTGACCAATTTTGACCAATACTATAAAGTTTGAAAATTGTAAGCCCCATTGTGTACCTGATGATTTTAAGTATAAAAAAAAATTGTTTTGACACTTTTAATATGACAATTAGATAGCAATAAACAACTTTGTAGTACTGGAGTATAGTCCAAAAATCATCATAACAACCCCTTTTGAACCAAAAAGTGAACTTTTAGTGTAAGTTCATACTCCTCAAGAACACGAAGAACACTTTTTGAGATTTTTGAAATATTTTTGCATCAAAGTGTTCCCCATGTGTTCAAAACACCCATCGCAAACTTGGATTGATCAAACAAGTTTGTTTCGTGTCCCAAAAATCCATCCAAAGTCTCAAAAGTCACTATCGCAGGTGGTTGTTTGAAGGCCAAAAATCACCTTTTTAACTCAAAATTTTCTAAATATAAACCGTACAAGTTGTTACCTATATGATCACTAATATTTTGAGACTAAAATTATAAATTTTGGCAGCGTAACGAGATGATTTGCGAATTCAAGTAACCAAAAACGAGAGAGAGTTCTAAGTTTGAAAATTTGAATCGTATGGAGTAAGAATGAAACTGATGGGATGTTAAAAAGGTGAAATGGACACGTGTCATGCTCTGATTGGTTGCAACAGCGGTGAAAAACATGGGTGATAGAGTAAAAACCATGCGGCTGATAGAAGTTGGAATCGCATGCGATTCACCCTTTGATGAGTTAATCGCATGCGATTGATCCTTAGTGTTGGAAAAACTCGTCTGAATCGCATGTGATTCGCCCTTCGGTTTGCCAATCGCATGCGATTGAAACTGGATTCATTTGCATATTTTCTAAGGCATGCGATTGATACTTGGTTCATGTTTTAGTGGAAGTCTATCGCATGCGATTGATGGTTAGTTAACAAGTGTTGTAATCCCATGCGACTGACTGCCAATGCGATTGAAGTCTATGCGATTGAACCATGACTTAGAAAATTTAATGTTGTTGAGTTTCAAGAAATCCCATGCGATTGAAGCATAGGATGCGATTGTTTGAAATAGAACCCAACACTTGGAAATTTTCTGAAAATTCAAAATATCTGGATTTTGAGAGTTAAAAAATGGAGTTTCCCAGATATCTTGATTTGAGTGTTTGTTTGAGACACTCCCCCTAGACTCTTGCATCTGTTTGTGAAAATTTTAAAATTGTAGGGAATGTGTCAGTGGTAAGACTTTTCCCCCTACACGTGTGCATTATGTGTATGATTTTCTCCCCCTACACATATGTATCATGTGTACAATCAGAAATGGACTCCCCCTATAGTGTTGCATCAGTAATCTGCACAAAGAACAAACTATATAACACCTACTCTAAACAAAAGAAAAGAAAGGAAAAGTATAGCAATAGTATGTTATATTTTCAAGTTTAGCATACCTAACTTGGATACCAACTCAGTGAAGCGACTTTCATCTAAGGGTTTTGTAAACAAGTCAGCTAGCTGATTTTCAGTTGAAACATATTGTAACTCAATGAGACCTTTCTCTACGTTATCTTTTATGAAGTGATAACGAATATCAATATGTTTAGTTTTAGAGTGATGTACCGGATTGCAGGAGATAGCGATGGCAGACTAGGAATCACATAGCAATGGAATTTTGTCATACCTGAGGCCAAAGTCTGATAACTGTGTACGTGTCCATAGACTCCATGAACAGCACATTGCAGCAGCAACATACTCAGCTTCAGCTGTAGAGGTGGATACGCAATTTTTCTTCTTTGATGCCCACAGACTAAACGATCTCCCAGGAAGAGTACACTGCCAGAAGTGCTTTTCCTATCAATCTTGCAACCGGCATAGTCAGCATCTGAGTAAGCATGGAGATCCAGATTTGAATATTTGGGATACCACAGCCCAAGATCCATAGATCCTTTGAGATACCTGAATATCCGCTTAACTGCCAGAAGATGTGACTCTTTAGGATTCGCCTGGTATCGGGCATAGAGACAAGTAGAGAACATGATGTCTGGACGACTTGCAGTTAGATATAGTAACGATCCAATCATCCCACGGTAAGTTTTCAGATCTACTGAAGAACCATCCAAATCTGCTGATAGCTGTGCCTTAGCAGCCATGGGTGTGGATATGGGTGTGCAGTTAATCATATCATACTTCGTGAGAAGATCTTTGATGTACTTGGATTGGCAAATAAAACTGCCATGACTTAACTGCTTCACCTGGAGTCCGAGAAAGAATGACATCTCCCCCATCATACTCATTTGAAATCTGTTCACCATGATCTTAGCAAACTCGTCACTGTATTTTGGATTCGTAGACCCAAAAATTATGTCATCCACATATATTTGAACTAAAATTTTGTTCATACCTTTGGTCTTTGTGAACAGAGTGGTATCAGTCTTTCCTTTTGAGTAGCCCTCACTAATCAAATATTCAGATAAGACATCGTATCATGCACGTGGAGCTTGCTTTAATCCGTACAAGGCCTTATCTAAGATATAGACATGATTTGGATATTTTGAATTGATGAAACCTTCAGGTTGTGAGACATATACTTCTTCTTTGAGAACACCGTTAAGAAAAGCTGTCTACACGTCCATCTGAAAGACACGAAAGCTTCTAGAGGCTGCATATGCAAGAAATAGTCTGATAGCTTCAATACGAGCAACGGGGGCAAATGTTTCATCATAGTCAATACCCTCTTGCTGATTGTAGCCTTTAGCAACCAACCGAGCTTTGTTTCGAATGACCACTCCATCCGAACCCTCTTGTTCTTGAACACCCACTTAGTTCCGACAACAGATTTGCCATATGGAAGAGGAACTAATCTCTAGACTTTGAGACGATCGAATTGGTGTAGTTCTTCCTGCATTGCAATTACCCAATCCGGATCATCCAATGCTTCAGAAGTCTTGGTGGAATCAATGATGCTTAGAAAACCCGAAAATTGACATTCGTTTGCTGTTGCTGCTCGTGTTTGAATGCCAACTGAAGGGTTTCCTATGATGTTATCCTCAGAGTGATGTCTGGTCCACTTTATCTCTTGGGAAGTAGAAGATGAAGGAATTAGATCTTGTAAGTGTCGTGCTTCCTCTTCAACTTCACGGGAGAAATGTGGGTCTGAATCAAACACAGGCGGGCTCTCTGGGTTAGAAATCTGAGAGAGCACAGGGGGATGAGTGACTGATATAGATGTAGAATCCTCAGCATAGAGATCTGCAAATGGATTCGTCTCAGTGACCGTTGGAGCCGTGAGTGTAACACTCGCTTGTACTTCTGTGTTGTTCCCGTTGGCAGTCAACACAGGAGAAGATTCAGATATAAAGAAATCAAACATAAAGTCAAGATTTGTATTTGAACTGGACGGATTGTTTGATTCTTTATTTTGAAGCATCGGTCCTGAAAAGGTATGTCCAGAAACGTTTTCTGTTGATTTAGGTGGAAAATATGTAACATTTAATGCGTCGTCAAATGTTACGTTGATACTTTCAACAATGCTCTATGTTCATTTATTAAAAACTCTGTAGGCTTTGGACTCGGTAGAATAACCTAGGAAAATAGCTTCATCAGCTTTGGGAGCAAATTTTCCTAGATTATCCTTGTCATTAAGCACAAAGCACCTATTACCAAAAACATGAAAGTATTTGATATTAGGCACTATGCCATTGGCCAGTTCGTATAGAGTTTTATTAAAAAATTTGTCAATAAAAGAGCGGTTCTACGTATAGCAGGCTGTGCTGATTGCTTCAGCCCAAAAGGAAGGTGGGAGCCCGGAGTATGATAACATGGTACGGGCAGCTTCAACCAAAGTTTTGTTTCGTCTTTCCACGACACCATTTTGTTGTGGAGTGTATACAACAGAAAACTGATGGTTGATCCCAACAAGGTCATAGAAGCTCTTCAGAGTACTGTTTTTGAATTCAGTTCCATTGTCTGTACGGATTGAGACAACACTCTGACCATGCTTATTCTGCTGTTGCTTGATGAAGGAAATAATTGTTGGAGTGGCTTCATCTTTTGATCGCAGAAACTTGACCCAAGTATATCTAGACTAGTCATCCACCTTGACTAGAATATACTTCTTCCCACTTTTGGACTGAATCCGCATAGGACCACAGAGATCCATGTGCAGGTGTTCCAAAGGCTTTGTAGTGCTGAACACTTGTTTAGATTTATGTGAAGCCTTTTTCATTTTTCCTTTCTCACAATCTGCACACAGATGATCCTTTTTGAATCTTAACTTGGGAATGCCTCTCACCAAGTCACCAGTGACTAGCTTGTTGATATTCTGAAAGTTCAGGTGAGAGAGTTTTCTGTGCCATTGCCAAGTAAGATCTGATGATGCTTCAGACAGTAGACACACAGAGGTAGGAGAGTCATAATTTTCATAATCAATGGAATACAGGTTAGATTTCCTTGAACCTGCCAGTAATTCATCTCCATTTTCAGTTAAAACTGAACATTTGTTCTTCTTAAACACTACCTCCAGGTCCTTATCACAGAACTGTCTGATGCTAAACAAATTGTGACCTAACCCTTCAACATTGGAGACTTTCTTGATCTTGATGTGCTTCTTCTCTATGTCTCAGTACCCCATTATTGGCGCAACATTGTCATTCCCAAAACGTACATTCCCGGAGTACTTAGGAACATAATTTTTAAGAAGACTCTTGTTGCCAGTCATATGCTTGGTACAGCCGGAGTTCAGGTACCACAAGTTAGGCGCCTGCAAAAAGAGAATAAAGCACGTTTAGGTCCCCATATATGAATAGGTTCTTGATTGTTAGTTCCTAGAAGTGGTTGAGGATTAATTGTTTCAACTGGTGGTTGTAAAACTTCTAATGATCTATCCTTAGGTACCCAAGTGGGTTTAATATTTTGTCGAGAAGGAATATATTGAGACAGAATTGGCATAGACGGAAGTTTTGGTACCACCTTTGGTTTAACAGGTGATGGAATCGGAGGTTTTGGATTCGGAAGAGTTGCGGAAGCGTTATGTTTGCGAATCCATGTTTGTCGAAATTCTTAAGAATTCTTTGTGGCCTCGGAGCATCAACTTGCTTTTGCTGAACTGGAGTCTTGGGAGTAGTAGGTTATACTACTCGTTGATTGGGTGTCGGCTTAGGTTTGGAAGTTTTGGCATTTTTGGAAGGTTGATTGCATGATCGTTTTTGAGAATGCAAGTGTTGTTCGTATGCAATCCATGCCTTTTTGAATGCTTCGTAGCCCTGCCGTCTGTAGACTTCCAGTTCTTTGATTGTCAGTAATCGTTTTGATTTGTTTAAACGTTTAAGTGCATGTGACTGACGAGTGGTGATCCATTGATGAATGATATATCCTTTGGAATTTACAAATGGAACACATATTTGATTACGTAAAAGTCTGTCCAGTCCTCACATGGTTTAATTCCAATTTGTTTTCTTAACTGATCATATTCACAATTAAATTCACAATGTCCATGGAGGCAACCATCACTAATACAAAACATTGAAGAGGCAACATTATCATGCAAACTTGAAAGATTACAGACTGACACATCAAAATTTGTTCACATGTTTGTCTAGTGTTCGAACATTTCCTAGATGACCTAGGAATGACTCTCTTCCAAGTTATGTTTATTTTACGCTATTCACTCCCGAGCTTCTTCACATCTGCAGCAGATTGTAAAACATTAGAATTGAGTCGGGGTTGACTAGCAGCTGCTTTTGAGGATTCAGGTATGTCAGTGTTCATACGAGAAATGTGACCAGAAGTGGAAGTGGATGTCTGTGTTAAAATCTGTTTCTGTTTTAAAGTTTTTAAATGAGAGTTGTTAACAGATTTTATTTTGGGTTGGACTTCTTGGGAGGATGCAGACACATGCTTAGAATCTTCAATTCGCTCTGCGTATGAAGAGAAAGTAAATGGAGTAGGAGGCTGCATCTCAATTTTGACCTGCTTGATTCGCTCGTGCAATGCGAAGTTTTCTTTGCATAAGTCATCAATGATCTTGCCATCAAGATTAAATACTGTTTGGAGACGCTTGTGGAGAATGGTGTTTTCTTGAACCAGTTGAGAAGGTTCAAGGAGTTATTTAGAAACTGGGATGATTTCAGGTGTGGTTTCGGAGTAGAAAGCGTTGGAAATATCTCCGTGTATCAGATGGGTGAAGCAAAACTCTTGCAAGATTTGAAATCTCGCTGCAATTCCTTGTGGGAAATGTATAGAAATTGGGGTTTTGGCTCTTTAGGAGTATACAGTTCCTCATCTGTATAGATTGGAGTGGTGACAGGTGAATTCAGTGTTGGAGATGGGTAAGTGAAGTATGAGTCATTGAGGTTAGAATAATTGAAGGGAGTTTCAGTTTTGAGATGCAAGGTTCGTTTGACATCCTCTTCAAGTCGTTCTTCCTCTTGACCAACAAATACCATTCATTGAGTTAGTCCTTCGCCAAATAGATTTGCATTGTATAATTGTTTGGCGGATACTTTACTCAGAACATTAGGGTTTTCAAAACCAAGTCCATCGAATGTCTATCTTGAAAAAGGTCGTTCCTTTTGTTTGTACAGAAAGATGGTTTGTTCACTTTGCCCTCTTTTAATTAGAAGGTCTTCCAGTTCTTTAATTTTTAAACAAAGAATGTGTTGATCATTTTTAAGATTTTCTGAATCCTTCTCTGCACCAATACGTTCTGCTTTGAGATCATGTATGATGACATTTGTTTTATCAGTAAATTCAAGAAACTCAGATTATTTCACAGCTAGTTAAACCTTAGATTCATCTATGTTTTTTTCCAATTGTTCAATTGTAGCTTGTGCTTCTTTGTCTTGTGTGTGAATGACCTCTTTTAACACTTGATTTTTCCTTGTTAGTTTGGTCACCTTAAATTCTAACTTTTTCATGCGGTTTAATATTGTTTGTATATGTTCAAAATTAAAACCCATGTTAGAGTTAGAGATAGAATGTACCTTTCCGCTTTCAACGATCTCTTCCATAGCATCGGAGAGATCACCACCATCTTCATCTCTGCCACTTGTTCCACTAGTAGCCATGAAGCAGAACTGCACATGATCCTCACCATCTAGATCACTTTTGGAGTCTGTGTCCTCCAGGAACTGGTCTTCCTCCACCATAAGTGCATTCCCAGCCTGCTTTTGCTTTGACAGGCGGTACTTTTATCTATAGTATTCAACATCCTTGACTTTCTTCTGTGGACAGTTCCTTATCATGTGACCAAATCTCCCGCAGTTGTACTTCAAATCCGTCTTTTTTTCCTCCTTTCTCTCATCCCTTTGAAATCTGGGCTTGTCAACAGGAGCAAGCCTTTCTGGTCTTCTGGAGCCAGAGGTAAACCTTTGTCTGTTGTTGGTTTTATTAAAGCGATTTCTGAAAGTTCTACCAACAAATGAGAGGGCATGAATGGCAGCTTCAACTGAGTCTTCATCATCATCTTCTAGTTATGATTCACTAAGAATCACCTGCTTAAACTTCATGGATCTCGATGAAGATTCTCTTGGAGTTCTGTCAGTAGCTACCAGGGCCAAAGGATCTGCAGCTGGTTGTTTCGGGAGAGTCTTCAGTATTTCATCCTGGTATTGATTGAGGTCTTCGAATATGTCGTGGAAGGTGACTGTGGTAAGATCTTTATTGATTTTCTTGTACAGTCTAACATATTCTTTCCAATCTGAACCTAGTGACTTTAGAAAAACACAATTTAGATCTAGGTCAGTTCGGATGATTTGATTGGACCTCATCTCATTTTGCAGCTTGCAAAATCTACCATAGGTTTCAGATAGAAGTTCATTTTCTCTAACACTGAAGTCATGATAGCTGTTGACTAGTTGTGTACGCTTGATATACTCTCCTTGCTCAGTACCCTGCAACTGCTTCTTAATCTCGTCCCATATTTCCTTTGCAGTGGCTAAGCTATCTATCTTGGTGTAGATCTCTGAGGAGAGTCCTTGTTTCAGATAATACTTAGCCAATCTTTCAGCCTTCTTGATCTCCTTTTCTTGAGCTGTGAGCTCATCAGCAGTCTTTTCCCTCTCATGACGGAGAATGACGGGATTGTTGTTCGGATCAGCCTCAACAACTTTAATGAACTTTTCGTTCCCATTCATGATGCAGTCGATCATCATCTCTCCGTGTGTCTCATTGTGCTCCAGAAAGTCCATGAACCTACCTTTCCAAACATTGTATTCACCTCGAAACATAACATGAGGTTTTGTATCGGTACCGATGGACATAATTTCATTTGAACTTGACATTGTGAGAGTTTAATTAAGAAATGATCGTTCACTTGTTATATATGGATTGATTGTTCAAAAACTTAATTGACCAAATGAGGAGCTAATTCAATTTAATTCAACTTTGAATTAGATCTTGTAAAGATTAAATTCAATTTTGAATTATATAGAATTGAGTTAATTTAATTCAACTTTGAATTATATCCGAGTTAGATTAAATTCAATTTTGAATTATAATTTTAAGTTTTAAGTTCGATTGTCCTCTTTGTTCAAATTCAAGTCCCGATGGTTCTATCACTTGTCAAATAAGTTTAAGATATGCGATAACTTCTTGGCAGTGATTGAATAGGGTAACCAATAGAGTGCGATTGATTCCTGTAGCACCAAATACTTAGAAATAAACTGTTAGTCACTGCAATCGAATGCTATTCAAGTTAACTGAATCGAATGCGATTGCCTTTGATGTGTTTGAAATCGAACCCTTGAATCGCACTGGCCAACACTTAGAATTGCACAGAAACTTATGCGGCTGATAGATCACTTTTGAGCATCCAATCGCATGCGATTGATCCTATGCGGCTGATAGCTTTAATAGTAACACTTAGTAAATTCAGCTTTGTAAGAACTCTATAAGCCGCCTAAACCAGTCAATCGTATTGACCACAAACCCGGCTTATAGGATCTGATGTGTCCCTATCAGATCTGAAGGCCTTACCCCTTATGGTGTCTACCCACTTGTACCTTGATTGGTATGGGTAGTACTTGAGTTGCCTTGTTCTACACTTAAACTTTGAAGAATAAATAATTATTTTTAATCAAAAACCGAATTCTTCTTCTTCAATACTGCATTTAAACCTCAAGAAATCCATAAATGCTTGATTTACAGAAAATTAAATGCCATAAGGTCTAGCATTTAATGAACTTTTAGATTTTTTTCCTTTAAAATCACCACTCGGTTTTAAGTGTTCTTCAAGAAAGCTTTATAAAACAGTCGAAAGCCTTGAACAAACCCGAAGAAAAAGTAGTGTTGTATACCTTAAATGTGTTCTACCTTCGGGAAATGCTTGAACTCGAACCTTTCTTGAACTTAACCTTGTAGTTGTATGCTTTGTAGAACTCGAACCTTGTTCTTCACCTTGAGCTTGAAATCTTCGAGTTTTACTTGTTGTTTTCGAACAATCACGAGCCAAAAACAAGTTTGGCTCTGATACCAATTGATGGTCCCGTATATACTACGGATGAAGCAATGCTAGATGATAATCTTGTTAGTGTGTGTTTGTGTGTGTATTCGGTTTAGAGAGATAGAGCCGAGAGATATAGAGAGAAAACACAAACACAAGAGAGATTGAAATGCAAAGCTTGGATTAGAAATGGTGGGGCAAATGCCTTTTATAGAATTTGACCAACTATACAAGAATTACATATTGCACCCTCACTTTTTATAATCTAACACAAAGTTGTACATTATTGATAAACCCTTTTAAAGCCACTTGCTACCAACGCGAACTAGGTTACTAGATACGCATAACGCATATCAAAGACACAAAAGAGGTTTCTTATTTAATATTGTTCGACTTAAGAATTACGAAAGAATTTTAAAGTGCGTAAAATATAATTAACCAAGCTGAATGGATGATCCATCAGCAGGCTAAAATAAAATTAAAAGAAACTCTAAATGCGTGTCTAAACCTAAGTCGGTTGTCGAATGCAAGAAGACGGGAATATAAATATCTATGTCCTTAAGATTAAGATGTACATAGACTATATATATAAAGGTTTGGATTTCCCATAAGGAAGGAATTAATGGTGAATATAATTCTCCATTTCCTACCTACGTCATATGATTAGTTCTTAATGAACTATCACATGTACACATGAAGAACTCCTTGGTAAGAGCTTCATGGTATGCAAAGCTTAAACATGACCAACATGAAACTCACCTTGTCTATTCCTGCTAGAGCTTCATGGTATGTTGAAAACTGTTAAGTCTAAACATGACCAACATGAATCTCGCATTATTAAGGCTACTAAGGAACAAGTAATCAAGAAATAGAAATTGATCTCTAATAGAAGTTTTGGTATCACCAAACCTACCATAATAATGGAGATAGAGGACAATGAGATTGTGCCTATAGATGACACTCCATGTGAGGTAGTTTGCTACTTCCATAAAAGATTACAAATTAGCGCCACCACATTTGCCCTACGCATCTAGATAAGCGAAGAACTCTTTTAAAGAATTAGTTATTTGACTTCAGGTGCATTCATGATTTAACTCCATTGCTTTTCTACTTCTAAAGACTAGGTTTTTGAACGCTAGCTATTACATTCACATTTGTTGCAAATTTATTTGCTTCAAAGTGTAAGTATTAAAAAGAAGTAGAGACATGAGACATGGAGAGCTGGACCTCAAATGAAAGAACAAGCAAGTTGTATCTATTGAAAGGATTGAAAGTTTAAAACTTGTCTATCCTTCCAGCTAGTATATTACTTCAATAGATATTTGTTTTACATCCTACATGACTAGAAATATTATGTCTATTATGCCTTGGTATACGATGTAAATTATTTTGAATCATGTATTTGTTTCAAATTTTATACGTGTCATGGCATTTATAATAAGCGCATGCTTAAGAAGTAATAAAATAATCATGAATGGTTTGGATAAGTTACCCTTATGACGTAATCGATCTAATCATATAAACAAGACTTGTATCACCAAACTCCGGCGGTTAGGAATTTGGAATCGTTTGACCACGGGTCAAATTTTGAGAAAAAATCTTGTTTATCGGGCTAGACGACTTACACATCCTTCACTTAAGTATGTGAGAGGAATGATAGCTTGTTGAATTACGTACACACTTGTGTGTAGACTATTCAAGCAAATCATGAGGAATAACTCCAAATACTTCATTGTCTTTACCAATGATCGTAGAAGAAATGGATACATCTATTTTATAGATATGTGTTTGAAACCTTAGAGGTGTTCAATACATACCATAACGAAGCACCTGATAAAATAGATAAAGAACAAATGATACTCAAATCTAGTACACAAAGGTTGATTATCGAGCTTTAGCCGAGTTAATCCTTGTGTGAACTTTGTAGATTGAGTAAATATGTTCCAAATCTTATAACCATAAAAAGAATTATTAGATTGTCTCATAGTTCACTCCTCCTAGGACACATGGTGAAATGGGGTCATCTTAGTGGAGGAATCGGGCATTCTTGATATGGTCCAATAATTGATGAGTTGGACTTTAGCATCCAATTGTTTAGGATATGCTAAAGTTGTGGCGGGCTATGTTATTAATCTTAAACCAACAAAGACGGTTAAAACTACACCTTAGAGGATGCAACTAGAAAGAGCATCTTTGCTTGTTCATCTCAAAGTATGGATTATCCAAACCTGCGTTTTAGACGTGAGGTAAGGAAGCCTAGAATCTAGAGGTGTTACTACATTAAGTATTCTACCAAGACCATGGGATATTTGTTTAACAAACCTTAAAGAACAAAATATTTGTTACTTCAAGGACATGTTTCCTTACATGGAAACTAATATCCATGGATGCCTGTAGAAGTTAAAGTTAACCTTGAATGGAAGAACCTGATGTTGGCACTAGCACTCAATCAGAAATGGTTGAAACTCAGCATAGCAATGCGAGAATCTGACATAAAGTCATTTCCTTTTGGACTGGTATATGTCTTCACATGACCAGATAGATATAGATTACTATATCTAAATGAAGATACACAAGTACCGGAAGCATAGTGAACCTCGAGTTCGCTATGGACAAAAAGAAAATAAAAGAGAGATGCAATCCATTATGGATATACAAATATGGGACTTGTTTAAACTAACACCTAGTATCTTGATGGATGGTACAAATTAAAATTCTTGGATGACGTCGAGCTAAGCACGAGTTAAACAAAATTTTAGATTTACATTATCTAAGGGAAACCCAAAGGTGTACATGGTTCTAAGAAACAAGAAACCAGCATGGATAAGTTTACAACTTTGAATACTGATTGATAGGAAAGGTTTTCTTGATGATTGACCAAGTGGATGGTATCATCTAGAAACTTTCTCTCAGTGGATATGTCAGAAGTAGTTTTATAGACAACTTCAAATACCGCATGGTTGGAAAGGTTTTTCATGATGATTGACCAAGTGGATGGTATCGTCCTGAAACTTTCTCCCAATGGTTATGTTGAAGTTCACTCAAATACTCATAGACATCAGTACCATTTCATGGTTATGATAAATTGATATAAGGACCACTTTCCTTAATAGGAATTATTTTGAGGATGTGTAGATAACACTATCCGAAGGTCTCTTACATCAAGAGTATTATTGTGAAGTCTACAAACTCAAGAAAGTCCACTCGTAGACTTAAACAAGCATCTCAAGGTTGGAATCTCTGCTTAGATTTGAAAATCATATGTTTGAGTTTTCAAGAGCAAGATTAAATCTATATGAATGTCAGGGCTAGTGGGAGCTTTGTTGTAATCATATACTAAGTATGTCTAGTATATACATTGTATTGGAGATAATGTCATAACTTTGTTTAAAAGCATAGTTAAGGAATTATTCGTCCATAATGATTATAGCATTTATAATATTGATTATGGAGTACAAGAAATATTGAAATATGTTCTTGGTGATTTATGGTATGAGAAAGCTTAGAGTAATTTATTACTCTAGTGCTAGTTTCTATACCAATAAGGATAAACTGCCAGTTTAGTTTGGAGTTCGGAGTCCTACTACAAGAGGATAACTGCCGATTTCTTACTCTGTCTGTATTAGTTATCAAAACGCTGTGTCATGTGCAAGTGGGAGTCTGTTGGATTATATGTCCAATGACACGCGTAGATTAGTAATGCTACTGATGATACACGAGCCTATTGGGTCACACGCCAAGGATTGATCCCGAAAGCACCCATCGCAAACGAGAGAAAAAGGACAAGATAGGACATTACGGCCGTAAGGGTTATGCTTACGGCCGTAAGGGGTGTCTGACAGACTTCAGTTAATGATTTGTCATTTTCTGCACATGGCTCAAAGCTTGGATAATTTGGGCACCTAGGGGACTACCCGGACGACCATAATCTCTGATAAGGTGATTGTGGGTCTCCATAATTGTCAAAGATGCTCTCATTTTATTCAAGAGACTTAGATTAATTCATGGAATTAATCACTCTCTCTAAAAAACACTTGCATACACCTTGAATGTTCTTGAGTGAAGTCTAGGAGTTCATCCATGTTTATGGATTATTTCTGGAGATTGTGTGTTGTACCAAGAAATGATTTCAAGGCTTGAAGATCATCACTTGGCTTACTAGCATTTGGGGATCAAACAAACTTAGAGTGGACTATCAATAGAGAGTTTCTCTCTTGGTGACTATGAGTTCATCCCAACCATGAAGAATTCAGAAGCTGAAGCATGGTATATTCCTTATTCCATCTCTTTATTATGGTTTCATACATATATGTAGAGTTCCACCATTGACGGGTATTGTTGGCATCTTGTTTTTCTACCCAAAACCATGTTTTTCACGCTTCCGCGGCGCGGGTGAGATGACCAACAAAACTGTTAGGACCGAAACCAGGGAACTGACCAACGATATTGTCCGCTTTGGGCTTCCCCTCACCGCTTTAAAACACGTCAGTTGGTAAGAGTAAGATCCACCCTCCTTATAAGGAAGATGAATTTCCCTAGCCTCACCAATGTGGGATGCTCCTGCATTGCTACAGGAGCGGTGGGTTTAAGAGTCACGGATTTGATCGGCTCGAGGGAATGCTGAGCCCCATAAACCAAACATTCCCCCCCATTGGTACGACCCCCGGCTCTGATACCAATTGTTAGGACCGAAACCAGGGAACCGACCAACGATATTGTCCGCTTTGGGTTTTCCCTCATGGCTTTAAAACGCGTCCATTGGAAAGAGTAAGTTCGAACCTCCTTATAAGGAGGATGAATTTCCCTTGCCTCACCAATGTGGGATGCTCCTGCATTGCTACAGGAGCGGTGGGTTTAAGAGTCGCGGATTTGACTGGCTCGAGGGAACGCTGAGCCCCATAAACCCAACATAAACTCAACAAAAATTTCATGCTTGGTCGTTTTGTCGGATCAACTACCACTAGGCTACTACAGATCGAGCTAAACATCAAACAAAAACAATGATTTCACCAAAAATAAGAGGACCCAAGGCATACCGCTCTTGGTCTCGAAAAACAGAACACAAATCTAAACTTCTTCGATTTTTATGATGTTTCTAAGCCAAATCTACACTCTATTTGGCTCTGATACCACTTATTAGTGGTTAATAGTGATTCTCGGTTAGAAAGGTAGAAGTGAGAGTTGAGAGAAAACTCAAAACACCTTGAAAACACACCCTTCTTTATTCCAGATGAGGCAACAGAGATCTAACACTTAGATTCCTCTAGTCATATAATATATATACTTTAATGGTATTTACATTTTCGTCTCACATGTTTGCATTTTATGTAAACTTGACCCACAATTTAATATTTTTATACAATATTTTGAACTTAACAATAAGAATAAAACATTGGTATGTATAAGTAATCGTTAGTGAGCGTAACTACATATTAGTTGCATAATGTAACATCCTGAAATTGGGCCTAGTTGTGTATAGTTGTACCTTGTGCTTAAGTAGTTGTACATTGACATTAGTCAGAATGTAATTGGTGTTAACTGTTGATTTAATGTGGTTATGTGGATTAATGTGGTTAAGTGACTAATGTGGGAAATAGATAGAGTTTGTATAATATTGAACGGTTTTGGATAATGGTTCCAAAAATATCTCCGTTAGTTGAAACGGGTAAACTTAAGTTAAGTTGTAAGTTGAATAGGGGAACAAAATACCGCGTTTGATTAAATGAACCACCCAAAGGCGGTTAGGGCTTTCTTGTACCTTGTGGTAACACAAAACATACACTTTATACATATACATACACACGTGAAGACACACACATACACACTACTCTTTGAAGTTTTGGAAGAGAAGATCATTTCTGTTGGATTCCAATAAGTGATTCAAGGTTTTGCAGCTGTTGTTGTGTCATCCTTCCCAATTGTAGGTGAGTATTTGATTAAAACCCTAGTTCTTGATGTATGGAAGAAGTTGAGATGATTTGGTGATTGAATTAGGTAGTAAATGGTGTTTTTGAGGTAAATCCATGTTTAAACAGTTGTATGGGTCATAAAGGAAGTGTATAAACAGCTGGAAATGAATTCAAGTCGATTAAAGATGATAAAAGTCAGAATTGCAGGACTGTTCGAAGAACTGAGCTGTTTCTATCGTGCCGACTTTTATCATCTTTAATCAGGTCTGTTCGAAGAACAGAGCAGTTTCCATCGTGCCGACCTTGCTTGCGGCCGTAAGGGGTAGTCCTTGCGGGTGCAAGCAAGTACATAAGGATGGTGAATGTGAAGCCCTTGCGGCCGTAAGCAATGGTGCTTGCGGGCACAAGGCATGTGTTTGTGGTTTACCGTATAAGGACGAAGGAAGTAGTCCTACGGGTGTAAGCACATAGCTTGCAGTCGTAAGCACCCAAAGAATCATGCTTGCGGATGTATGGGTATGCCGTTGCGACCGTAAGCCATGGTGTGTTGGAAAGAATCCTTGCGGGCGCAAGGATATCCCTTGTGGCCATAAGGCATGTTTTTGAGAGCCCTTGCGGGCGTAAGTAACCGTGCTTGCGGGCGCAAGCAGTTGGTTAGAGTGCAGATTGGTTAGCTAATGTTGTACGCTTAAGTAGAACCAAATGTGGTACTATGAAATATTATCTGAACCCAATCATGTTGTGTTAGGTGCGACTGAGGAACCAGAGGACTCCGGATATTACATCTGTCTTCTGTGATGTCGAGGTGAGTAACGGTTTCCCGTGAGTCTCAGTAAGTAGGGCTAACTGTGGTCTGTTGTAGTATGCTATCCATGTTTCCCATGTGCGCACTCGAGGTATGATATGCTAGATATGATGTGATATGAATTGATGTGTTGTGATATATGTTATTTGTAAAATGTTAGATATGAGGTTATATGATATAATACACGTTGATTGTGAAATGCTAGCATGCTATAGGTGAAATGTAGTTATTGGTGAAATGTGTATATGTGAAAATGTAGTTATTGGTGAAATGTGTATATGTGTGAATTGCGGTTAACTGTGAAGTGTGGTACTCATCTGGACAAATGAGTGCCGCTGGAAAGTGTGGCTTGTTGAAGTGCGGAATCGTTGAAGTGTAGCAAGTTGATATCGCGAGATTTAATTATATTTTTAATGCGATATTTAATTGTTTTTAATGGAAAATCATTAATTTATGTTTAAAATGTGTTTAATATGATAATTATTGATTATCTAGGTCAAAAATTGGATATATAATGATAAGTATGAAGAAAAGATGAAGATAAGTGAAAAAAGTTGAAAATCCCGAAATTCTGGCCATTCTGCATGTTAGCGGCGCTAAAGCTTTCCGCGTCGCGGCGCTAAAGTGGAGAACGCGGCGCGAAGTCACCAGATTCAACCTATATATATATTCGATTCTCCATTCGGTTTGGCAGCTTTTGGTTCCGACTTTTGAACCCTAAATCATCAGAAAACACCATTTGAGAGCAGAGAAGACTTGGAGCAAAGCTTTGGAGCGTTGGAGCTTTATTTTGAAGATTAAAGGCATAATCATTCGGCTTTTTATGGTTCTTTCATTCTACTTCATCATGTTCTTCTTATTTCTTGATGTCCAGAAGTTTAGAATGTTGAATCTTGGCTAGATCTTCTGTTTTCCTCCCTAGAGGAGATGAAACTCATGTAATGGCTTAGTTTAATTCATGGTTTTTAATACTTTGTTCATGTTTGTTCTTGGTTTTGCCTAATCTATGTTTATCCACGTTAATGAATCTTTCTTGATTGCTTAGAATCTGATTTTTATGTTTTGAGAGACCACTTGAATCATAAAGTTTGAATCTTGATTATCTAGGACCAATAGGTGATTGAGAAATAGTGATTGAACAAGTCCTATGTTTTGAGCAATTAAAGTTAGAGTCTTTTGCATGTGATGTCCATATAATGACCATTTATATGTTAGTTTGATGTTTTGTTGATCATACAAGCATTAAGATTATGGCTTAACCTGTTAATCGAATGATTTGCTAATTTAACTAGTTAATTGCACTTTTGACCTTAAAGGTAATTGATTAGGGTAATTAGACGATTATGATTGGACCAAGATTGTAATCACTTTAGAAATCGATGCATGAATATTATAAGTATCTTTAGCTTTATTTACCATGACTTTATTGCCATGAAAAGGGTTGAGTTGAATCTAGGGAGGGAACATCTTCATTATTATTTAATTCTCCGAGTTTATCGCTTTTTTGTCTTCTTTGCATGCTTTTAGTGCTTTTAGATAATTTAGTGGTTTGAATTGGTAGCAAGTTCAAATATTTTACAACAAATTCCCCTTTACTTGCATTATTTATTTTCTTGTCCTTAGTTTATATTTAATTGCTTTTTAGTTTAGTTTAGATTAGATTAGTTTGTTTGATATTTAAATCATTATAATATTATCAAATCACTCACGTTCCCCGAGAGTTCGACACCCATGCTTACTAATTATACTATAAAAACCGATTAGGTGCACTTGCCTATTCGTGTCGTTTTGGTACAATTTAACACGGAAATTATAAATAAAAAACTAGTACGTAAAACGCACATCACAAGTCGAGGAGTGTTGTTCCTTAAAGTGAGTTGTTAAGGGTTTTACATGACCCGAACCGTTACACGAACACAAACTGGTTCGTGACCCGATCCGAATCCCACTGGTTTATTCCTAAAGCGGAACTGGAATAAACACACCCTCAAAACCCGAGAGGGTAGGATCTTTCGGTGATCTAATCAAACTTTAATAATCAGATAAATAAACAAGAACAAGAATAAAGATTAAGAAATTAATACATAGATTGCTCAAGTAATAATCCACCCGTAATGATGAAAAACGAGATCCTTCTAGCCGGAACATGCAATCACGATCAACCAACGAATCCTCGAAAGTTGTATGTATTGTGTGAAAATCGGTAACACCAAAAACCGAAACTCGGTTTTGGTTTCTTTGTCTTAGCCGTAAATCACAAGAGAGGAAGAGGGGAGGAGAATTTTTTGGTGGCTTGTTTAACTTGTGATTAGGTTAGAATGATAATCCTCAAAACCTTAAGGATTGATCCATATTTATACTTAATTTAGATAGCCTATCTAATTATGGTATAAACTTAGTCAACAAGCAAAACCCTTTTATTATTTTTATTATAATTTTCGGTCATAAATAATATATATATATTATTTCCGAAAACTTTATATATATATAAAATATATATACAAAACAAATAACAAATAATAATATCTCATATCCAAATATACTTAATGATTTAATAACTTTAAATCATTAATTTGAATATATACATTAATTAATCTTCTTATATATATATATATATATATATATATATATATATATATATATATATATATATATATATATATATGTATATATTTCACTAATAAATATATACACATATACTATTAATTAATTATCTGGGTTTAATCAGATCCTCACTCAATAAGCCAAAACCTAGATTTATTATCTGATTTATTATAACTATAATAAATTTTCCCTCTCCGAGTATGATTGCATAACTACTTGAATTACATGCACTCACAGGTGTGACCCTTGAGTGTCATATGGCATTGGACGTGACATCACGGGTTTGCTAACGATGCACATAATTCTAACAAGTTGTGGGGGTCTTTGCTTATGGCTGGATCTACGTGGCTCTGTAACGCACTGGGTGGACTGCTATTTGCTCCCCCACCAGTACGGTTGGTTGTGGCTGATTCCCCAGTCAGGGTCGTTGAGCAGGGCTTGCATTCCCGTGAGATACGACCCTACTGACATGTTGGCGCACCGCTATGTGGTAGGATAGCATTATGTGTTGTTCCTGTGTTATGTTAGCATGCCTGTTGATACTTATGTGCAACATGTGCTCACTAGCTAGTTGTAGCTAACGGTGCATGATTTCTCTTTTTTGAAGGTGCAGTTTAGTAGGCCTGGTGAGGCGGGTACTCGTTAGTGGTTTTGTATATATCTTTTGAGGAACACGCTGTTGTTTAATATGTTTGTGATCCGATGGTCGGTTGTCGTACTGTAACAGCGGATGGTCTTGGACTTGGCGTATTTTGTTATATTTTATATTGCTAAGTCGGTTAACAATACTAATCGTTTTGTAAACGGTGGTTACTTCCGCTGCAAGCTTTTGGTAAATATGTTTGAAAAGTTTAAATTATCCCTAATTTTAAGCTAGTGAAAGCCGGTGTTACACATAAAAGAAGTTTGTTAACATAAAAGGATATGTTAGTTGCATAAATAAAAGGTGGTTAACATATAGTAAATGTTAATTGCATAAAAGTAAATGTTAGTAACATAAATAAAAGTTAGATTGTTAGTAGTCCAATATTTGTGGAATGTCTATAAGTAATCCTTTATCCTTATTTTGTTTATGAAGTATTACTTAGTTTTTATTTTTTTTTAATATAATAGATTGTCAATTATAAAATACATACATTAATTATTTTTTTTATGATTGGTTTCTTGTGGTTGATTGCTTTTGATTAAGAAGTAGAAACTTTCGTGCTGATAACGCGTTATAATTTTAACAACTAATAGCTCAAGATTAAGAAGATAACCTTAGAACTTTTAGAGAGTTAGAGGAGAAGTGTGAGAATTGTATAACTTATGAAAGTTCATATAAGAGGTGCATTTTCTTCGTTACAAGATGGGTATTTATACTTTCACTATTTATTTACCATATTTTATTTATTAGTAGACAATGAGTTAATAGTAAAATTGACAATATATATATAGCTTAAAATGTGTTTATTTATATATTTAATCTCTCTCTCTCTCTCTCTCTCTATATATATATATATATATATATATATATATATATATATATATATAATGCATCAATAAAGAACCTAGTCTTAAACAAAAAACCTAAAGAACCAATATGGACCATTGGATCATCAAAATCAATGGATGAGATTTAAAGATGGCATAATTGTAATTATCATGTATTAATTAACTAATAAAAGGTCAAACATGGAAAATCCTCCCTCCCCCAATAACCCACGTTATGAACAAAAAATACCCTCCAAAACTTTTTAAGCTTTGTGAATTTAAACAAAAAAATTATACCAATATTTTAGTTTTTTAATCATATTTCAAACAAGACCACTCTTCCCATATTTTACTAAATATTTTTTGAAAATGAAAATTTTGTTGCGTTTTGGGCTGCATTGTAGTGTTGTGTACGGATTTTGCATTTTGGACTTCATTTTCATTGAACCATTTTAGGTTTTAATTTTGCATTTCTCATAATTTTGCATTTTGGAATCATCTGCATGACCTGCATGTTCATATTTTGCATTTTTGGATTTTTTGTATTTTGCATTTAGAATGATACCCAGCTCAAAATGCAAACTTTGCATTGTCAAAAAAAAAAGTTTCAGAATATATCAAAAAAGCCTGTCTTGTTTGAAAGAGGACGAAAAACTGAATCTAATGATATAATTTTTTTGCTAAAATTCTTAAAAAGGAACGAGTTATGATCATTTAAATAAGTGAGGTTTTTTTAATGTGCTCTGTGAGTTTTTTTTTTAATTTTTCATTTTTACCCCTATACAATCTCCAGAATGGTTCTTTAGGTTCTATGTTTAAGGGAGATTATATTTAAAACGTTACCATATAATATATATATATATATATATATATATATATATATATATATATATATATATATATATATATATATGACACCTTAGAATCTTAATACCCAGATGTTTGTGTTTGTGATTCTAGCTCCAAACATATAATTATGTTAGCTTATTTTTTCAACCATTAAACCTAATAGTGTTTATTGTAACGTACGCTTTCACGAACTTAAAATTAGGGTTAATTTAAACTTTTTAACCATAATTATCAAAACATGCCGCGAAATAAAAACGTCATTTACAAAAGTATCGTTAACTGACTTGGCTACTATTTAAATCAAAAGAATAGGCCAAGTTTCAAACTAACAAGCGTTACCGACTAAACCGACCATCGGATCCAAAAGTATAACAAGTGTGTTCCCCAAAATATATATATACAGCAAAAACTCCATTAGCGCCCGCCTCACATGGCCAACTAGCATCAACCTGCGAAAAAGGAAAAATCATGCACTGTTAGCTACAACTAGCTAGTGAGCACAGATTACACATAAGCATCAATAGGCAGGCTATCACATATAGGAACAGCACACAGGGCTATCCTATCATATCGCGGCGTGCCAATCATGTCAGCAAGAGTGGTGTCTCGCAGGGTAGCTAGCCCCGCTCAACAACCCTAGCCGGGGAATCAGCCGCAACCAACCGCACCAGTGGGGGAGCTAAGAGCAGTCCACTCGGCGCGTTACAAAGTCAGATCAACTCAACTAGTTCCGGCTTGCGCCGAGAACCCCGTTCATAACCAGTTCTGGTAGATAGCCAGAAACCCCGTCGTATCAAGGAACGACGGCCTGCAGAACCAACAACCAAGCGTATACACTCGAGTACCGTTAGTCCCCATTTCGTAGCCCAAGGGACCCCGGGAACCCAGCCTATCCGGCTGACCTCAATTGTCCTCTAATCATTGTCCGGACAAACTCCAATTAACAAAGACGACCCAATCGGGTCCAGTTCCATGCATACATCATATACGAAAATTAATACAACACGTCAAATCATATAATAGCATACCTCGTGTGCGCACGTATCAAAACACCAATCGCATGTCAACAAGTACAACATATAACTTACCTACTGAGACTCGTGGGAAACCGGTACTCACCTCGAGATCACAAGAGGCAGATATAATGTTGGGAATCCCCAGAGTCCTCCGAATCACCTAACACAACAGGTTCAGGCTTAATCACCAATCAACAACTGATACAGCTTATAACACAAGACTACAAAACTGTCAGCATAGTACCCCTGCTTGCGATCGCAAGGGGTAGCCTTATGATCGCAAGGGCTATCTAAACCCCCCCTTACGGTCGCAAGGGATTTCCTTGCGATCGCAAGGGTCCTTCCCAAACCACCCCGGGTTACAATCGCAAGGGATTATCCATACGATCGCAAGGGTGGTACTTCGAGTGTTTACGATCGCAAGTTATGTACCTGTGACCGCAAGTATGTTTCCTTCGTCCTTAGACGGTAAACCATGATGCAACATGCTTACGATCGCAAGACCCATTGCTTGCGACCGCTAGGGACCCAAGTACATGCTTGCGATCCCAAGGCCTTCCCTTTGCGGCCGCAAACACCATTTTACAGTGAGTTCCAACTCTGTTTTCTGACAGCAGCTGTTCTTCGTGTTTTTTACACCAAAATCGACTCAAACTCATTTTTTAATTGTTCCTATAGTTTGTTTAACATCCGCAAATATGTTCTAACATATTTTGTACAAAACCACATTAAAACCCACTTTTCACCATTAAAATAGGTCTTTTTCTTCATGTAATTTCAAGAACTAGGTTTGGACATGAAATACTTACAAATCAGATGGTAAAGGCTATAGAAATAGAACTTGAAGCTTGTATCAACTATTGGAATCACTTGAATCTGATTTCCTTCTTTGATTTCTTCCAAAACTTAGAGAGAACAAGAGTGTGTGTGTGTGTGTGTGTGTGTGTTTGCATAAACATATGTATGTATGTGTGTTTGTGAAGTTTCTAGGGGATAAGGAAACTTAGGCCGACATAAGTTGTCTAATACCCCATTTCGGGTATTTTGTTCCCCTATTGAACTTACTACTCAACTTAGGTTTATCCGATTCAACTAACGGAAATATTTTGGAACCATTATCTAAAACCGTTCAATAATTTACCGACTTTATCTACTTACGACAATTTTCACGAAACCACATTTTATCCACAATTAACACCAGTTCACGTTTAAGACACACCAATTAACAACAAGTATACTATATTTAACAACAAAACACAAATTAAATTCAATGTACAAACAACAAGGCAACAAGTACAATCAGTTACTACTAGCCCCTATGTCTGGGTGATACATTTAATGCTATCATATTAGATATTATGACACATAATACCAACAACCATTTACAAATTACCAAAAATATATGAAAAAGAAGGGAGTAAGAGGTAATGTCTTCACTTTTACCCATCACACCCTCCACTTTGTGGAAATTATCCTTCCATCACTAAGCAAACCCCATCACATAGTGATCAACCGCACCACACCACACCCTCGCAACTATGTCTAAACTTAAGCAATAATTATAAAAAATTTAACCTTTATAAGGTAGACTAATTGCAACCAACAACACCCAACATAATAAAAACAAACCTAAAAATGAATTTTGGATAAAGCTCTGCGAGAACCAATCGTGATCCTTTGATAAAAATAAATCAATAACTAATAATTTTGGCGACAATTGATTGACTCACTAATCTATAAATATTAATAAACATCTAACGGATTGCCACATGTCATTTTCTAGGCATCTTTTTTCTCATTTTCCCGCTCATTTCCAACACATAATACATCTGCCGCGTGTCCCATTTTTTTTATTATACGCATGCTTTTTTAGACCGGTTTTAATGGATAAAAAGACCGATTTTCCTTTGGTGCCCCATTTTTTATTACACACATGTTTTTTATACCGGTTTTAATGGATAAAAAGACTGATTTTTCTTTGGTTTTAATATGGGTGGTCTAGGAATAACATAAAGACCGATTATAAACCGGACTCCAGAATCACATATAGACCAGTTTTTATTATACGTGGCCCTAATCAAATTCTACATAAGACCGGTTTAACTTTACTTTGGAGACCGGTATTCATCCCTCTCTCAATGGTATTATTTATAGACCTGTTGTAATAAAACCGGTTTCTATGTAACTTTTTAAAAAAAAATACCATAATATATGCCTAGAGTGTATGCCAATAATTGAATTGAGAATATATAGAAACAACAATATAAGACCCAACATTTTAATCTTTCAACTGAAACTTTTACAATTCTATGACTTGACAACCTTCTCCAATCGGTATGTAAAGCGAAAAAACAGATACCTATGAAACCTTCTCTTACTCACTCCTACAAATATAAATTTCTTTCCTTTAAGCCCCTAGGTAACCGGAGGCATTAACACCAAAAGATTAACATAAAATTCTTTCAATACATATATAGCTAAGTTATATGTTATCATTCAGGACTATCACTTACGGCAGACCAAATCAAGAACTTGACTTTGTTTGAGATCGAAAAACTTCTTCACAACACTTCGAGCTTGAAAAACTTTGAAATGATGCCTTCTCCGGATCATGATTTTTTAGCTTCTTCAAATAATAGGTTAACGGATGAATTTTAGTCAGAATTTTATCAACTTTTAGAGAGGTTAACGGATGAACAACGAGATATTTTTGATAATGTCATGACATCGGTTTGTTTTTTGTTTATGGGTATGGTGGAACTAGAAAACCTTTATCTCGAAGACATTATCTGTTGCCATAAGATATAAAGGTGAGATTGTATTAAAGATATTAATTTTAGATGAGGAAGGTAAAGTTAGTAACCAGACAATTAAAGTTGTATACAAAGAAATATTTTCCAATTTATGATTTATATCTGATTTTGTATTTTATTTTCTTAGTAATTGTTCTATGTGTTTTTTATTATTTATAAACTGTCTATAACCAACCCGTGTAATACATGGGTCTCTAAACCTGTGACTAATGATTGGCTTATTAATGGCTTATTATGACATATTAATGAGGGGTATTTTGAGCAAATCAAGTCTCGCACATTAATGATAATACACCGGGACGCAATTCATGGTTTGAAAAAATATATATATAAATAACCAAAATACCTCTATTATTGAGTCATTAATGATGTTATAAACCGTTCTCGTACGAAAAATAGTTTCATTTGAATCATATTCTAAAAAACCGAAATCTAATCGGATTTCTTAATTGGATCAGATTAAACCGATTCATTTCCTCTTACTAAATCCTCGTACTTAGAAAATTATAACATGTCCTTTTTTTATCTTTCCTCTTTATTTTAATACTTATCTTGGTATAGTAAGTAAGAAATTCGTCATAAGCATATTAGACTTCTCAAATTTAAATAGATCTTATTTAGTAGATTTAGAGAAAAAATAAATGTATTTTACATTAAAAAAATAATAATCGAGTTTAATGATCCGCAAACACAAAAACACAAATTTAAATGGGGTTAAACAAAGAGGCCAACCCTTGATCCACAACAATTTTTATCGTATCATATAACATTAACGACTTTAGGTTGCATTTGTACGTTCCTTTGCCTCTTGCCAAAACTTCCCCGTCCGAATCGATAATCCCTCCCTTTTCGGAGTCGTTCGTCCTCGAACCAGGATCCAAGATCACTGCCTTCACCTGTGCACAAAGTATTCATATACATAATTATAACAACTATCGAAGGAATAAAAGTATAAAACAACAATGTTTGTGGGACGGCCAACAACCATAGCTTTCGTAAAAACAACTGCTGTACTTAATTTCACCATGGTTATCGTAACAACAACCACTGTACTCAATCTCATCTAAAGGGGTAGGATGTCGTATAAAATGTATGGACTTAGTTTGGATTGGTCAACAAGAGAAATGCAACATTTCCTTTTATACTCAGATTTATTCAAATATTATCTATTTTGTGGAAGGTTCAAACAAGAACTTAAATTAAATGAGAATGAAAGACTCATTCACAACCGTACAATTTCTCCCTCCTTTAATGTCATTGTCCACCATGAATTCATCATATGCACCCTGCCACACTCTATCCCCCACGCTCTCCATCCATGAATTCCACTTACAAAATGAACGGCTGAGATTGAGTCTCTCATTCTTGTTAATTTCTCATTCTCATTTGATCCCTATCTATTTTCATTCTAGTACCACTCAAAATATAGTAACATTAATGATTAATTCTTGGGGGTGGACGAGGACTTGAGATATTTTAACACCAGTAAGGTGCAGTATAAGATGCACATGGTAGAGTAACATGTTGCATCTAATTTCAAATTAGGTACTAAACCAGAAATAAATAAGAAAAATTTTCAAAAAATAATATAACTAAGTTGCAACATAAGTGCACATGGTAGAATAACAAGTTGCATCTACTTTCATACTTGAATTTGAAAAGTATGCTGTTTGAATTTATAATATCAAAAGCAAGTTGTTCAAGGAAAACAATTGTTTGATGATTGTCCGAGTTCGCAAAGATAGAGGTGGCAATTTCGACACACGAGCAATGTTTTATCCAATGGGGAAAATAGGCAATAAATAGAAGAAAAACAAAACCATAGGAAAAAAAGAAAGCTTAAGGGTAAATGGAGTCCAATAGGTCATAAGTTACCCAGGGTCCAATTTTAATACATAAAATCTCCTAGATCATCATTTAATTTAATAATTTAAGATATTAGATATTTAGTAAAATAATCTAACTAATATGCACTCACCTTAATATACAAGACGTGTGGTGACTTTACGTATTGTCCATTGCTCATTTCAGACATCAACGATATCAAGGCTAACTTTGGGCATTCCCGCATTAGAACCAAGTCTAAATAACCATCATCAAACTACATGTTAAACAAGTAAAGAGTAAGCATTAAGAAACAATCAATAATCAATTAAAGAAAGAAAATCTTCACACTTTGATTGCAGACTGAGTTTTTTACGATATCCTTTAGTAAAAGCAATATCCTGACATCCCGCGTCAAATTTTACTTTCAACTTTCCTCACACTTTCGTAGAAATAATGGCTACACCATTAGTATAGCTTTTGCCTTACAACTTATTCTTGAAAAAAAAAACTTCAGAAAATGGCAACTAATTAGAGTTGGCAATTTCAACAAACTCATCTATGAATGGGTCAAGTAGGGTTCTAATACATTCTTTAACCGCTAAAGTAAAATGGATTAGCTTAATAAGAGATGGATATAAAAGGCAAGTTTTTTTAGCAAGGTTATGCAGGCATAAAGTTGCTGGAAAGAGTACTTTTAGTGCATACAACTTACAAAATCACTTCACCAATATAATGGGATTCTTTTAGTAACTTTACACAAAAAACTGCATTTAAAACAAATTTTTTATTATATTTTTTATAACTATGGACAAAAAAAAGCATTTGGTTAACCCAACCCGCCTGCCATTTTGTCACCTGTACAAGTAATTATCAACTACAGAAAGGGTATTATAAGTTAAGATCGTCAAAATCGCCCACTTGTCCATTTTTTCTAAAGTTCATTTAAAATAAAAATAAGAAAAAACCAACCCTAGCATTGGGTGCGGCCTTAGCAGTTTCAGAACCCCAAGAAACATTTTGAAGCCAAATACCAATAAATGGACCGTTAAGCTTTCTCCAACTGGAACTCTTTAACTCAACTTTAGGCCCTTGGTAAGCATGGTTCCAAGTTTTCAACGGGTCAATAAATTCAACACCTAAACTGCTTGGCTCTCCCACATCTTCAAAGCCAGGAGCAGGCACGAAAGATATACAACCGTTATATTTCCGCAGGTTTAGCATTCTTTGAAGACCCTGAGTAAGATATTGCAAGAAAAATGATTATTATTTGTCTTACCACAAATTTTACTACTTTAGTGTTGTAATGCTTTCCAATTATTAAGAAAGTATGGTCGCTTTTAGCGTATTGCTAAAATTTATTCTCAAATTGTAGAAACTTTCGTGTGTGTGAGTGAGTGTTTTTTTTCGGTTGCTTTTATAAAATCCGAGTTTGTTTTTATATACAATGATACATGTGAAGAGTTCGGCATGTTTGATATATAACTGAAGAGATGAAAATAGCTTTCAGAAAATACCTTATTTATTAAAACACACAACGTAAACTAATTACCGATATTTTTATGTAGCATCAACTGGCTTAGTATTTTACATCAAACTGATAGTAAGAAATTTGAACGCAAAAACCACAAAACTTACATAAAAATCCATTCGAGCACTTCCCATCCACCGATACTGCTCAGATTCAATATCTATATCTGCTATCAGTCCTTCAAGGAAAAAACAAAATAACGGACTTCTTTATTAAATAGTTTATGCATAATTATCCAGTAAACTGTAATTATATAATAAAACAAGTGCAAGAATAAATAACCATAAAACCAACATTTAGAACGAAAAAAGAGCATGTAAAATTTAGAATACTTTAGTTGTACCCCATGCAAGCATCAAGACACTAAAAAATCTAGTCTCCCCTTGCCAGATTGTGGCTACATCTAGAGAGCGTTTATGCCCTGCCAAAAATAAATCATGCGAACTTCATTTAATAAGCAGAATAAATATTGCAAAATATATTATAAATTTAAGAGTTAATTACAAAAATGGTCCCTGTGGTTGTTAAGAAATTTCACTTTTGGTCCTTTAACTTTAAAAATTACAAAAATAGTCACTGTGGTTGTCATTTTGTTTCACTTTCGGTCCTTTAGTCTAATTACTGTTAACTTTGACCGTTAGTCAAAGGGTATTTTGGTCTTTTCTAAGTCTATCCTTATTACCAAACACATATAACCTGTTGTAATTATTACCAAACACTCACTCTTTTAAGATTGTTACCAAACACCCATTTTCTATTCTTTTTTAGTTTTTAACACCTAAATCTCTCTCACACCTCCCTACTTCCCATCTTTTACTCTCTCTCTCTCTCTCCAAGATCAACACCATCACCGTCTTCTTACCGCCGGTCAACACTCACCACACGACCACCACCACACGACGACCACCTCCGCACCGGTAACCACCACACGACAACCACCTCCGCGCCGGTCACCACACCACACGACGACGACCACCCTCTTCTCTCTTCAAAACCGCCGGCCACCACCATTGTTGTTCGCGACCCTAAGATCTGAGATCTGAAGCAACCACCTCACTTCGCCGATCTACCCCCCTCTTTCTCTCTTATACCTTTTCTCACCAAACACAGAGAACATTTATCTCCATCTCGACACTCTCTCTCCCCCCCCCTCTGACGTACGCCGCCACCACCACCCTCCCCTCGTTCGTACGTCGCCGCCGCCACCACCACAACTACCCTCCCTCTGTTGGACTCCGTCGTTTCATCTCTTTCTCTATTCTTTTGGTCAAATACACTCTCCCTCTCTCTAGACTTCTCTCTACCTATCTAAACCGCCACAACTACAGCCGTCTAATTACCAGCATCGCCGAAAACCACCATCATCACCATCTAAACCACCATCATCACCGCCGAAAACCACCATCATCGCCATCTGAAACCACCACAGCCGTCTAACTACCAGATCTCTCAATCACCGCCGGCGCCATCTCGTCGGAATTCAGCGAGTTACAACAGATCTGAACCACCACCGTCATCCGTTCACCGGATCTGAACCACCACCACCGCCATCTCATCGGAGCTGGGTAATTTACAGCTGATTTGAACATAAGTTCATGAGATCCGACCTCTTGGGTGTTCATTGAAGATTGATTTAACATTCTGATTTAGATTTCTAATTTGTTCTTGGCTCGAGATGATGATAACTGATTTAGCATTCTGATTTAGGTTTTTTGATTTAGCATCTGATTTTGGTGACAACCCATCGATTAGGCAGCATGAATTCGAGTTTTAGGGTTTCATTTATTTTGGGGTTTTGTTATCCAAATCTAGTTTTTTTCTCTCAGTTGATATGTTAATCATATTGGTTTTTGTTTCTCAATTGATCGATTAACAGATTCAAAATTTTGGGTTTTGGTTTGAAAGAAAACATGGTTTGCTGTTCTTAGTATTCTCATCTTTTTAATCACTCTCACTCTCTCATGTCTCATTCTAAATCTGAAAACCAATTTCTTTCACCATCGCCGTCGATGTTTCAAGCCACCACCGCCACTGTCGCACCACAACCACCGTCGAGCCACCTCTAAAATTAAGTATATTTTAATATTTACAATTCTAATTGTTTCATTTTGTTGATTACAAAAGATTAAGTATATTTAAAAGTATTAAGAAGTTAAATAAGAATAAAGGGTAGAATTATGTTTGGAAATGAGGATAACAGAAAAATGACCGAAATGCCCTCACTTTAACAGCCAAAGTTAACGGCTGTTATCTTAAAGGACCAAAAACGAAACAAAATGACAACCACAGTGACTATTTTTGTAATTTTTAAAGTTAAAGGACTAAAAGTGAAATTTCATGACAACCACAGGGACCATTTTTGTAATTAACTCTAAATTTAATATACCTCGAATTGCAGCAAGAATAGCATAAGCAGGTGTACATGGCTGACTGGCTGAATCTAGAAGAGATTTTATCATCCCATTTCCAGTACCTTTTATACAAAATATTCATGAAAAGTCATAAGATAAATATTAAGGGCACAAAATTAATATTGAAAAACTCAAAACAGAGTCCATACTAAATTTGAAAACAACCTGCAGGTATTACTCCAATAGCCGTTTTCAGTGCTGCTTGCCAATCTTCTCGTTCAAGCAATCCATTAACTACCTACCAGAAAAGAAGAGAAGGAAAGGAAACGGTTTGAGTAGTTAAACAATCTATTAGCCTAATTATATCACCCATAATTGATTAATAACAAAAAATCAACCTCAACCAAAATCCCATCTCCGCTAACACATATAATTCCATCATACTTTGTAAGATCCAATGCACGAGATACTTCCTTTGCATGAAGCTGATATTTAGTTTCTGAGCTTGAAAATAACCCCAATGAGAATGATTAGGGTACACATATAAAATGTGCTTAAATTTTAAAAGAGGCACATGTAACAACTAACAAACCTTGTAAAGTATATTCGATATTAGCATCCTCAAGTATAGGCTTTACATCATTGAGAAAAACCTTGGAAGCAGATTTCCTCCCTCCAAAAGGATTAACAAATATAAACAGCTTCTTTGGCCGGCCTGTTTTGATAATCAATTGAAGAGAAATGAAAAATCTGATGCCAAACAAACATCAGTCACTTGAAATATATTGTGCACAGAAAATGTTGATGAAAATGAACACTAAGTTTCTTTTCTTTTCTTGAAATGGTCAGACTGCAATGCAGAAATGAAATCCAAGATAATGATTATCATGTTGATTACTAATTTGAAAAAGGAAAAGAAAAGAAATACAAAGCTATGTTTTGTAGATACTAAAATTTAGGGAAATTAACCCTATTATTTCTTTACTAGATTCTTCTCCCCACTATTTTCTTACATAATACAGTAAAGGGTATCATACTTTAGCTAATTAATTAAAAATGTACTCAACTTATATTAAGAAAAGGGATTTCCCGTCTTAGAAGATTTCCCAGGGAGTCAAGCTATGTCTAATGTGCCCAGCATAACTGGTTCCGTCGCCATTTCCACCCCCCAATCATCCAAGATGTTTACCCAGTGAGGACTGAATGGGTCTCTTTTTAGGCTTTCCAGGAATCCTACCACTAGGCCATCTTGAGATGGTTTACTCCCAACTTATACCTTGTTAGAAAATTCCACACATGAATCATGTAACTTGTTAACGGTGTAGTATAATTACGTCCATCACAACATTCTGATGATAAGAAAATAGTGTTTTAAAAATCTAAACACACACACACACCCATCTAATTCTACACATTTTTTCCACTACACTAGAACCCACAACCTAAAGGTTAGGAAAATAGTAGAGGTGCTGTCCCTGTAGTGTAGCGTAGCGGTTGGGATGATGAAAGTTATAGTATCCAGAGATCAAACCTAGCACATATCCCTTAACTCAGAGTTACATAACTTAATGATTTATCTCCTCTATGTTAGTGTGGGACTGGTTCGGTGTAGTCAAAGGGCAGGTTATCTTCTAATTTTTAAACGGTCAATGTTCCCATGACAAATGAATACTATGCCGATCTCTTCAAACGATTAGATTTACAAAGCCATGTGTTGTAGATACTATTTCTATTCAATTTGACCCTAAAAGTCAACAAGTTGGTGTAGAAATTACCTTCTCGTATAAAGTACTCTAACTTAAAATTGAACTTATAAGCTATAAATGAAACTGAAACAACTGATTTCGTCAAGAAATGATTAATGCATTAAGTGAAAGAAACATTATCAATCTATTAATCAAACAGTAGAATGCATTAAGCTGTGGTCAATCGCCGGAATAATAATAATAACTGAAGAAAGTACCAAACCTAGTGATTCGATGTATCCTTGAATTATGTCGAACATATTCCGTGACGAATCCTTGGACGACGCCTTGAAATTGAAGCTCTTCCTTACCAAATTCTGTCTGCAAATTCCTAAACAAGATCCATCGATCTCAATGAATGACCTAATTACGATATCGAGTCCAACCGCGGCCACTCCGAGAACTTCTCTCTCGAGGGAGAGACAACGAAGGACGTTGCCGGTATCGTTCCACCGGAGAATGCCGTCGGCGGACAAAGTCAATGCTGTTTTGCCGCCGTTGACTAGAACTTCATCGTAGAGTATATGTTGTGGATCCATCCTGCACCACTCCAGATGTTTGATCGGTTAAAGTGCATTAAATGTAGCAGAATCTCTACAAAGATAGTCTATGAGAGTCGCTCTTTCTTTTTTGTTTGCAAGGTAAAAATTGATATATCTTGGTACTATTTTTTATACTTTATCCTCTTACCGATTACAATATGATATATTAAATTATTAATTGTTTTTCTTCACATTCTTTAAATATTCCTACATTTTAATTAATCTTATGAGGTATGATGATATATCTTTATCTTATGATGTATATGAAAAGATTAACATATTTTTTTTTCTTGAACAGCAAAATAGGATAAACTAGGTAGGATTGACGTATATATATGAAAAAAAGGGAGTGCAGCTAATACAACCCTTGTGGATAATGTTATTTATGGAATTCTGTATGTGCTAATAGTGATGCCGGCAACTTCCCACTACCTAGTGTTGGTAATTCTTTAACCTCTATTATGTTATTTGCTTCTCGATAAGTGTATGATCCGATCCACGATTGATTTTGTATATTTTGTTTGACGATAACTCGTCGGGTATTTGCTACTCGTTTTTTCACATATGTATAATGCATATATGATAATATTACGGTTGCTTTAGCTTATATATATTTTCTAAAAAGTAAACTTAGAGGTAATTATTTCTTTGAGTCATACGGCATATGACAACGATTGTAAGTACAAAATACAATTATCCAACATACCACAAAACAATTATCATTGAGGGAAGTGACATGAAATTGTGAAAACCCACTAAGGTCACTAGCTTAGCAAATTTATAAATTAATAAAGTATATGATGATAATAGTCCTTGAATTATTATCTTAGGCAGAAAGTTGCTAACAATTTCATGGTGTGTTCATCATGATATGTTGTGTGGTTAAGTTTTATGTTAAATACTACATCAAGTCATCAAACGTAGCAACTACGATATTATTGTTCAATATGGATTATTTGCCATTATTGATATTCAGGACATGGACTTGAGCCATGAGAATGCTAATGTTAATCTTGCATCTACAAAGACTATCTCTCGAAAAACTGTTTGGGGTCCTAGTGTTCATATAATATTTGTTGAGTTGTGTCTTGATGAGGTAAAAAATGGAAATAGACCTGGAAGTCACTTCAATAAGGTTGGTTGGACAAACCTTGCAAAAAACCTCAAAATCCGAACAGGAAAAGATTACTCCAAACTACAACTTAAAAACCATTGGGACTCAATGAAGAGAGAT
The DNA here is from genome assembly GCA_947179395.2 of Pulicaria dysenterica. NCBI lineage: Eukaryota > Viridiplantae > Streptophyta > Magnoliopsida > Asterales > Asteraceae > Pulicaria > Pulicaria dysenterica. Next base: position 61,735,191 of record OX359288.1, on the reverse strand, counting down.
TGGAAGTTATATGATCGTTTATTGAGAATTGAATCTGGACTTGGATGGGATCCCATGAGAAAGACAATCGATGCAACACCTGAGTGGTGGGATGAGAAAATACGGGTAATATTTCATGTTATATTTTCTATATTGTTTTGTAGAGACTAGTTACTTATAATATATATGTATAGAATTGTATTGGAGCTATTGATGAAACGCATGTAAGAGCATTTGTTCGAGAGCAAGAACAAGCAAAATATATTGGTAGAAAGGGGTATGCAACCCAAAATATTATGGCAGCATGCGACTTTAACATGTGTTTTACATTTGGGAGATGATATTTCCACTTATAAAGTTGATTCATCCACTACAAACTCATGCTTCACTAACTTGTAACATAGCTTCAAAGGTGTTATACCTTTAGTGGATGAATCAAATTTATAAGTGGAAGAATCAACCCCCTTTACATTTGCATGGGCGGGATGGGAAGGGACGGCACATGACACAAGAAATTTTCTAGAAGCTTTACATAGACCAAAAGTGAGGCGGTTAGTATTTTTTTATCATATAAGGTTTCTTTTATATTACTTAAAAAGCAATTAATGACACTTTCTTTTTATCTTCCTAACAGATAAATATTATGTTGTGGATGCTGGGTACCCAAATACTAGAGGGTATCTTGCTCCATATAAAGGAAATGATATTCGATACTATATACCTGATTTTTGACGTGGTCATACTGCTGCCCAACTTGCTCCTAAAGGACCAAAAGAGACATTCAACTACTATCATTCATCATTAAGAAATGTGATTGAAAGATCATTTGGAGTATGGAAGGCAAGATGGGCAATATTAAAAGATATGCATGTAAATTACCCCTATGAAACACAAGTTATCATTGTTATAGCATCCATGGGAATTCACAATTATATCAGGAAGAAATGTCAATTTGATGAAGCATTTGACTTGGCCCAACAAGAAACTTATAATTCAAGTCAAGATTTTGATAATGAAGCATCCACAAGCACTTATGGGACACAAGAAGATACAAGTGCACGTTGTAGGAATGATGATCTCTATATGAATACTGTCAGAGATATGATTGCGAGAGATCTAATGAAATCCAAGTGAAGTTTATATTATTTGTCAATGATATTATTTAAGTTCGGTTTTGAGTTACATTTTTATCTAAGAACAAAGGTGAACTACTATTTTTTTTGTTGAGATTGTAATTTTAGCTTAAACAATAATGTTATGCGTCTCTCTCTCAAAATAATATATATATATATATATATATATATATATATATATATATATATATATATATATATATATATATATATATATATATATATATATATATATATATATATATATATATATATATATATATATATATATATATATAATCAATAAAATGTAATGAAATGCATTTAGTGTCCTTTTTTGGTCATTTTACTAATTAAGTCATAAATAATCTACTTTATCAAACACCAAAAAAACTGATTATCTGATTATTACGATATCAAACAGCATAATCAAATCCAAACATTATTATCCTGCAGCACGTTTTATTAGAGCTGATTATCTGATTCTGATTATTAAAAATGCATAATCTATTTTCAAAACGTAATCCCAAACACCCCCTAAATCTACTTCATTGTCTATCATAAGACTTGAACTCTCAACTTTTTAAGAAGAGACATATTTTCATAACACTTAATACCGCTTGACTACAAACAATTTGGTAAATTAACCAAATTACTTGTAGCTCAACACTATTAATACTTTGAAAATGGGTTTCTGTAATTCTATATTTTAGTGAGTAAAAGATATAAATTTATAAGTGGTTTTAGAATATGTGTAATCTATTGTTTAAAAGAATTAATGTTAAAATTAAGAAATAATATAAAAAAAGTTAATACGTAGAGTAATTATCATTATTTAGTAATGATTTACTTGATTATTTAAACAATAACTTCTTGATACATGATATTCTACAACTTAATATAGGAGGTACCGTTTTCGTTAAGATAATTACACTTATGAGAATATGAGTTATTGTATACGGTTAGGAATGATAACGGATCAGGTAATGTCATATCTACATTTGTATTTATTGTATACGGTTAGGAACATGGGACCTGTTATATAAAAGGCAAGCGCCTTTGCCACTCTAGCAAATTCAACTTTGGTTTATAAGATCTCTTTTTAATATATATCTATCAAGTGTTTTTTTTCCTCAGATTTGTATGGTATTATAACTATTTTTGTTTATAGTTAATATTCTTTATATAATTTTAATTATAATTTTATTTTTATTTAATAAATAAAAAATCGAATAAAAAAATAAACTGAATTAAGAAGAGTAGTATTGTCTTTTTAAGTGATCAAGGACCATCAGTGAAACAAAACTCATATATTTGAAAGTCCTAGTGTCATAAATAAAGTTTAAGGACTGAGAGTGAAATAAGTGACATAGTTCAGAAAAAATATGTAATTAACTCAATATATAGATTTATACTTAATTATATAAAATTTACTTTATAACAAGTTTAATTTTGAATTAATGGATTTTTCTATGTATGAAAAATCTTATCCATAGTTGCTTCACTAAACATCTATATCTACTTCATATTCAATGTTCACACATTTTACTTCATCCATATACATCACTAATGTATCGGATAGGATGGATGCTCTTTGGACCGGGTGACGGTTATCCCAATACATAATTCATATTCCAAACATGAGTTATATAATACGATCTGTTATTGAATCAAAGAGCACACGTGTCTTAGGGGTTGTTCTCTAGAATTCAAAAGAATGGAATTGAATTATTTAAGAAATTGAATTCATAAGAAATTAAATTTCTAAAAAATTAGATTCCGCATCACATTTACTTATTAAAATAGGGAATTGAATTGAATTCTATTCTAATCCTATATTTTGTTTAGTTTGTAAATTTGTTAAAAGAATCAGAATATAATATGTCAAATGAAAAAACAAACGTGATATAGAAATGGATGCTCATTCCATATTTTCAAATTCCAAGAGATTAATGTGAAACATACAAAACCTTAGAATATGTGCATATACATAATATAATAGTGTCGTCGTTAAACATCATTGAAATGTAAACAGATAGCACGGTAAAGTAAGAACCTTATGTCGTACGATAGTTGATTATACTATCTATAATGTTTATGGTTTCATGTCTAATAAAATATAAATTAAGCATTCTAAGTACAAGGAACTTGTTTATTCACTTAATAAATAAGGTTAGGAAATATTTGACTAAGCTCCACTTGATTGTGGGTCGAGTAGAATTACATCAATCCTAGTTATGATATGTATGACTGACATGACTAACTGTCATATCATTTTTTCAGCTTATAACATAGTAATAAGTCATGGCTAAACAACCATAGTCATAACTGTCATGACTAACTGTCACATCATCATCATTACCCACGTAATATTAACTTAAATGGTTTAAAAAATTAAAAAAGTTGATAAACAATCCTGCGAGTTCGTCACTAGAATAATGAGCAATGCGAATGAGGAGCAACTAATGAAATTGGCGTAGTGGATGATGAGCCATTTTGAGAATGACTAGCCAATTAGGCGAGCTCCATAACAAGCAAAAAGCTCACCACTAAAGTGGCCTTCTATGAGCTAGACACTACTCACTCAAACTTGTGTATATAATTTAAGGCCATAAATCTTAACAAACTTTTGTTTAGTTGGTTGGTAAAGTTGTTGGCCTTTAACCCTCTGATCCAAGGTTTAAACCATGCTTAATAAACTTTGCTTTTTCTCTTCTTTTATCTTTTTCATGTCTTGCTTTCCTGAAATCCTGAATTAGTGCTTATAGGTAAGATGTTTTTCCTATTTTCATAAATCAAAGTTTATTAATTATTATTTAAATTAATTATTATTGTATTCAAATAATAAATTCTATATGATAGTTTTTCTTTTTGTTAAAAATTATCGTATAACATTAACATATATATAACTTTATACTTGCATAACAACAAATTCTTTGATTTTTTTTTAAATATTGCAATTCTGATTAGTGAGATTTTGTGGGCTTTATTTCAACCATTTATGATGGAACTTTCAGTCACAACACGGGTTCATATTTTACTCGTTTATTATTAATTGATAGGAAAGTAATGCAAGTTAAATAAATTGCTTCTTTAAGAAATTGATGCACAGTTTTGATTATCATATTCTCGATCTCTAAGTTAGGATCACTTGTTAATCACTTTATATATTATGTTTAATTCTTATTAAGAGAAATACAGTGTTGTTACACGTGTAATTTTACTTAAAACTTAGTTATATAATTAGAGTTAGTTTGAAGGGGGTGTTCATTTTAGCTTATTAAGGATTTATTGTTAATAAGCTTAATTATTCTGACTAATTTTTTATAAGTCTGACTTTCTTACGACAAGACATACCAAGTAGAATTTACTAGATTTTATATAGTAAACAGCTTTTTAGAACTAATCTTTTATATAAACTAGTATAGTACACGTGCTAATGCGGTGGCCACAAATAATTTACTCAACAATTTGTTCTTTTTAATTATTGAGACGTTTAAATTCCATAAATATTTATGAGTTTAGGTTATAGGTTATTCAAACTCATAAGTCTGTTTATACATATTTTCTAATAATTAAGGTCAACTATTTATTCTGTGATAGAATAATTATAATGAAATATTTAGTTGTTAAACTATATTGTAATAATTAAGTTAATTGATATTGACTTGATGTTTTAAAATTTTTCTTGTTATGCAAGGTTTGTTCACTAAAATTGTATATATGAATCTCATTAAATCCATCTAATAGCTACCTCATTTAACAATTTTTATTTAATTTGATTTGAGGGTAGTTTGGTACTTTCAATTTACTTCAAATTCTGATAGTTGTAAATGTTTTATAAAGGAGTAAGATACATCATTTTGTTAAGTTTATAGTTATTTTAACTTTTTATTTATATATGTAATTAAAAACTATGATTTTTAAAATAACCATTAAGTATATAATTAACATGTACTTAAATATAGGGTTTAGTTCATAAAAGTGTATCCAACTTTGCACCTTTTGCTATTGTATGTACTGAACTTTTAAACTTACCATTTGATGTATCAAACTTTTTGAAAGTTACAATTTTATGTATCCAACTTGCTATAGCAGGTAAGATGATGATGTGGCACATGTTAACTTGAGGTGGCAGTGACAAGATGTTGAGTTGGCAATTGATGTGTTATATTTTTATTTAAAAATAATAATAATAATAATAATAATAATAATAATAATAATAATAATAATAAAAAACCCCTTCATCAGGTTCATCCCTTCATCATCTTTTCAGCGTTTCATCCTTTCATCGAGGTTCATCATCGAGGTTTCTATCATCAGATCGAAGGTTCTGGGTTCAACATCAGGTCAAGGAACAAATTAAACCCCTTCATCAGATCGAATTCATCTACCACCACCGTGAAGTTAGGGCTTCATCAGATCGCCGACTGAAATCGAAGTTGATTAGTTCAGATTGATTGCTGATTAGTTCAAATCGAAGTTGATTAGTTCAGATCGACTGAAATCGTGTCTTCATTGATTGTTGATTAGTTCAGATCGAGAGGCTTCAGAGGCTCCAACGAAATTTTCATCAAGGTTCTTCACAGAGACTTCAGATCCATATCGAGATCTGTTTTAGGTTTCGATTTTAGGTTTTAGGTTTCGTAATTTGTAGAGACTTCAGATCCATATCAAGATCTGTTTTAGGTTCCGATTGTTAATTACACGAGATATGTTCTTCATCTGTTCATCTGTTCTTCATCTTTTTCTTCAAGATATGGAGATCTGTTTTAGGTTCCGATTGTTAATTTGTAGAGACTTCAGATCGATTTTAGGTTTCGTAATTTGGGTTTCATCTGTTCTTCATCTTTTTCTTCAAGATATGTTTCAGATGTGTAATTGAATTTAGTTCTTGATGGTTCGTAATCTGGGTTTCATTTCTTCATCTGGGTTTACACGTATTGCATCTGGTTGTTCATACATGTGGGTTTCTTCATGGTGTTCTTGTTAGGATATGAATTTAATGATGTGGAAAATGAATTTAATGATGTGGAAATAAAAATAAATAAAAAATAAGAGAATTACCTGCAACTTGTTTAATAGGTAAAAAGGAATAGAAAGTTAAAAATGTAAAAGTTCAATACATCAAATGGTAAGTTTGAAAGTTCAGTACATACAATAGCAAAATGTGTAAAGTTGGATACACTTTTATGAACTAAACCCTTAAATATATTAACATTGGAAGGTTAAAATGATATAGATGTTCAAAAAAGAGGGGGGGGGGGGGGGGGGAGGGGTTGTTAAAAAAATGAAATAACAAATACTTGAAACCTTAGGAGATGTATATATTAATCTAAACTAGCATTGCACCCGCATAATGTGGCGGTAATGATAATAGTTTATGCTCGTTAACATGTTTGGTTTCAAAAGTAGGGTATAGTATAAGTGAAATGCGGTGTTAGTTAATATATCCATGTTTTTTTCTCCTTTTCTAATTTCTAGACTTTTTTTACAATCAACCATTTTATTAGTTGTTAAAATAGTTTTTGAAAAATAATTACAAAAGATTTATTAAAGTAATAGTTATCTTAAATTAGTTGAGATAATTAAGAGAATGATTAGTTAGGTTATTGCTTTAAGTGTTTGTATTTTAAGCATAAAAACTTGTACTACTTAAAATTAAGTAGTCTTAAAAATTTTAAGAGAGAGAAAGTTAAATGATTTATAATGTAGTATAGATAATATATTAATTTCTCTTACACATATTAAGGATTATTTGAATTTGAATTCTATAAATTAATTAGATCATATTTATTGAAATAATAAAAAAACCGAGAAGGTGGTTGTATCAAGTTTTAAGAAAAGATGATGTAATATGTCTAGCGTTGACCTAACTTGACCATACATTTTTTTATAGTTCTGTAAATAATGATGTCAATGATTTCATATCTGCTTGCCTCCGTCATTGCCCGGTTGCTTTCGACGGTTCCATCGGAGGTGCCTGTTACTAGTACCTTGACAATCGGTGTCATCCAGCAATCCTCTTCCTCTTCTACTATTGCATTAACCTCTTCTTCGTCAATAGATCTGTGCTTAAGGACCTCTACTAGAACTTCCTTCGTTAAGTGTGAGAAAGCAACGGAAGCCAGTTTGCTTAAGGCATCCGCCTTTCCGTTTTGGCTTCTGGGTACTTGCTTCACGACCCACGTACTGAAATTTGGTAGTATGCTCTTCACCTTGGAAAGGTACTTCATCATGTAGGCTTCTCTTGCTTCGTATGTTCCATTTATTTGACTTGCTACTAGCATCGAGTCTACATAAGCTTTCAGTTTCGTGATGCCAAGCTTAACCGCTATCCTCAGGCCTGCTATTAGAACCTCATACTCTGCTTCGTTGTTGGATGCAGGAAAGTTGAAACGCAACACTTAGGTGTACTCCGTTCCCATAGGACTACTTAGCACCAGGCCTGCTCCTCCCCCGGAGGAGCTTGAAGCTCCATCAGTGTACAACTTCCATGTGTCCTTCGCAATGGAAGAACCTTCGCCTTCTACTTATGTCTTACTTTTCCCCATGTTGCTTCCTAACCTTAGCTTTGTGGCTTCAGACGTTACTTTGGTTTCTTGTTCCTTGGTTGTTTCTTCTGTCACCTTCTCATTATTACGGACTTTCGTAGCTCCTTCGTCTCTCTTTTCCTCTAGGGCATCTTCGTTGCTTTCTACTCCTTCGATTAAGAAGTATGTCAATATTTGTCCCTTAACGGACATGCGTGGTTCTTACGATATCTCATAGGCACCCAGTTCCAAAGCCCACTTGGCTAGTCTTCCAGATACATCAGGCTTCGCTAATACTGCCTTGATTGATTGATTGGTCAACACTCTAATACGGTGACTTTGAAAATATCGTTTTAATGACATTAGGACTGCACTAAGTGTTTTTGTGGAGCTGGCTAAGTACATTAACAGAGCTTCCCCTTCTCTAGGTGCTACTAACATTGGAAGCTCCGATATTGCTTGTTTGATCTCCCGAAAAGCTTCTTCCGCTTCGTCCGTCCACTGGTAATTCTTCTTCGCCAGGCAGTCCTTCATAGTTTTGAAGATTGGTAATACTTCTCTGCTGCCTTAGAAACATATCTGTGTAGGGCAGCAAGCTTTCCTCCGAGGCTCTGCGCTATTTTCAACGTTCTTGGGGATGGAAGTTCCAATATTGCCCTTGTCTATCTGGGATTGCTTTTATTCCTTCCGGTGTAATGAGATGACCCAAGAACTTTCCTTCTCTAAGCCCGAAATGAGCATTTAGCTGGATTCGGTTTCATATTTACCTTGCGAAGGTTTTCAAAGGTCTCTCTGATGTCTTTTAGGAGCTGTTCTTCGGAGTTGCTTTTGATGACAATGTCACCAACATATGATTTGACGTTTCTGCCGATCTGATCTTCAAAGACTTTATCCACTAATCTTTGGTACATTGCACCGGTATTTTTCAACCCTAAGGGCATATTCGTATAACAAAAAACACCCTTGTCTGTATAGAAATCCGTCTTATCCTCATCCTCTTCAGCCATCTGTATTTGGTGGTAGCCCTTATATGCGTCTAAAAAGCATTTGAATCTAAAACCGGCTAGAGATTCAACTTTTAGGTCTACCTCCGGTAAATGATATAGGTCTTTGGGACAAGCTTTGTTGAGGTCCGTAAAATCTATACACATTCTCCAGCTAGCGTCTTTCTTCCTTACCATCACTGGTTTTTCGATCCATGACTGGTACTGCACTTTTCTTAGTATGCCTGCTTGCATCAACTTGTTGACCTCCGCGTCTGCGGCACGGATTATATCGGGACCTATTCCTCTCTTCTTCTGTACAGTGGGTTTAATGAAGCTTGGTATACCCAACCGATGTTCCACTATGCTACGAGGGACCCTAGTCATGTCCTCGGGGGTCCAAGCGAAAACATCTACATACTCTTTCAATAAGGCTTCTAGGCTTCGTTGGCATCTTATCGTGAGGTCATCTCCGATAGCAACCATTTGTTCGGGATAACTATCGTTGATCTTAAACTTTTTTTCTTCCCAGCCCTCTCCTATGACTTGTTTCTTTCTTAGCTCTTGTTCTATTTGCAGACATTCAAAAATGTCTTGTTTTTCACTTCTGACCATGGATACCCCGTTGGGCGTCGGGAACTTCATCACTGAGTGTACCGTCGACACTACCGCTCCGAGCTGGTACATGCTTGATCTCCCCGGGATGGCATTGTACGGGGATGCGGATCTTACCACTACGAACCTCATGTACACAACTCTGTTGGAAGGGTGTGCTCCAAAGGTCACTAGGAGAGTGATCTCCCCCAATGGTTTCACTATATCTCCGGAGAATCCCATCAAGGGTGGTATGTCTTCGTTGAGCAATGCTCTGACCTTGGGAATGAACTTCATGAAGCAATGCTCGTAAAGCACTTCGCAAGAACTACCTTCGTCAACCAAGACTCGATGTACGCAGAAACCGGCCGTCCCTACTCTTACTACCATAGGGCCGACGGTTGGCGTATCTCCGTCTTGGGAGGAAAACTGTATAGGCTCGTTCATCCAGTCAAAACTATCTTCTGTTCTCCTTCGTTTGGTTTTTTCTGTTTCTGAACGGATCATTAAAATCTCTATTGCTTTTCCTTTGTTGTCATTCTTATTCCCCTGTTGTTTGACTGCCTGTCTATTTGGAGCCTGGCGTATTTCTTTCACTAAATGAGCTAATTTTCCCGTCCGGACGGCTTCATCAATCTGTTTCTTGAGCTGATAGCAATCATCCATATCATGCCCTCGGTCTCCGTGGAAATCACAGAAATTTTCCATATTTCTCTTGTTAATAGTACTTATCATTGGCCTTGGGGGTTGGAAATTCTTGCTCACTTCCTCTGTAAGTAAAATCTCGTGTGGGGTTTTAGTGAGGAGGGGGTACATTGGTCGATTCTCCGAGGTGTTAGGGTACGGAGGTCTCCGCTGATCGTACTGGGATCTCTGATCTACGAAGGTCGCTTGTGGTATTTCCTCGGAGGTGCCTTCCAGTGTGGTACCTTATGCATTTGATCACGAGCTCGGTGCAGATCCTCCGTTTGTCCCAATGCTTCCTTACCCCTTATGTAGGCTCTACATCTTTGCATGGTTTCGTCAAGTGTTTTGGGCATGATACTACAATATTGCTCGACTAGTTCTTTGCAGCTGGTTTCGTGTATGAATCCGGAGATCTTCATAGTTTCGTCTACGCCCCCAATCTCTTGGCACTCCTTGAGATATCTCCCCATAAATGCTCCCAAGCTTTCCAGAGGCGTTTGTTTGATATTATGAATTTCAATTGGATATCTGACATGTCTCTGTTGTTGCATGAAATTCGCTAGAAAACGTCTTCGTAGGTTTTGGAAATTGTTGATGGATCCATTAGGAAGGTGTTCAAACCATACTCTGGCTGGACCAACCAAAGTTTGCGCGAACATATGGCACCAAATGGGCATGGACCATTGTTCTACCTTTAAAAAATCTTCAAATGGTCTTCCGGGTCCGTCCTACCTTCGTATGTCTTTACGTGACTAGGCATTTTGATCCTTCCTGGGAAGCGGAAACAAGCTATCCTTCACGAGAACTTTGTGTTCTCCGTTGATCGATAAGGCTTTGTAAGTTCATCATCTTCCCTGTCTTCTAGCTCCTCGTCTTCTATGTCCAGGTAACCCAAAGTCTGCATCGAACCGACAGGCTGTGATCGCCTCCATGTAGATGGGTTTGGTCCGGTGTTAGATTGGGGCGTATCATAGTGAAACTGTAACACCCTGTAAATGGGCCTAGTTGTGTAGTGTTGTACCATGTGCTTTGGTACTTGTACAGTGACTTTAAGTGAATCTAATTAAGTGTTTTGTGTGACTAACGCGTGTTATGTGTTAACTAAGTGATTATGTGAAAAGTGTTAAGAGTGTCTAAAAGTGATGTCGTGTTATACGGTTTCGCGTAATGATTCCGTAGATATCCCGGTTGGTTAAAACGGGATGGCGTGTGTTAAATTGTAAGTTAAAAAGGGGAACAAAATACCCCGTGTTTTAATAATAAAACCCAAGGTCGGCTTAAGTGAAGCCTTATCCCCTGGGTCAGCCAAAAACACACACCAAGCACACATACTTGCGTACGAACACACATACACACACTCAATCTTGGAGCTTTTGAAGAATTGATCAAGAAACAAGTTAATATAAGTGATTCCAGTATCGAATCAATAGCTTGTCCACTACTCTTCTTCTTCCTTGTAAGTGATTTTCGCCATGAAATCTCGTTTTTGTGTTCTTGATGAGAACACACCATTTGGATGGTGTTTGAGGTATTTGTGTGTTGTTAAATTGTGTCAAATCTGTATCTAAGTTATAATGGATGTCAAGTAATATGTGTAAACGATTGAATCTGGTTTCAATCGAGTTTTGGTGTTAAAAATCGTGATACAACAACTGTGCGAAACAGGGACGAAGACCTGCTGTGCAGGTACTTCCTACGGGCGTAGGACATAGTCCCTACGGCCGTAGGAGGCCTTTTGTGTCTTCTGCGGCCGTAGGCAGGGTTCCTGCGGCCGTAGGATGTGTTTTTGGGCGAATTACCGTCTACGGACGATGGGACAAGGTCTACGGGCGTAGGTACATAACCTACGGTCGTAGGTCACCAAAGAATAGCTCCTGCGGGCGTAGGAATAGGTTCCTGCGGCCGTAGAGCATGATTCGTTGGAAAGAAACTCTACGGGCGCAGGAAGTTACCCCTACGGCCGTAGAGATGGTTTGATATGTGTCCTACGGCCGTAGGACATGTCCTCTGCGGCCGTAGGAGACTGTTTTGTGCTGACAGCTTGTGTAACTTGTGTTTTAATCTATGTGTGCTATGTGTTAGTGATAACCAAGCCTGAACCTAATGTGTTAGGTGAATCGGACGACTCTGAGGATTCTTGGGATTCCCGATTTCATTTCTGCCTTATGTGATATCGAGGTGAGTACCGGTTTCCCATGAGACTCAGTAAGTAGGGCTATTGTGTGCCAGTGATATGTGACATGTGTATATATGTGAACGCGCGAGGTGTGACGTGATATAGTGATACAGTGACATAGTGATACAGTGACATAGTGTTATAAGTGATACCATGTGATGTAAATTATGATATGCGATACGCATGCGTACTGTGGACCCTATGGGTCAAACGTGTTTATGATTCCTGTCCGGACAGACGCAGTGGTTGAGGTCAGTCGCCGATGCGGCTGGGTCCCTTGAGTGTTATTCAGGGATTAGCGGTTCCCGTGAGTGATTTTCCGGGTTAAAGGTTCTGCAGGCCGCCGTTCCTCGACATGCAGTGAGGGTCTTGGTCTATGATCAGATCCGAACGGAGTCCTAGTTGCTCAAACGTGATGGTGGGCTGCTCTTCGCTCCCTCACCGATGCGGATGGTTGTGACTGATTCCCCAGCTTGGATCGTTGAGCCAGGCTAGTTACCTCGCAAGATATGATCCTGCTGACATGTCGGCACACCGCTACGTGATAGCTTAGCATTGTGTGCCTTATTGTGACGTGATAGCATGCTTATTGGTGCTTATGTGATATCTGTAGTCACTAGCTAGTGTAGCTAATGTTTCGTGATATTTCCCTTTTTCGCAGGTTAGTGATCAGATGGCCTGGCGAGGCGGGTTGCTGTGGGTAGTGTTATTATGTACATATCTTTTGGAACACTTGTTATTAACTCTGATGCTTGTGACGATGGTCAGTACGTAGTTGTAACACTGGCTGATTTTTTTTGGGACTTGGCTTGATTCGTTGTTCTTGATCGCCAAGTCGATAAACGATACTTAATATGTAATCAGTGGTTTGATCCGCTGCAAACCTTTTGTGTAAATAAAGTTTTAATTTACTCTAATTTTAAGCTTGTGAAACCGGTGTTACGGAAACAGAGTATGACCTAAAGGCATCGAGTTGCTTGGTGTCTCATGATGCGTTCTTGGGATATGCCTTAGACGAGATGACTCTGCTCTTCTTTCTTCTATTGACGTATCCATCAACTCATGGAAACACATCTCTCTTTCGTGTGTCTCCATCAGCTCCCTAACTAACACATAGTTGTTCCGCACTAAGTCACGTGCGACTTCGGCGTTAGTACCTCTGAACATTATGGTGCTGGGTATGACTCCACTCTGATGGTGGACAGGGGTAACTACCGAATCGGTGGCGAGGCTGTGCAAGGTTAAGTCTGCGTGACACTTTGTGTTGCAAGGTTAAGTTCGCTAGTTATACTCCAAGGTTTAGAAACTAGGCTAAAATCGGGAGTAGAAGGCGTTTGGCTTGTCGGGGGCTGGGAGTGAGCAGAGCAGATTGTTTCGAGGAGGATCCCGGGTCCATAGTACCTCAAACTCTAGACTTCCCTTTCTTCCCAACTTTACCAGACGATGGGACCACGCCTTAGCAAATTCTTGTGGGCTTAAAATGTGTCGGTCCCACGGATGGCGCCAATATCGCTACAAAGGATCTTCGCGGTTGAAGGTGAATGACACTGATTCTTCGATCTACAGTCTTCGTCTCTGGGCTAAGACCTTCGTCTTCAGACTATGACCTTCATCTTCACGCTCAATGAAGTTTCCTGAGAGCAAACATACAAGTTAGCCTCGTTACGAGCTCCGGCTCGTGACCAAGCTCGGGTGCGAGAATCAGCTTCTGAATGAAACGCTAATAAGTTAATGAATGCAGTAAATGTAGAGAGAGATTGTGATTTCAGATTAGATTAAGTTGCTAATAAATCAGTTGTATTTATAGACTTAGTAATTTGGGTAATAACCCTTGGTCTGAGATACCTCTGTCAGACTAAAGTACACAAATTAAATGCCAATTTGTACCTTGTGTCAGCGTAATTAATGTAGGAATGACATTTAGATCTCTAGTAATTAATGATCCGGTTTCCTTCTGTTTTTGCTTATGCATGTTTGTACCTGCAACTGAGTTATTTGTACGTAAACATTGGATTCTGAATTAGGGCAACTTATGTTATTACGGACCTACCTTCGTTGACGAAGGTAGATTCGTCCAGTGTAGTTACGTTTCAAGTTGTTTTCATGACTGTAGTAGTAGACAAGTTTTTTGCCTTTTCTCTGATGACAACACTCCGGATTCGACACGGGTTCAGGTTCATGACATGTTAGGTATGGGTGAGGATACGTGAATAGATGAGGGTTGAGAGAAAGACTGATATATAATTGCGATGGTGGTTATAGTAGTATTAGTTGTAGTTGATAAAATAGTTATCATTAATACAAAAACTTGTTGAAATGCGTTTGTTTATATTATTTGGCGTTGCGGGTTACTTGGTGCTTGATTATGTATACACCGGTTCGAGAGTAACAAGTTATTGTAACAAAGATTGTTGTTTTATAAAAGATATACTTGTGTATTATGTAGAAGTTGGTTGGATAGGTATATAAAAGAACAAATTATCAACAAAGGTAATATTGATTGAAATTTATCAATAAAGACAATACGAATAGTTATTTTTACTAACAAAGGATTATAAATTTCAATAGCTTGTAAAAAGAGAACTTGACCTAAAAACCTTGACTTTTAAACATGTCATTATACTCTTATTAATAACAATTAAAAATTTGTTATGCAAGATTAAAATTTATAATCTTTTTATAACAAATTAAAATTTATATTTTTTCTCGATACAAATGATTACATATTTCCTTACTTACAACTTTGTTTATATATTTTTTATCTACAATTTGCCCAAAAAATTATAGGTAGTGAAATTCTAGCCGCTAACCGATAGTCATCAATGCTGGAATTGTTTGATAAATTAAACAATTATATTATATGAGCTATTGAGCATGATGTTATTGTAATTGCATAGTGATGCATTAAATAACTTGAATCGTGAAATGTATGCATTTTAAATGTGGAACCATATTGTTTTGTGCATGTGCATTTTTGTAAATGATGTTTATACTAGTGCTTCCAAAATGAATATTTTATGTTTTATAAAAGTTTTAATTTGTACCGAAAATCCGGGTGTTACATCTAGGATTGGTTGTGATGGTGGTTGGCCTTCCAAAGACACCGTACCAGGTTCTCGCGGTGGTGGCCAGTGGTTCTTGGATTGATGGCAATGGTGGTTGGTTGCAAATAGGTCATGGTGAATATAAAGAGAGAGGGTGTCGACTGGGATTAAAAAGAGAGGAGGAGGAGGGTTAACTGTTGAAGTCATCATGAAAAAGGGCGGAGGGAGGTTTCAAATTACTATTATACCCATCTTTATATTTGTTTACTACTATTAATCTTTAAAGTAATTATAAAACTGTCATAGATAATCTAATCCATTGAATATTTCATCTAATGGTTTAAATACTTCTCGCATTGTTCATAAATAAAAAGATATTTGCATTAAACCCTTCTCTAGGAACAGATTATCAAGAAAGGTAATATTGATTAAAATTTATCATAATGCGAATATTTTTTGACTAACAAAGGAATATAATTTTTAATTGATTGTAAAAAGAGAACTTGCCTAAAAACCTTAATTTTTTAACATGTGCCAATAGTCTTTTTAATAAGAATTAAAAAATTTACTATACAAGATTAAATTTATTAATTTTTTATAACAAATTAAAATTTATACTTTTTTCATGATACAAATGATTACATATTTCCTTACTGACATCTTTGTTTATATATTTTTATATTGACATTTTGCCCTAAAAATTATAGATAGTGAAATTCTAGCCGCTGACCATCATGTGTTGGCCGTTATCATTACATAAAGGGCATGGATGACGACGACCAACGAGCCCACCGGAGTAGATCTGTTAGTAATATACAAGTAGTAGATGTGAATGATTGCAAGGTAGAACTATATAGAATATAGAGAGAATTTTAATTACACCATAGAAAACACATAATTCTTTTTCATGTAATGTGACAATCCTTAATTACAATACAATAAGCAAAAAGCATATATACTCCCCTGAGTATATTACAATAAGCTCTCCCTCATATGATTAACTCCTATTTTATTACAATAATACAGTCCTAACAAGATCACAAGTGATGATCGAACTCTGTCCAACCCGCTCTTCTAATGCACTTCTTGCTTTTACAAAAGGTAGACCAAAACTAGTACAAAGAGGTATACTTCCCAATATACTGTTTTTAGAGGTTGACATTTTATACATCTTGAGAGAAGATGAGGCAGGAATTATTGTAGAATACCATCCTTAATATATACTCGAGAATTAACTGTAAATTTATCTAAAACTTTTGCATTTTCCAAAAGATACTTCAACATTTCTTCCTCTTCGATTTTCCCAAGCCTTTTGATCTCAATCTCTTTTACGCGTAATGACAAGCATTGCGGAACATGATCGGGCCCCATCAATTCCAGTTCCTCAAGCATCTCAAAGTCGTCCACCGGTTTCTCCTGGTTACATGTGAAATGTCTCAAAATCTTCTCAATAACAAGCATACGCTAAGAGGATCTTGTGACCCAAATGAACATGTTAAATGTTGACCACAAAGTATACTTTTAAACTCCGGTCACACGTATAAAATACCCTTTATACCGAAAAACAGAGGGATAATCATGACTATTCTCATGGGTATGTTCACTAAACACATAATTATCGAGCTCGAGTTCGAGCCCAAAAAACGAGTCGAGCTCAAGCTTCCAAGAGCTCGGCTCGAGTTCTTATCGAGTTTTTCGAGCCTTGTATAGCATATGTATATTTATATGGGGGAGGGTTCATGCGAGAACCGTTGTTAGTGCGAGAACCGCGAGAACCAATCCCAGCCGTTCCTTGGATATGGGAAGTATCATGGATGGAGAGCGTGGAGGAATAAGGTGTGGCAGGGTGCATGTGAGGAATTCATGGGTGGGCAATGACATTGAAGGAGGGGGAATTGGACGGTATAGATTGGTTCTCGCGCTAACAACAGTTCTCGCATGAACTTTTGTCTATATGTGTAATATGTATACATGAGAGCCTAACATTAAAATACATTAAAAATAAGTATTTATTGAAACAAATCTACATTCTGTATGTACTATTTATAAAGGTAATTACTAAAAATCATTAATTTCAAATTTTATCTATAACTTGATTAGTTTGGTTTTTGAAATTAAATTTTTAATATTATTTCAAGTTTGTCAAGCCGAGCTCGAGCTTCAACTTTGAAAGTTTGTCGAGCCATCAAGCCGAACTCAAGCTTAACATAAAAACTCATGCCGAGCTTGAGCCCTATCGAGCTCGAGCTTGATTCAACTCGTTTACACCCCGCCGCAGGGGGGGGGGGGGAGGGGGGTTTGGCAACTCTAGAAACTACAAGTTATTATTTTTATATCTTGGTGTATACACCTCCAGTTAGAGATATCAAGTATAACCGTCTACATCCTACCTCCTTAGAACCCCACCCACGACCGAATCAGGTATCATTGTTGTTTGACTATGTAATTTAAATTTTCCATAATATTAAAGCTCACCTTTATTATCAACGACAAAACGTTCAAATTCGGACAGCTTTCAAGCCAGTATAATAGCACGAACCAACAACACGTGTGCACATCTAGTTCCAACTTTGTCAAACATGGCAACAAAGGCAGGTTCCATTTTTGTGAAAAAATAACCTTCATAAAACATAAAAAGAACTTATCAAATTATAAAATAAGAGTTGTGTTCAATATAGTCCATATAAAAAACAGTCCTGAAATTTTAATATTCAATCACATATGATTCAGTATACAATCACATGTGATTGTAAAAACATCACATGTGAGTTACGAAAATACCACTCCGCCCAAAAATTTTAAATTCAATCTGGACCATTGACGGGGCTGATCCAAAGGCTAAAATTAGTCCCTCAGGACTATGGATTAAGTATGGACTATATTGAACATTTATCTATAAAATAAAATTAAAAAAAAACATAATTCTTAAACATATATAAAGTTCAATGGCATCCATATATGTAAGTGTACAGAACCACTAACCTTTGAAGTACTTGCAGAAACTGATAGAAACTTAGCATTAATCAAACCTTGCAGAAGCTCATTAAACCGGCTGCATCGTGTAGGCCCCACCTCATCCAAAAACTCAAGAAACTCTTCATCATAATCTCCAATACCAAGTCTCACTTTACTAACTGAAGGCTTGTTTTTCACTAAATATGAAGCTAGAAACGCATCTTGAAGCCTAAGGTACTCTAGATTCGGTGCATCAATCACAACCATAGCATCACATTCATCATAATTATCGACAGATAACTCTAATTCTAACCTTTTTAAAGCAGTTCCACCAACATTGACATAAACTTCACCACTGCAATCAGCTAAATCCACAACAAGTGACAGCTTTTCAAGAGCAGAGAAACAAGTAAACAGATTTGAGATGAACTCATCACCCGATTCATAAACCGAAACATTAACATGGAATATACTAAGGTTTGGGAAACAACCCGCGAATGTGGGCATCTTCAAACCACAGTCACTTCTGATCTTGAGCACTTTCAAAGATTGACTATGTGAAATCTTTAAGCAGGAATCATCAATATCAGCATCAGTAGGAAGATCAAGAAAGATTCCCAAATCAATTTTAACAACATTTCTCAAGATAACATTTTGAATAAACCCATTAATTCTAGACGTATGTGGCCCACGTGAATTATGTATATGAAGCCGAAACTTAACAATAGTTTGAGATAGATTAACAGACAAAACCCTATCGACAAAGTTCAGAAAAAGAACTGAGCTTGAATCTTTTCTTAAAGGGTTTAAATAAAGAGAATCATCCAAATCGATAATTGGAAGAAACGACCATAAATTTACCCATCTTGAAGAGAGAATTGAAGTTGCTACAGCATGTTTGGTTGGGAGGAACGATAGGACGTGACAGAGGACATCATCTGGTAAGCAGCTGATTCTGTCCATGGAAGCTGTTTGGATGAAATTGGATCAGAGTTCTAACATAAGAGTTTTGTGGGTTGCTTAAAGAAGATCGAGAAAGGGGTTTGATTTGATATTTTGGATGTTGGATGAACCCTAGAATTTAGGGATTGAAAGAGTATTTCTTTGTCTTCTCGTATGTCGCTGAATGGCGGCAGATAAGCGTTGAAGTGTGTTGATTCACGAGTTTTTTTTTCCAAAGAGGTGTAGTAACATATTTACCAACTATCTGTTAATTTAAACATATTTACTTAATAGGTTTAGTTTATATATATTATTAATTTTTTTTATTATTAAATTGAATATTATTTATAATAATTAGTATACCATCAAACAAGCAACTTATCACCACCACCATTCACCCGATTCTCTCCCTGTTTCCATTGCACCGCCGCTGTCATCCGGCCGTAATCCGGCAGCCGTCGTCGACATTGGAGCCACCACCCCCATATGCTTCACTTCAACCACACATACCACCACCGTAACACCACTACCAGATCACCCGATTATCTATCTGCTTTCATACCACCGCCGCTATCCTCCGGCAGTCGTCACTCCGGCAGCCACTGTCGACATCGATTCTCTCGTCTTCTCCGGCATCCGGCCGTCGACATCGATTCTCTCGTCTTCTCCGGCAGCCGGTCGTATTAACAACATCATCGTCTTCTCCTCTGCCATTCATCCCGATTCTCTCGATTTAAACCCCTATCTCTCTTTATTCTCTCTCTGCCATTCATCCTTACACCGCCTCCATCGTTGTCGTCTTCTCTTCCTTTGGGGAACCCTAGAGCCGGCATCGAACAGATCTTAGGGGTGTGTGTTGAAGTGAAGCATATGGGTGGTGGCTCCAATGTCGACGAAGGCTGCCGGAGTACAGCGGTGGTAGTGGTGTTACGGTACTGGTAGTGGTGTTACGGTGGTGGTATGTGTGGTTGAAGTGAAGCATATGGGGTGGTGGCTCCGATTCCGACGACGGGTGCCGGAGTACGGCCGGATGACAGCGGCGGTGCAATGGAAGCAGGGAGAGAATCGGGTGATTTGGTGGTGGTGATAAGTTGCTAGTTTGATAGTATTAATTATTATAAATAATATTCAATTTAATAATAATAAAAAAATTAATAATATATCTAAACTACACATATTAAGTAAATATGTTTAAAACAACACCTAGTTGGTAAATATGTTTTTCAACTACACCTCTTTGAAAAAAAAACTCGTTGATTCATTGGGGACAAACATAGACATACGAATGCTTTAGTGGCCTGTAACTTCTGTAAAGAGCATGGTTCTAAATAACGTAAGGCGTGACGTGGCAGCGAGGTCAAGCCTTAAGTTTTAGGAGATATGGTGAGTTATGACGTTTTTTAAGGCGGAACTTAAAGCGGCAATTTTATATATATTTTATAAATATTTATATTAAATTTATCATTGTTGGGAAGATGATCTCATTAGTTTAGATTTGATGAGACAAAGTTAAGTTTGTAAGATGTGTTCTACATATAACTTAAACATAATTATAAAACTTAGTCAGACTGAACACTCATAGTGATTCAGACTGAGTATAAGTTGAGTGTAAGCTGTACATATGTTTGATCAGCTTAAGCTATATCTTAGTAAGATTATCAATGTGTTTGATAAGCTGTGTATGTCACCTAAGATATATATTGAGTATTCAAGTTGAGCGACTCAGCGTGGATACTGAGTCAGCTCAATAGAAGTTACTAAATATGTTTTAGTTACTTCTCTGGACTTCTGAGGATGAGTTAAGAACTATACATGTTAGTCCATGTTTGTTTTCGAGTGTGTTCTTGAAGAACTCAGCTTGATGAGTTTCAAGCTGAGTAACTCAGCCTAACTAAAGAAGTCAGTTTAAAAGAATTTAAATGTGTTTTAAATTCTGTTTTTAACTCTCTATATCTACGGGAAGGATAAGAAGACTTCAGAATCAAGATTGAAGATTGAAGACTCAAGATAAAAAGATTCAATATTCAAGATTCCGAGTTATCCGATAGTTAGTTAGCATATTAGGATTAGTCCAGTTTGTTAGGAACCGTAGCAACAGGATTATAAATACTTATCTCCTGATAAGTTTTGAGGTACGACTACGACTACAACTACAACTTAGAAAAACAATTAAGTGTTGCAGAGCCAAACCTCACCTCACCGTATGTGTTACGAATCTTGATTACTGTTTGTCAGTTCAACGTGATCAAGAAACTCACATATTGCCAAGGTGTTAGTATGTTCGAACTATCACATCAGTTGTGATATTGGTAGGTTATCAATCTGTGTAAATCCTGTTTAGAGAGTCGTCAGTATCTATAATCATAAGTTGATTATAGATAGCTAAGTTTGAGAGATTTATATTAGGTGGTTATATATCAAGAGTTGCTTACTTGATAGTTAGTGTAATCATCTTCTTATTCAAAGCATTGTAATCATCTTCTTTATAAAAGCATTCAATTGATTGTGGTTTGATTTACTGTGTGTGACACTTTTATTTGATTTGTTTAATTTCCGCAGAAAGTGTATTCAACCCCCCCCCCCCCCCCCTTCTACACACCTGTTGCTTGTTGTTATTCTCATACAAGGGACCAACAACTGGTATCAGAGCAGGCTGAACGATTTCATAATTTGAAAGTTCAAGATTCTGAGAAAGTTTAAAATGTCTGCAAGCAATAATTCTTCAAACTTTCCACAGATGTCTGCCAAAGGCTGTCCCATATTTGATGGATCTGACTATCATATGTGGAAGTTCAGAGCCATGCTATTCCTCAAGTCCATTGACAACCGTATGTCGGATGTTGTCACAAAAGGACCCATCATCCCCAAGATTTCTGCTACTGTCAGTGATACGTCTCCTGGCAGAACTGAAAAGGATACAAGAAAGCCTATTGCATCTTGGACTGATGAAGATTGAAAACTCTTCAATCTGGATGATAAGGCTAAAAGTGTTCTAGCAAATGCCCTGACTACGAAAACTTCTTCTCAAAGAAGAATGAAACCTTGTCTGATTTGTTTACAATGTTTCACTGCTTGATAAATGACCTACTAAGTGTGGGTGTAAAGAAAGATGAAGCTGAGCTCGTGCTGAAATTTCTGGATGTGTTACCAGAAAGGTTTAATGATGTAACTACAGCATTAAGGGTTGGAGGAACACTGCACGTGTACAACCTACAGTCTATATATGGTTTCTTGCTTAATCATGAACAAATCACTGAACACAAGAGAACTTCTCAACAACAACTCGAGGAGTCTCTGGATAAAACTGAATTTGCATTGGTTGCACAGAAAAAGAAGAAAAGTTCCAAGACACTGGTTGTTGAATCTGAGACTGAGTTAGAATCTCAAGCTGACCACTCAGACTCAGACTCAGGTGATACTGATGATGTTCAGAATATCACTGAGCAAATGGCAATGCTAGCCAGACGTTTGAGAAGAGCTCAAAGGGGAAGAGAAAGATCTGACAGGGGCAAAGGGAAGAGTTCTTTTGATCCCAAGAATGTTGTGTGCTTCAACTGTCAGAAGGGACACATTGCTGCTGAGTGCAGATCAAAGAAGGTGGAATCAACATCAGTTGTTGATAAGAATGCTTATAGAGCTGATAAGTACAAGAAGAAATAAACTCAGCTCAAGAAAGGAAAGCCAGAAGACAAACCCAGTGAAAAAGGGCTATATGCTGAAACCTAGGATACAGAATCATCCACCTCAGATGATGATGTATGTCTTATGGCTCAAGAAGATGAAGAGTTAGAATTAGATGAGGTTGATTATGGTCAGTCCGAATCAATCTTTGAAGCTGACATGAAGGAAGCTGAGGAAAACAGCAAGCTCAGTGATTGGGATCCTGCTTCCATGTATAAGGTTAGTAATTTCTACTCTTACACTGATGAAGAAAAGGGTCTTGCTTTTGATTATCTGCTGAATGATTTCAAGACCAGCCTTAAGTCTCAAAATGACCTCAAAGCTGAGATAGCTAAACTGAAAGATGAGATTAAGGAAAATCAATCTCTCATTGATGATGGTAAGAAAGCACAATGTGATCTTGAATGTCAAAGACACATTAACAAACTTCTAAGTGAAGAACTTCAGGAAGCTAAAGACAAAGCTGACCAGCTTCAATAAGTCACTGAGTCTTGGTGTAAGTCATCAAAGCTTGCTGAAAATGCATAAACCAACAAATACCTAAACAGGTAAAGGCTGTACTTGGAGGTGACTACCAAACAGCAGCTTATGTAGCTGATGATGAGATAGCAAGTACAGACTCTGAGGCAATTGATTGAGTATCAGAAGTCAGCCTCAGAGAAGAAACATGATCAAAACCTTATATACAATAAGTTTGTAAAGGCTAAAGATCATGGAAATGAGTGCTCAACATCCAAACAGCATGGTAAGTATGTGCTGGACAGATTAGACACTCAGCCTATTCAAAGAACTTCAGTCATAGAAAGGCTAAATCCAAATCCTTTCAAAAGACAAAATTCTCTATCTGGCTCGGAGAGAAGTTACAAGAATAGGAAGACCACTGTAACTCAGAGGTCAAATCATAACAATGGTAAGTCCAAATTTGTAGATCTTGGTAAGTCCAAGAAGATCAACAGTGGTAAGTCCAAACCTGTTGAAACTGGTGAGTCCAGTCACCATGGCAAAGGTAAGTCCAAAGTCATGGAGAAGAAGGTTGTTAGTCAAACTTCTAAGGATAACAAACAAAGATCTGACAAAGGTAAGTCCAAAGTCAGTGATCATCAAGTGAATCAACTTGCAAAGAAAGTTGAAATGTTATCCACCACTTACAATCCTAAGACTGAGAGTAAGTTCTCACAAGGATTGTTAGACTCTCTACATCCTGTAATCATTGGAAGAAGGAGATGCTATAAGTGCAGAAGTAGAGGTCATGAGGCTACAGACTGTGATGCAGAAATCTCAAGGCCTGAACAAGAACAAGCTGATCAGCCTACACAGGACTCAGATCCTGCTCAAGCTGACCAGTCAGTTCAACCAGATGGAGATGCTAGGTGCTCCTCATCTGAACCCACCAAGAAGTGGGTTCCCAAACAAAACTAATGTGTTTAGTTTTCATATCATGTGCAGGGTTCAAGTAAATGGTACTTGGATAGTGGATGCTCAAGGCACATGACTGGGTGGAAAGGACTTCTTAGTGATTTCCAAGAAGATGAAGCTCCTAAAGTAACATTTGGTGACAACTCCCATGGAAGAACTAAAGGCTATGGGAAGATGCAAGCTGGCAAGGTTACTTTCCGGAGGGTTGCATATGTCAAAGGCCTCAAACACAACCTGATTAGTATCAGTCAATTGTGTGATGAAGATAATGTTATTATTTTTAGGAAGAAAGCAGGAACAATTTATAATGCTAAGGGAAAGCCTGTATTAATAGCTAAAAGAGAAAGATATGTGTATCTACTTGATCTAATTTTTGCTGATCCCTATAATGAAACCTGCTTATATTCCCAATCTGTTCCTAAGCTGAGTTGGTTGTGGCATAAACGTTTATCTCATTTAAACTTCAAATATATAAATATGCTATCCAATAAAGAGTTAGTCTCTGGATTACCAAAGATCACATTCGTCAAAGACAAATTGTGCTCAGCTTGTGAACAAGGGAAGCATCATAAATGGTCCTTTAAATCAAAGCAAAATTTTTCAATAACAGACCCACTGCATATGTTGCATATGGATTTGTTTGGACCCATAAGTACTCCAAGCCTAAGTGGTAAGAAGTACACACTGGTGATAGTAGACGAGTTCTCAAGATTCACCTGGGTAATATTCCTTAAAGCCAAGAGTGAGGCTGCCCTGGAGATAATAAGTTTTATCAAATAGGAGGAGTTGTAGAAAGGTTTGTCTGTAAAGCAACTCAGAAGTGATCATGGGACTGAGTTCAGGAACTCAACCCTTGAAAGCTTCTGTGAGAAAAAGGGAATATTACAAAATTTCTCATCTGTCAGAACTCCACAACAAAATGGGGTTGCTGAAAGGAGGAATAGAACCTTGATTGAGGCTGCTAGAACAATGCTATGTGAGGCAGGATTGAAACTCTATTTCTAGGATGAAGCTGTTAGTACAGCCTGTTATACTCAGAATAGGTCAATTATAGTCAAAAGACATGGAAAGACTTCGCATGAAATGTACAAGTCTAGAAAGCCCAATATAGGTTATTTCTCATCTGTCACCTCAGGGCTCTCAACATCACTCAGATTCTGAACCAGATTCTCCAACTACAACATTTAAATTCCTCAAAGATCATCCTCAAGATCAAATAATTGGAAATGTTCAGGAAAAGGTCATGACCAGATCAAAGGCTACAGCTAACTATGCTGCTCACTTTGGTTTCCTATCTCAAATGGAACCAAAGAAAACTGAAGAAGCCTTAGAGGATGAAGATTGGATTGAAGCTATGCAAGAGGAATTGAATGAATTTGAGAGAAATAAGGTCTGGAACCTTGTCCCTGCCCCCAAAGGTCACTCAATTATAGGCACTAAGTGGGTCTATAGAAATAAAATGGACAAGGATGGAGCGATAGTAAGGAACAAAGCCAGGTTGGTAGCACAAGGGTATAAGCAAGAAGAAGGAATCGATTATGATGAGACCTTTGCCACTGTTGCTAGAATTAAAGCCATAAGGTTGTTCCTAGCCTATGCAGCATATAAAAAGTCTATCAAATGGATGTGAAAAGGGCTTTCCTAAATGGAAAACTTCAGGAGGAAGTCTATGTGAAACAACCTCCTGGCTTTGTAAGTTCAAAGTATCCACATCATGTCTATACGTTAGACAAGGCTTTGCATGGTCTTAAACAAGCTCCAAGAGCTTGGTATGATACACTGTCCACTTATCTACTATCCATGGATTTCACCAAAGGTAGTATAGATAAGACACTCTTTATCAAAAAGAGTAAAGGGCATGTAATTCTTGTACAAATCTATGTGGATGATATTATCTTTTGTTCTACCAATGAATCTCTGTGTGAGTGGTTTTCTGAAATAATGTCACAAAAGTACAAGATGAGTATGATGGGTGAGATGACATATTTCCTAGGTCTACAAATTCAACAAAAGCCTGATGGAATATTCATCAATCAAAGCAAGTATGTTCTTGATTTAATAAAGAAATATGGTTTTGATTCAAGTTCAACCATGAGAACACCCATGTCACCAGCTGTCAAGCTGAGTAAAGACTCAAAGGGTAAGTCTGTGTGTCAGTCTACCTATAGAGGAATGATAGGTTCATTACTCTATTTGACAGCTAGTAGACCTGATATCATGTTTGCTACATGTGCTTGTGCAAGATATCAGGCAGATCCTAAAAACTCACATCTTCAAGCTGTGAAAATGATCTTTAGGTACCTTAAAGGTACACCAAATCTAGGTCTTTGGTATCCAAAAGACTCTGGATTTGAGTTAGTTGGTTTCCTGATGCTGACTATGCTGGGTGCAAGTTAGATAGAAAATCAACAACTGGAGGATGTCAATTGCTTGGAGGGAAGCTAGTAAGCTGGACTAGTAAGAAACAGAACTCAGTGGCTACTTCCACTGCTGAAGCTGAATATGTTGCAACAGGAACCTGTTGTACTCAAACCCTGTGGATGCAGCATCAACTTCAAGATTTTGGCATGAGTTTCAAGAAAACTCCTATCTTCTGTGATAACCAAAGTGCAATAGCCATCACTTACAATCCAGTCTTCCACTCAAGAACCAAGCACATTGAAATTAGACATCACTTCATAAGGGACATCGTGGAAAAAGGTAAAGTTGATATTAAGTTTATCTCCACTGATGATCAACTAGCAGATATCTTCACTAAACCACTTGATGAAAAGAGGTTTATGTATCTGCTAAGTGAATTGGGTATGCTCAACCCCTAGCTAAGTGTCTAGAATCTGAGTTTTTCAGTTTGACAAAGACTAAGTGTCTTAAGCTGACTGCACAGTTTATGAATATGTTTTCATAAACTGATAAATCGGTCAAGCTGAATAATGAGTTCACATGTTTGGTCAGTTTCAAACATTCTTTAACTACTCAGTGTAGTTAAAATGTACGTTTGAGTTAGTTTCAAACGTAATTGACTATGTGTCATTGGGTCTGAGCTATGTGCTTAACTCAAGCTGTGTGATTGGTTCACATGTTTGGTTAGTTCCAAACATTCTTTAACTACTCAGTGTAGTTAAAATGTACGTTTGAGTTAGTTTCAAACGTAAATGACTAAGTGTCATTGGGTCTGAGCTATGTGCTTAACTCAAGCTGTGTGATTGGTTCACACGTTTGGTAAGTTCCGAACATGTTTTAAACTACTCAGTGTAGTTAAAAATAAGTTTGAGTCAGTCTCAAACATATATGACTAAGTGTCACTGATTCTGAGCTGAGTGCTCGAAGTCGAGCTGAGTGCTCAAACTCAAGCTGAGTATCAATCTCAAACTGAGTAATGAAATCAAGCTGAGTGCTTGATTCACGCTGAGTGATTAGTTTCCTCAGCTTGGTGTGTCCAATATATGAGTTAATTACTTAGTGTTATTAATTCATCTGCCAAAGCATATATGAGTCAGTTTCAAATCGCATCGTATATAAGTGTATTGGTATACTTTACCAGTGTTTATAATATTATTATGCGTTAATCATATTATATTACACTTGTATCCGTTCAAAGATGATATGTTTCTACCCTCTCACTGTTACATCAAGCCGTAATTTTTTTACTGTGTAACGGATAAAAAAGGACTTCAACGGTAACTTTTCTCTCTCCTTAAAAAGGTATATACCGATCATAACCGGTTTAGAGAAGTTTACGCTTACAATTCTGACTTCTCAACTTCTATAATACCTTTCGCAAACACCTCAATTGCTCAGTGCATACATCCGTTCCAAGCCCTAATTTGCTAAGTGCAATTCTCTAATCGCTCAGTGCGTGTTGTCAGTTGCTCAGTGCTTTCTTCAACAAATTACTCTTTGTAATCATTCGAATATGGACGGATTCACATTTGTTTTCGGTGATCACATGGTTCGAGGTGCTCAGTTTAAGAACAATGGAGTGTCGTTGCTTAAAATCAACAATCAACGGGCCTGCCTTGCAATTCCACAAAGAAAACAAGGCAGAGGTTATGGAGCCTAGGTGGCTTACATTCGTAAATGCCCTCTGGCATTCGCCTTCTGTAGCGCACCTCTCCACATTGTTCCTCAACATCTACTGGAGTTCTGGTATACATGTACTTATGACCAGAACAGGGGTGAGATAACAGGGACTGTTCTCAATGGAAATAGAACAGTAGCCCTATCAGTGCAACGGCTAAGGGATGTTCTTCGACTCCCTCATTCTGATGAGTTCGAGCCGGCTGTCACAAGGCAAGTGGCTAGGTCTGTCCTACCTAGATTGGGTCACCCGTAGACAGAGGGTGTCATCAAGAAGGCCACTTTTCCAACCAGTTGGGGCTCCATGGTTTCAACAATGATTCGTTCACTAGGAACTAAGGTTGGAGGATTGGACCAAGTAAATGAGTTCGAGATGTAGCTGCTGTACAATATGTTCTTCAACAGAAATCTGGATTATGCTCTGCTTTTCTTTAACGAACTCAAGGTCCAAGTGATGAAGACCACAAGGGATCTTCATGTACCTTTCATAAGGTACCTGTCCTTGGCATTTGAAGCCGAGCTGGGGACAACACTCTATGAAGCTGATCAGGATGTGTTCCTGTTTCCTACACTCAGCCCCAAGATGTTCAACAATGAGTCCTTCCCTGGGCAAGAAGGTCTGAGTGCACCTATGCTCTTGATTGCTGAGGCAGCTTCTTCAGAAATTGAAGAAGAGGGATCGAATTAAGGGGGAGCTTCCCAAGCTGACACCGAGGTTCAAGCTGAGCACTCTGCTCAAGCTGAACCGCAACCATTGAAGCTGCTTCTGGTAAGACCTCTCCACTCTCTCTTTCTTCTCATTTTTCTCCATCCACTTTTGGAGACAAGACTGCAGTAAACCCAACTCAGTCTAACCCATCTCCTCCACCTTTCATTCAAATCCAATCTGAAGCCACACCTAGTATGCCCACTGCTGCTAGGGAGAATATCCGAACCTATACACGTAAAACTACCATAGGTGGTGCCACTCCTACAGGCATCACTGGAGCTGAGATCACATTGATCCCTCCACCGGCAGGAGTTGAGGGGGAGACGCCTACTCTTAAGGTGTCAACCTCGAGGCTCATTACAACCCAACAGCCTAAGCCGGGTGTGGTGTCTACTCAGCCCACACTCTCCAGTGCCATGGGAGAGCCTACTACTGTGCCTAAGCAGACACACTTAGGTAACATTGAATACAAGACCAATCCCCAGGGTCAATCACCCCCCTCTAAACCAATAAGCCAACCACCAACTCATACACTTCACGTTTCGAGCCCCATTACTTCTCTTCACTTCTCACACCCTTTCGCACGACCTGTCATTGTTTCATCTTCAAACCGAGGTGATTCACAGGGTTCAGACTCTGGTGCAAATGAATTTGAAGGTAAACACTAACCTTTGAATGATGCACCCAAAGACTCTCCTCACACTGACACTGCCTCCTCAGGCATCCAGCAGCTGAAAGATTATGTTGCTGCTCAGTTTGGTTTGTTCCATCTCAAGCAGAAGAAGCATAATCGCCAAATCTATCAGAGGCTTGAGAAGCTGACAAAGGATGTTCAAGAGATTGCCTCTGCAGTTGTTGCACTCTAACCACAAAAGACTTCGACCCCTATTGATGATGAAAAAAAGGGGGAGAAGGTTCAAGCTGATAATGAAGCTGAGCTAGTTCGAGCTAAAGCTGAAGCTCTACTAGTACTAGCTAAAGGAGCAGATAGGAAGACTCAGGCTGAGGGGGAGTTAGAAATAAATAAAGAGGAACCTGTAGCCAAGAGACAAAAGGTAGAAGAATCTGAACCTGAAGCTGACAGTGTTTCTGAACCTGAGGAAGAAACAGAAGAAGAAAAAGCCACAAGGCTTATGATTGAAATGCTCGAGCAAGAGGAAGCCAATGAGTTAGGCATTTCACTTGAAGATCTAAGGAAGAGAAAAGAAAAGGAGGCAAAGGAACAAGAGAAAGAAAAACAGAGAAAAGCTTTGGCTGAAGCTAAAGCTACATACACTGGTCCAAGACCTGATTCTATCACATACACATATGCAGAAATTCAAGAATGCTATTTCAGAAGAAGCTTCGGTAAAGATATCAAAGGCATGACCTTGAGCAGAATTGATGGAGCCATCATCCTCAACTTTGAATTTGAAGATAAATCTACAATGGGGATGGACCTGAAATATGTTCACAGGATGGGATACACAGAATGGCAAAGAATATTGATGATGCTCAAGAAGTTCAAGAAAAGCCAAATCAAGCAAGAGATCTTTACTGAAGTTTCTAAGCTGATTAACAAAGCTGAGGAATTAAAATATGTTCCAGTTACTGGTCTGCAGTAGGAGAGCTTATTCGAGATAACTGAAGGTGTAGAGTTTAAAGAAAACCAAGGTATTGATACACCTGTTCAGGGATTCATGTTTAAGGATCAGGCAGGCAAACCCAGCTTTATCAAGCTGAATGAGATATGTTATCTAAAAGCTAGGGATGCCATACATATAAGAAGTTGTTGTGGTGATAGCTCAAATTATTTTGTAAAGTATAAGCTGAATAAGATCATTAGAGTGCAACAGAGAGAACTAAGAGGGGATGCAGAAGCTGAAAGCCTCCTAGAAGAAATCAACAGAGAAATCATTCTTTGGGAGGTTCTACATCCTGAGTTCAAAAGATAAATAGATTAGTTCTATTGTAAAATATTAGATTAGTTCTAATATTTTTGTAAGCACTTAGTGTGCATGATCTAAGTGATCAATCATTTTGTATTATGATATGTTCAATTAATACAAGTATAAGTTTAATATGTTCAACTGTGTTGTGATGTGTTCATATTTATAAGTCTGATAAGTTCAGCTTAACTGAATAAATGATAAGTTCTTATTCATTGATAAGTTTGGTTGGTGTGTTCAACTAAACATTGGTTTGTTCCACATATAATTGATAACTTCAATTAAAATTGATATGTTCAATCAATATTTGATTAGTTCAGATATAAAAATCTTAATAAGTTTAAGATTTAAAACATAATTCTATTAAGCAAACTTATTAACTGTTTGATGGTTTTGTCATCATCAAATAGGGGGAGTTTGTTGGGAAGATGATCTCATTAGTTTAAATTTGATGAGACAAAGTTAAGTTTGTAAGATGTGTTCTACATATAACTTAAACAGAATTATAAAGCTTAGTCAGACTGAACACTCATAGTGATTCAGACTGAGTATAAGCTGAGTGTAAGTTGTACATATGTTTGATCAGCTTAAGCTATATCTTAATAAGATTATCAATGTGTTTGATAAACTGTGTATGTCACCTAAGATATATATTGAGTATTCAGCTTGATAAGTTTCAAGCTGAGCGACTCAGCGTGGATACTGAGTCAGCTCAATAGAAGTTACTAAATAAGTTTTAGTTACTTCTCTGGACTTCTGAGGATGAGTTAAGAACTATACATGTTAGTCCATGTTTGTTTTCGAGTGTGTTCTCGAAGAACTCAGCTTGATGAGTTTCAAGCTGAGTAACTCAGCCTAACTAAAGAAGTCAGTTTAAAAGAATTTAAATGTGTTTTAAATTCTGTTTTTAACTCTCTATATCTACGGGAAGGATAAGAAGACTTCAGAATCAAGATTGAAGATTGAAGACTCAAGATAAGAAGATTCAAGATTCAAGATTCCAAGTTATCCGATAGTTAGTTAGCAAATTAGGATTAGTCCAGTTTGTT
The DNA here is from genome assembly GCA_947179395.2 of Pulicaria dysenterica. Lineage (NCBI taxonomy): Eukaryota > Viridiplantae > Streptophyta > Magnoliopsida > Asterales > Asteraceae > Pulicaria > Pulicaria dysenterica. The sequence goes on along the minus strand of OX359288.1, from coordinate 61,703,326 downwards.
AGGAACCGTGGCAACAGGATTTTAAATACTTATCTCCTGATAAGTTTTGAGGTACGACTACGACTACAGCTTAGAAAAACAACTAAGTGTTGCAGAGCCAAACCTCACCTCACCGTATGTGTTACGAATCTTGATTACTGTTTGTCAGTTCAACGTGATCAAGAAACTCACAGATTGTCAAGGTGTTAGTATGTTCCAACTATCACATTAGTTGTGATATTGGTAGGTTATCAATCTGTGTAAATCCTGTTTAGAGAGTCGTCAGTATCTATAATCATAAGCTGATTATAGATAGCTAAGTTTGAGAGATTGAGAGATTTATATTAGGTGGTTATATATCAAGAGTTGCTTACTTGATAGTTAGTGTAATCATCTTCTTATTCAAAGCATTGTAATCATCTTCTTTATAAAAGCATTCAATTGATTGTGGTTTGATTTACTGTGTGTGACACTTTTATTTGATTTGTTCAATTTCCGCAGAAAGTGTATTCAACCCCCCTTTCTACACACCTGTTGCTTGTTGTTATTCTCATACAAGGGACCAACAACTGGTATCAGAGCAGACTGAACGATTTCATAAGTTGAAAGTTCAAGATTCTGAGAAAGTTTAAAATGCCTGCAAGCAACAATTCTTCAAACTTTCCACAGATGTCTGCCAAAGGCTGTCCCATATTTGATGGATCTGACTATCCTATGTGGAAGTTCAGAGCCATGCTATTCCTCAAGTCCATTGACAACCGTATGTCGGATGTTGTCACAAAAGGACCCATCATCCCCAAGATTTCTGCTACTGTCAGTGATACGTCTCCTGGCAGAACTGAAAAGGATACAAGAAAGCCTATTGCATCTTGGACTGATGAAGATTGGAAACTCTTCAATCTGGATGATAAGGCTAAAAGTGTTCTAGCAAATGCCCTGACTAATGAAATCTTGCGTACTGTGACTGAGTGTCAATCTGCAAAAGATATCTGGGATACACTGAGTGTTACCTATGAGGGCACAGATCTGGTCAAGCAGCAGAAGAAGAATCATTTGAATAGATCCTACGAAAACTTCTTCTCAAAGAAGAATGAAACCTTGTCTGATTTGTTCACAATGTTTCACTGCTTGATAAATGAACTACTAAGTGTGGGTGTAAAGAAAGATGAAGCTGAGCTCCAGCTGAAATTTCTGGATGTGTTACCAGAAAGGTTTAATGATGTAACTACAGCATTAAGGGCTGGAGGAACACTGCACGTGTACAACCTACAGTCTATATATGGGTTCTTGCTTAATCATGAACAAATCACTGAACACAAGAGAACTTCTCAACAACAACTCGAGGAGTCTCTGGATAAAACTGAAGTTGCATTGGTTTGTGTGCCGATGTTTTAGTTCTTTAAATTTAAAAATTATATATCTATATTATTATATTAATCATTTAACACTCTATCTTCTCTATAAATCAAGAGTTCTTAATTTATAATCAAAACTAAATCTTCACCCTTAATTTTATTTACATTAATCTCATTCATCAATTCACTAAATCTTTCATCTTCTTCTTTTCTTTAAGAAATAAATGTCTTAATTACAACCACTTTTAATTTATTTTTTCTGTTATATTGCAATTCTTTAGTGGCTATGCTAATATTAATTAAAAATTTTCATATAACATAAATTTAATGAATAATAATACTTAAATTATTTTAAATTTATTGTAACATTCATGCATCATTCACCATTTGATAGTCGTCGCTGCATTACGCGGGTACCCACTAGTGTTTTTATAATTGTGTATTTGTTATTTGTATGTCACCTTTAACTAACAGATGTTAAATTTAGAAGTTAGTTTCTCTTTTACTAAAGAACCCTAGTCAGCCGGTTACATTTGATTTCACATTCCATGTGACACTTCACTTAAGCACCACATCACCAACTATGTTGACATGCTAATCCACATCATACTTACCAAATTTTAAATTTAATATTTTTGAATAAATATTAAAATTGATTACTAATACATTTTTAAATTAGTTATTAATTATGTAAGGTTAATATTATTATTAATTAATTTAGTTTAATATTTTACAAAGTTTTGATTTTTCTGTTTCAGATCTATCACCCTTGAACATCACCGGACCACCGTGAACCTTCGCCGGACCACAATGAACTATCGCCGGACCACCGTGAACCGTTGTCGGACCACCATGAACCATCACTACTCCACACGAACACAATAATCACACACAGGAACACCATGAACACCCACAACCATAGATCTTGAACTCGAAAAACAGAAAGAGAGTGAAAGATCTAAAACTTGAAGAACACAAAGAGAGAGGGGATCTAAAGCTTGAAGAACACAAAGAGAGAGAGAGAGAGAGATCGAAGAACATAAAGACGGAGAGATATCTCGAAGAGATCTGAAAACCCTAAACTCACAAAAACCATAAAATGGGTGAAGAAAACACAGTGGTTAGATGAAGAAAACCCTAAAATCACAAGATCCAACGGTGGCCGTGGAGGATACGTACACATAGATGTGGAAAGAGAGATGGTGGAGAAGTCTATGGTGGCGGTGGAGGAGCCGACGGTGGAGTAGGAGTACACGGTGGCGGTGGAGGAGCCTAAGGTGGTGCAGTCTAAGGTGGCAAACGGTGGTAGATCCGTGGAGTGCTGGTGGTGGTAATAATGGTGCCGGTGAAACCATCTTTGGAGAGAAAGAGAGAGATGGGAGAGTAGAGAAGAAACTGTTAAAGAGAGAGAGAGAGAGAGTCGGTAGTCAAGTAGAGAGAGAGAGAGGGGGGTAGTCAAAAAGGTGACTAATATAATTTAAATTTATTAAATGTAAGGATTTTTTAAAAGTAAATAATAATGCCACGTCAGAAACTTGGTTGCCACCTCAGTTTAATTTTAACCGGTAACCTGTACCTCCGGTTACCGGTTGCCTTTTTTTTGTCAAAAATCGAAATTTATGATTCTTTCTCGGCCTAAAAAATTGAGGTTACCTTTATTAGCAAATTTCAATATCTAATTTACCTTTCTCGGTAATTTGCCCTTTACATAAGAGATATTTTACTTTTTACATCTAATAGTAATTCTTAATATATAAGTATTAAATCAAATATAATATCTCTCTCTTATCCTCATTAAACTCGTTCTCCCTGTCGTGTCTCTCTCACCCTCCCACCTAACCACCTATCTCTACCACCACCTCCATCTGTCACCGCCGTCTATCGTTACCACCAAACAACCATCTACCTTTCGACCAACCACATCAAGAACACAAGGACTAAAATTAAAATCAAAATCAAAACCATGGGGATATGTAGCGTTTGTTAGTCAAAAGGAGCAAACAAATAACAAAAATGCAACCATAGGAATATGTAGCATAATTTTTAATCTTAAAAAACTAAGCCAACAACTTTTGGCAAAACACAAGTACTATTTCAGTAATTCACTCTTACATACATGGTTTATGTGGACCATGTAACTGTAACAAAGTATCACTTTTAATTTTTTTTTAATTTAAAATTACAAAAATAGTCAATGTATTATCAATTTATTTCCCTTTTAGTAATTTAAAATAATTGTTGTTAATTTTGACCGTTAGTAAAATGGTATTTAAGTATTTTCTCATTTTATTATTGTTACCAAACATGGTTTACTCTTTCTTTTTAATTTTCTTTATTATTTTTTTAATTAAACATTATCAAAAAACTTTAAAAAAAGAAAAAACAATTCCTAAACCCCCTGTTCACCTTCAATCACAACTCTACAACCACCACCATTGGTCCATCATATAACCACCACTGCCACCATCTTCCATAATTCTTGCCATATTTATGTCTTAAATTATATGCATATTATTATTTCATAATACGTGTGTGTTTTGTATGTGTATGTTTAATGAGTTATTAAAGCAAAATTTGTCATAAAATAGTTGAGATAATTAAAACGGATGGTTAACTGAGTTATTGGCTTTATTGTTGCAAGTGAGAGAATGTTAAATGTTTTATAATTATGTATAAATTATATATTTAAAATAAAATTTTCAAAATTTAATATCATATCTCCAACTTGAACAAGTTTTAAATGAGAAATTTATTAAATATTACCAATTTTTTTAATTTATTTATCAACTAATTATGATAGGAGAATAATGTTATAAATAAAGACATAAAAGAGATAAAGTAAAAGTGAGTTTTCTAAGCAATAAAACTAAGTTCATGTAGTAAATGGTAATATTATATATGTATATACATTTATTGGAAATCTTTTTGTCTTATTAGAAAGGAAATTTTTTTGGTCTTATTAGAAAGTTAAGCTAGGAATTTTTTTTGTCTTATTGGGAAGTTTGGTAAACTTTTTTTTTCTTATTAGAAAGTGAAGATAGGCGGTTGTCTTATCTCAATTATTCAACATCATTTTGTATTTATTTACATTTTTGAATTTGACGAAATTTTTTATCCTCATCAATACGATTAGATGAGTAAATATCACCCATGCTTCATGGCGGGATAAAATTGCTATTGTTGTCAACTCTGAATTTATATTATTTACTTCATTTTTATTAAATGTTATAAATAATAATGTAAAATGTTGAAGGATTTTTGCTGTTAAAAAAAAGGTTTGAGTTATTTAACCACTATTTCATCACTAATGTCAATTTAAACAATCATGTGAATTGTTTTTCATATATCAAACAAAATATATAAACTAGCATTGTTTAATAGAAAAATATCGACAAAAGGTTAGTGTTTATTTACCTTTTTCAAAATTTAGGGTAAAACGTTTGATTTTTTTTATTTCTATATAATTTTATGGGGTCATATATCTAAAATAACAGTCTTAGTAAGTTTAAAAATTTAAAGAATTGGACTCCAATACATTGACTTGCAGTCTCCTTTAAACCATGTGCAGTTGTGATTCCCGGTTTCAAAGAGAGTCTTCCTCTGTTATTTTCTCTTCACCACTTGACGAGGAGTGAATCATTATAGGAGCTAGAGTAGAACAATATAAAAATATACTTGAAAAAAATATATTTTTAAACCCGCCGCAACGCGCGGACATAATTCACCTAGTTTATAAACATAACTGTCAATGTAAACTTAAATAATAACTATATCATGCAAATATCTATATTGAAAAACGGAATGTAGATATTGGTCGTGGGTATCTATTTGTTATGAGTTAGATAATTATTGTATTGTAAATATTGATAAATTAATTGGTATCGAGTAACATAATTTTATCGGTTTGGTAACCAAGTTAAAAAACATAAAATATTTATAATAATATATAATTGGCAAGTTCTAATCATGCGTCGTATTTACTGTTCATTTGTGGGGTTTTCTAAAATACGCCTATATTTTTTAAATACAACATCTGCCTGAACTGAAAGGATATGCAAGGTTGACAAATTCGTTAGTAGCAACCTCCTATAACCATGAGGTCATAATTTCAAGCCCCTCTCCTCTTTTTATTTTTCTAGATTATTTAATTATACTTTTTTTCCAACTCTCAATCAATTTTTGTTTATTTTATTTCTCTTCCTTTTTATTTTTGCATTTCTTTAACGTCAATTACTTTTTTTTATTTATGTTGTTTTCTTTTTGTAACAAGCAATAGAGGTTTTTACTTATGAAATTTACTTTTGTATTTAAATTCATATTTTTAATTTTATGTTTCCTTTTTCAATTTTAGTATATATTTTTTATGAAATATATTTTGCCTTATTAGAAGCTAAATTAAATTAAACTCAAGGATGAGTTATCAAGATATATGCTATTATTGTCAAAAATTACCAATATAATCTTGATTTGTTGAATCAAGACCTTTGTATTTTTATCAATACATAACATATTATGTTCTCTTATAAATATAAAATTAATAAGTTGAATTAGTAGTTTTTATGCAAAATTATAATGCATGAATATTTTTTTAAAACAAATAACTCAAAGTATTTTAAAGAACACTAGCATTGAACCTGCGCAATGCGGCGGCTATAACAATAGTTTGTGCTCGATAACATGTTTGGTTTAAAAAGTAGGGTATGGTATGTGAAATGCGATGTGAGTCTACCTTTTCTGATTTCTTTACTTTTTTTTTACAATCAACCATTTTATTAGTTGTAAAAGTAGTTTTCGAAAAACAACTAAAAAAATATTATTATTGAATAGTTAGAGAAAAAGATATTATAACCTTAAAATTGTATTGATGTAAGTAATTTAGCCAAAATGAGATAAATTAAATAGCTTTTGTGATGTTTAATGATTTATTGAAGTAATAATTGCCTTAAATTAGTTGAGATAATTAAGGGAATCATTGGTTAGATTATTGCGTTAAGTGTTTGTATCTTAAAAAAAAATTGTACTACTTAAAATTAAGTAGTCTTAAAATTTTTAAAAGAAATAAATTTAAATACTTTATAATGTAGTATAGATAGTTATTAGTATATACTCTTTAACAAACTACAAACACACACATATAACTACTTTTAAAGAACTTAAATGTACTATAACTCAATATAAATGAACAGTTTAAATACCTTCTCATAATACATCTTTCGTTCTTTAACTAACTGTATATAATATTTTCTTAGCAATGCGTTTAATATTATATAATGAATGATTGATTGTATGAGAAAAAAACTGTTTATCATTAATCTTTATATATATATGTATATATATATATATATAGACAATAGTTCATGCGAGAATCATTGTTAGCGTGAGAACCGCGAGAACCAATCTAAGCCGTCCAATTCCCCCTCCTTCAATGTCATTGCCCACCCATGAATTCCTCACATGCATCCTGCCACACCCTATCCCTCCACGCTCTCCATCCATGATACTTCCCATATCCAAGGAACGGCCGAGATTGGTTCTCGCGGTTCTCGCACTAACAACGGTTCTCGCATAAACCCTCCCCTATATATATATATATATATATATATATATATATATATATATATATATATATATATATATATATATATAAATTTATGTGTTAAATTAACGAGTTACAAACCCGCAACAAAACGCGGCGTAACAACACTCGTTCCGTACAATTAACTTAGATTTTGAAATGTCCAGTTTCAGATATTTTAAATACCTCTACTTTTGACAAAACTTATTTTTAATAATTATCCTGTTCATTAAATTTTTAATTTTTAAATATCTTAAGGTATTATTTTAATAAGTAGAATAATAACTACAACATTAAAATCTGTGAATAACTTAAAAGAAATATAATTTCAATTTTTAAAGATTTAGTATGTAAATTAATTTTATTAACAGTATATCTATTCTATAATCCAAAATAAAAGAAAAGCTAAACAAAATTAAAACCTCAAACTGAAAATATCTAAAATGATATTCTTTATCGAAAAAATAATGTATAAAATTAGAAGCATCTATGTGTTAAAAGCACTAAGATGTTTATGAAAATACTAAGGTTCCATTTGTTTTATCGTAATACGAATGAATGAAAATGATTTTTGTTATGAAACGACATTACTCTACCTAAAAGAATATAAATACTTTAAAAAATTTAACTTTTGTCTAAATAATATTACCAAACGCAATATAAAACTGAATTTTATTTCAATTATATTACATTCCATCACATTACGGTGAAACAAATTGGACATAAGATAAATAATGTTAGTAGTATCAATTATATCCATGTCCTAAATATCCTCGTTCATGTTTTTAGTAATTCATCGTTTACCACTTTCCTAGCGGTGAATATAGAAACCGAAAAACCAAACCAAAATCGTTAAAACAGACAAAACCAAAGCAATAAAACCGAAAGTTTCAAACACAATGGTTTAGTTTTAGAATTTACAAAAACCAATGGATTCGGTTCAATTTTGGTTTTAATCAAAAAACCAAACCGTTAAGAAACCAAACCCTACCAAAAATCTAATACATTCTTTATTTTTTACCACGGTATAACTATTTGATGTATTTTAATAATTTATTATTAGTTTATTAATTATTTTGAGACTCGCGATTTAGTGGTCATATAATTTAGGTGACATTTTGTAACACCGCGTTTCACAAGCTTAAAATATGATAATTTAAAACTTTGAACTATATTTACCAAAAGGTTGCAGCGGAATCAAACCACTGATTACAAAATTAAGTATTGTTCACCGACTTGGCAATAAAGATACCACAACTAAGTCAAGTCCAGAAATCATCAGTGTTACTAATTGATCATCAAACAAACAAACATGATAACAACCATAACAAGTGTTCCTCAAAAGATATGTACAATAACCCATAAGTGTCCCCAGCTCACCAAGGCAATCTAATCTTTACCTGCGAAAAAGGGAAAGTCATACAACATTAGCTACAACTAGCTAGTGAACACATATTTCACATCAGCATCAATAAAGCATTCTATCACAATACAGAAACAACATACAATGCTATCCTATCACATAGCGGTGCCGACATGTCAATAGGAGTAATATCTCGCGAGATAGCTAGTCCATCTCAACGACCCTAGGTGGGGATTCAACCACAACCAACCGCACAGATGGGGGAGTGAAAAGCACTCCACCAGCACGTTGTGAGCCACACGGACTTCGTTCAGATCCGGTCATAAACCGAGACCTGCACCGACGTCAAGGAACGACGGCCTGCAGCGCCCAAGACCCGGAATATAACCATCGAGTACCGTTAAATCCCGAATAACCAGCCCTAAGGCCCTTAAGGGATCCAGCCGCAGCTGACCTCAACAATTCACATCATTCGTTCGGACAAGTATCACATACAGCAAGTGACCTATCTGGTTCAACAGTACGCATGTGTTTCATAGTCAACATGTATATAACATATCACATTAAAACTTACCTCGAGTTCGAACGTGTAAACATATCATAACATAGCAACAAATAAAAGATAACCCTACTTACCAAGTCTCATGGGAAACCGGTACTCACCTCGGAGTTTAGAGAAGGCAGATGTAGTGTTCGGTATCCTCCGGTTCCTCAGGAGCACCTAACACATCATATTCAGGTTCAGTTAACACTAGTCACTTACAACTTTCAGTCCTTAACATAAGTTATATTCTGTCAACATTGGACACATGCTTGCGGCCGCAAGTATAGGGCTTACGCCCGCAAGGCCCTCAAGAAACACCCCTTACGGCCGCAAGGGTATCCTTTGCGCTCACAAGATTCCCTTCCCACAAAAAAATGACTTGCGTCCGCAAGGATGATCCCTTACGCCCGCAAGCATGGTTCTTTCCTTGCTTACGGTGCCAAGCTATATGCTTACACCCGCAAGTATGTTTCCATCGTCCGTAGACGGTAAAGCACTCGACACAAGCTGACGGCCGCAAGAACCCTTGCTTACGGTCGCAAGCCAACTTGACACAGGCTTACGGCCACAAGTACCCTTGCTTGCGCTTGCAAGCAGAGTCGGTACAGCAGACCTTCGACTATGTTCTTGACAACAACTGAAATTTCGACTTTAATCACAAGAAATCGACTCAAATCCAGATTCTAATACTTTTACAACTTCTTTTACATCAATTGAAGCTTACAAACATGTTTTACACTCAAACTAACCACTAGAACTCAATTTACACCTTCAAAACACTTTATCTCTTTCAAATACTCAAGAACTAGGGTTCTTCATAACAACACTTACTTGAAAACAAAGCAAGGCATATTATGGACAAGATACAACTACTGGAACTTGAAACAAGTTAACTCCTCTTGATTTCTCTTTCAAAACTCAAAAAATATTGGAGTGTGTGTGTATGTAATCGTATGTATGTATGTGTGGGTTGTGTTTTGTGTTACAGTTGAAGTAACAGAGAGGATAAGGGAGAACTGCATTTAGGGTGGTCAAATTTGTAACATCCTGAAAATGGGCCTAGTAGTGCCTAGTTGTACCTTGTGTATAACTAATTGTACGTTGGCTTAATTAAGTATTTTATTTGTTAGTTTATGTTGTTAGTTGGGTAAAGAGGATATCTGAGGTGATAGATGAAAGTTGAGGTTAAATGGTAAAAGTTATAAAATATTAAATGGTTTTAGATAATGGTTCCAAATATATCCTCGTTAGTTGAAACGAGTAAACGAGGGATAAGTTGTAGGTTAAAAGGGGGAACAAAATACCGCGTTTATTTGATTAAAACAACCCAAAGTCGGTCTAAGTGTTTCTTATCCCCTGGAGAGTATCAAAACACACACAACACATACACAAACTCTCATATACACATATACACTTCAAACCCTTGCAAATTCAAAGTAGAAATCAGAAAGAGAAGTGATTTGCTTCTGTATTCAACAACAAATCTAAGTATAGAACTTGCTTAGTATCATCTTATTGTAAGTTATCTTCTTTTCAAACCTAGTTCATGTACTTGAAAGAGTTGGTTCCAAAATGATGGTGTAAAAAGGTGTTCTTGTGATTCTCTTTTGTGTCAAATGATTTGGTAAGCTTCTAAGGTTGTTAAACAATGTCTATGAACAATTGGTATTGAGTTTTGGTCGATTTGGGTGTCAAAAAACGTGAATTACAGTTGCTGTGTTCGAACATGGATGAACCCTGCTGTAATAGAGGTCCATGCGATAGCATGGGAGGTACATGCGACCGCATGGGAGGTACATGCGACCATATGGAAAGTTCATGCGACCGCAAGCAATTCAGGAAGCCATGCGATCGCATGGAAGGTCCATGCAATCGCATGCAGTCCATGCGACCGCATGCATTTGGCATGCGACCACAAAGGGGCTGTTTTGCTGATTTACCGCTTACGAGCGAAGTAAATGAGGTTTACGATCGTAGGTACATAACTTGCGGTCGTAACCAATCAAGGAACTATGTTTGTGACCGTAAGGGACTCCCCTTGCGATCGGAAGCATCGTTTATTGAAGATAGGGTCCTTGCGACCGTAAGGAAAGTACATGCGGCCGCAAGCAGGGGTCTTATGCTGGAAGTTTATGAAATCATGTTTAAGCTGAGATTAGTTGATATAAAGTGGTAATTGAGCCTAAACCTATTGTGTTAGGTATTGTAGAAGGATCGGAAGATATTGACTGATACGTTTATCGTCTTTGACTACCAGGTGAGTACCGGTTAACCTTAGACATCATAATAAGATCGTTATATCAAGTTTAAGGTGAGTTATTATGTTGGTATTGCTAAATGGATATGCTGGATATGTATTTCTTATGTTATGGCTTAAGTAGGCCAACTGTGTTAATCGCATGCTATAGTTAAATGTTTATTAAACATCAAAGTGGTGTTATGATTATGGTATTGTTAAAGTAGTATGATACGTTATGTTATAATAAGATACGAAATGGTATGATAATGTTATGTTACGCTATGAGTTGATATGCTACAATGTTAGGCTTGAGTAGGCCAATTATGATATGATTTGATATGTGCTGATGCAATAGGCTTTTGTAGGCCACTTTGTTATGCTATGGGCTTTTGTAGGCCACTTTACTATGCTATGGCTTTCTGTAGGCCAACTTAATTATGATATGGGCTTTTGTAGGCCAAATTTGCTATAATATGGGTTTTTGTAGGCCAACTCGATATGATATGGCTTTTGTAGGCCAATACGTGCCGGCACATGATGCTGTTTGGGGTACGGTGATTCGACGATCACGAATCTTTGGTTCTGCAGACCCTCCGTGCCTCAACTAGGGGCTCTCACTGATATCCCCGCTCGTTAGGGGCTCTCACGGATATCCCCGCTCGTTAGGGGCTCTCACTGATATCCCCTCTCGTTAATGCAATGGTGGCCTGCTACCCGCTCCCCCACTGGCGCGATATGATATGATGTATTCGGTTCCCCCAGTTTGGATCATTGAGTCGGGCTTGCAATCCCGCAAGATGTGACTCCTCCTGGCTATACCGGAACATCGCTAGCTGTTAGGGTAGACTTGTTTGATGATCTGTGATACTGTGATATGCCATGCATGATATAATATCCTTCTTATGATATTTATGTTTAACTGTTACTCACTAGCTATTTATAGCTAACCCCTCCTTCCATGTAACCCACCCATATGCAGGTATATAGTTGATCGTGAGGAAGGGTGCCATGCTATGGTTATTTCATTGGTAATTATGGGGAACACTTCTTACTTTTGCTTTTGTTTACTTTGATGTTTATTAATGGTCGGCCGATATTCGGTAACACCGTTGGGTATTTTGTTAAAATTTATACTACAATTCGTATAATTAGTTAGTTAAATACTTCCGTTGTGTTTGTTAAACGATATCTTTTGGTTAAACAGTTGGTGTCTTAATTATATTTTATTAATTAAGCTTTTGAAAACCCGCGGCGTTACAAAATTTACACGAAAGGGTATTTCGTTCTCCTATTCAACCTACAACTCAACTTAGGTTACCCGTTTCAACTAAAGAGGATATTTTTGAAATCATTATCCAAAACCATTTACTAATTTACTACTTTTATTTATTTTCACACTATTTCATATTTTCACTTTAATCGCATACAACACATGTTAGCAACTAAAATACATTAATCAAAATCATTGTACAAACACATAAACACAAAGTACTACTAGGTACAACTATACCATGTTTCACGGTGTTACACGTTTTGAAGTTTTTCTAAATTTGATTGAGAGTTTGGTTCTTTTGTTTATAGAAAAATATATGTTACTCATTAAACTAATATGATGGATTGTAATTTTTTTAGTCATTACAAATTTAAACCCAGAAATAGAATGAAATCAAGCATATAGATCATTTATATTAACAAGAAATGGTTTCAATCAATAAACCAAATCCAAAACCATTAGTTTTGAAAAATTTAAAACCAAAATTAACAATTTAAGTTTGCTTTAAGCTTAAAAACCGCCGAAACAACCCCACTCCTGGCCCATACGCTATAGATGATGTGTATCCAATAGATTTTTGCCATATACAACAGCTAATTATTATTTGGATCATCATACCCGGAATACGTGAACGAGAATAAAAGATAGTGAAATTTAAAAGCATAAAAGTCATAATTGTTATATATAATAAAACCTGTACAAATTATCTTTCGACAACTAGTTATGTTCTTTCATAAACTCTCTAGTGAATTTTCTTTTTAATTAAAAATAGGGTTAATAATGGAAAAAACCTTAAACTTTGTTTTACTCTTTCTCTTTGGTTTAAACCTTAATATTTGTTTTTACATGATTTAAACCTTAAACTTTATTTTATTTTTGGTTTAAACTTTAAACTTTATTTTACTTTTTGGTTTAAACCTTAAACTTTATTTCTAAATGATTTAAACCTTAAACTTTAAATATATTTCTATTTAACCCATAAACTTTTATTTACTTACTTAAAATGGGTAAAGAGTAAACCTACAACCTATTCAACCGGCTACCTCATCTCCCTTTAGCAAACGACTTGTAAAATATTTAGATCATAAAAGGGGAGTGGCAGCGAAATCGACGACGAGACCAAGGGCAACGAACGCTGAGATGACGGGAGCAAGGGCAGCGACCGACGAAGACGACGACGGGACCAAGGGCGAAAAACGGTGAGGACGACGACGGGACCAAGGGCAGCGCTGTTCGCCCTTGGTCCCGTCGTCGGCTTAGCCATTCATTGCCCTTGGTCCCGTCGGTGATTTCGCCGCCGCTCCCCTTTTATGCTCTAAACGTTTTACAAGTCGTGTGTTAAGGAGAGATGAGGTAGCCGGTTGAATAAGTTGTAGGTTTACTTTTTACCCATTTTAAGTAAGTAAATGAAAGTTTATGTGTTAAATAAAAATATATTTAAAGTTTAAGGTTTAAATAATTTAGAAATAAAATTTAAGGTTTAAACAAAAAGTAAAATAAACTTCAAGGTTTAAACTAAAAATAAAAATAAAATTTAAGATTTAAATCATATAAAAACAAAAATTAAGATTTAAACAAAAAAGTAAATCAAAGTTTAAAGTTTTTTCTATTATTAACCTTTTAAAATATGTCTCCTTTGCAGAGGGAATTACAAGAGAACATGATCGCGGTTATCCCCGGGCTATACGGTCACTTTTAGTTGAAAAATTAAAAAATATATTCAATTCTGGCTGCTGCCTACAAAACTCGGCCTACACCTATATCAGCACAGCACACTCTAGTTTCAACTCCAAATTTGTAAGAATCAATCCGAGATCGCTCATTTGTCGTGCTCGAATTCTCCATCACTTGGATCTCCTCATCGTTAGAATTGGTTAGAATCTTTCAGCCAATCATGAATGCATACAGATGTTTAATGTAATTTTATGTATTGAATTGCTGCATATATGTTTGACAAGTTTACGATTTAGCCCTAAAAAGTTCTTCCATATTTGCCGCTTCGATATATCTTGATTCTTTGTAGTGAATTTTATTGCCTTTCAATTGATGATAAGTTTATCAAGATCCATATTTATGATTAGTTTCAATTTAACTTGAGCCTTTATAGTCAAAATCGAAGAGGGAATTAATCCGGACTTTGCTAGATCAGGTGTAGCAAACTTTCCATCGCATAAGTTAGCATGTTTGCTTTGCATAAACCATAAGTTGTCATAACAGTTGAAAAGCACAAGAAATTTGATAATAGAAAGTCTCATGAAAATTTGAACAGTATCTTTATTGGAAAAGTCAGCTGTAATTGCTTGTTTGCTTGTTGAGATAGTTGCAGTCTACTAATGCTAACGATTTTGGTCAGTAAATTTACTCTATTTTGTCATTGTTGAAGCGAATTTTAGGCATTAAAACTTTGTATGCATTTATATTAGGCATTAAGAACTGATTGTAGTTTTGTACCTCACTGTTACATATGTTTACATACAAGTAACTGATCAGGGAATAAACTACCAAATTAACTTATAACTAACTTAAGTTAAGTGACATAGCCATCTAACTAAAGATTCTTGACAGCTGGTGTATCATCACATTCAACATGGAGATACATTGATGATGTAGAAATTAGGGTAAATCTTTGGTGAGAACATCAACGACTTGTGCCTTAGAAGGAATGAAGGATGGATGGACTTTGATCATGTCCCTAACAAAATTGTGATCAATCTTTTGGTATGGGCATTTTGAATCGGGTTGGATGCCAAGCACATGACAGGTGAATTATCACATAAATATAGGGATGAGAGTAGAAACTAGAAAATTGTAATCGAGGCCCTTAAGAAGACATTGAAGCCAAGTTAGTTTACAATTACTGTACTCAGATTTAGTAGAGGATTGTGAAACCATGGATTTTTTATTGGATTGCCAAGAATCATAATGTCTTGAAACACTACAATTGGTCATTTCAAACACAATTTATATATCTAAGGACCTGAAAAAGAGTTCTCATGTGAGAAGTCCTGATAGATTGAGAAAATTGGCTTAAGGTTTGAGAAACAAATGAAATGTGAGGGCCGGTGATGGTGAGGTAGAAAATTTTTCCAAGCGATGGATCGTCGAGGATATCACTCATCATTGTCTCAATAGTGAGTTCGATGAGAGGATTAAAAAAGGGGGGGGTTAGCACCTAACACAGATAGCAGCTATGTTCTAAAGCGTATTTTCTGTGTCATAACAAGACCTGTGGTATTCCTTAGAAACTCAATTTTAAGGTAGTACTTTAGAGGACCCACATCTTTGATACTTAATTAGTGATGTAGTTTTTGTTGTAACCCTGATAAGAGCTTGATTGTTTCCTGCAAAGAGTATGTCATCTACACAGACTAGTACAGAAAGTGAAATCATTACCTTTGTTGAAGGTAATGTGGGGATGTGTCTGCATAGCTTTGCACAAAGCCTTGAGACTTAAGCTTTGCACAAAGCCATAGAGACATTTCTTGCGACAGCAAACTCTTAAGGATGTTTCATCTGTCTTACCATTAAGTAATCTCAGTTCAAAAACCTTGAGGAATTTGAGGAAAGAAACAGAGAAGGGTGAAGAATTTGAGTGTGAAAAAAAGATATAAAATGTTTGTCATTACAGACCGTATTGAACAACTAACTGGAGTTAACTATCACTAACTAGTACTAACAAACTTTTAACTGACTTAACCAACATACCGAACTAACTATTCTATCACTTCTATTGTAGACAAATACTGAATCATGGATTTAAGTGCCTTTAATCGTGAAGAGCTTACACTGCTGGGAACCGGTGCGGCAACTATGCTTACACTCCACTTTTCATCTCAACTTGCTTCACAACACCTTTATTATTGGAAGAACCCGAAGGAACAAAGAGCCATAATGATAATCATTCTAATGGCTCCCTTTTATGCTGTGAACTCTTTTGTGAGTGTGCTTGATGTAAGCAAACCATTTTCCATGCTATTGGAAACAATTAAAGGATGCTATGAGGCTTTGGTATGTAAAATTTTGTATTTCATTTGTTTCTTTTGATCCTTTGACATCTACCCTTTTCTGAAAACTAATCGATCTGCGCTCGAGCTTTGGTCGGTAGCTTGAGGAGCCTTCATGATGTAAGGATCCTCTTTCAGCTTGAGAGGGTTCAGTATTTGCTCGAAAAAAGATTGAATATTTATGTCAACATTATTTTTGATAACTAAATATATTTCATATATATGATAAAATTATATTAAATAACAAAATTCATTTGAACTATGTACAAAAGTTACAACAAAACTTAATAATAAGTCAAATACATTTTTATAAAAGTCTAACCGTAATAAATTCCAACAATTAGATCATTTGCAGATTTAGTTTTAACAAACACACCCCTATACGGGCTATATGTCACATAAGCTCGGTAAGACTTAAGAGCTTGAGCCAAACTGTTATGTGTTCAAGCTCAACACTTCATATATTTCAAGCTCATTTTTTATGCTTGAGCTCGAACTTGGACTCAATAGAAGCTTGACTCAAACAAGCTCAAGCTCAAGCCAAACTCGAGTTGCTTGATGGAAGTTCGACACATTTGCAGCCCTAAAGTTATTGAATTTCTAAATTCAGGTAATTGTTAAGTTTCTGGATTTACTGCATGGCTATTTGAATATGTCCATTAGCAACGAAGTAGTTCCTGATGAATTCAAGGGGAGAGAAATTCACCATTTGTTTCCAATGAATCTTTTTCAAGTGAGTACATTATGTTCTTTGTTACCTTCATGATATTTATATCTGGAAAAAATCTTCCCCATTTTTCCTATGTTCTTGATGAATTTTTTTTGTCAAATTTCGCACCAACATTCTGACTCATAGTGTTCCTTTATAAAGTTTAAAAACCTTGTCAAAGTTCTTATCATTTAAAGAAGATAATCAACTTTTGGGTTTTTGTTGCAAAACTAACGATCTTTCTTAGGAAATTGATAGAAAGCCATAAGGATTTGCAAGAATGAGTTATTTCAAATTAATTATGTAAAAAAATGCAAATAGTGTCCAATGTGGTTGCTATATTTTCTTTCCTCTAAAACATCTCATTCTTACAAAATGCAGTGTTCTTCAAATTTTCAAATTTTTACCAAAAAAAAATTGCAATAGAAAAAAAAAAAAATTGCAATAGAAATTCATTATCTATTTGAAATATCCGTAACAGCTTTAAAACAAAGTATGACTTTTTAGCCTCAAAATCACTGTTATTTTAAGTTTGTATTGTGATTCATGCCTTCATGGTGTAAATGCGACATGTCAATTTCGACCCGTTAATTTATAAATTAATTTATCAAACAGGTCAAATATGTCAACAATTCAAATGAGATGAAAGTCACTCAAAGTCTATTTTCAATGCATATAACATCCTAAATCATTTTACTCAATGATTTATAGTATAATAATATTGCTTCAGTAATCATAATTAGCGAATTAGATATATAAAAAAGTTTGTCTTACAAACCTTATTTTTGCTTCTGCAGTCTCGGACCACTCGTTTGAATCAACAAACGTTAAAACTTCTTAAGTACTGGATTTGGCAGTTTGTGGTTACACGTCCCGCATGCTCACTTTTAAAAAACGGTTTGCAGTTGCTTGGAATTTCTTCTAACGGGATCAACTGGACATCGACTATTATCCTTAGCATTTCCCTTTATGTGGCTATGTATTCTTTAGTAGTTTTCTGCCATGTTTTTGCAAAGGAATTGAAGCCTTACAAGGCAATTGCAAAGCTCTCATGCATAATAGGGATTGTCTTCTTTGGCTATTGCCAGGTAAAGTTTCTTTCAATTGCCCTCCTAGTAATAAAATTTTATAAAATTTTGTATGGAGTGTTAATAGCATTAGTTACAAACTATAAGATTAACCCATCGGCCCCTTCATCCCGCAACCCACCCCACTCAAGCTTTCCCTTTTTAAACTTAAAGGACAAATCTATACTTATCTATAAACCATAGGGACTAGATATGAATTTTTCTCTAATATTTTATGATTATTCAAATGAAATCCAGGGTACCGGGGTAGACTTTGGTTATTTTTTCAATGATTCTGAGTACTAGAAATAGATGATTGTTGAAAACATTCAAGTTTTGAGTAAAAGAAAATAAAACATGTTTGACCTCAAAAGTCAAAATATACATGAAATTAGATCATGGGGAGAAAAACTAATTGGACCCTTCCTGTTAAAAAATGCCCAGCTATAGAAAGTTAACCTCAAAGAAGAAGAAATCAGGATAAAGTTTTCCATTTTGATTAGTAGCACCTATCTTATATGCTTCCACAGTCCAAAACACTTTAAACGAGGGGTATTTTAGTCACTTCATCATTTGTCCATTTAAGTGTTTATTAGTGTAGAAGCACAAATATGAAATGTTAAATATGATCTAAATTATCTAATCATTAGAGTGGCTATTTCAACCTGTTACTTAGTTGGGTTAATTTGGATATGTTTTCTCCAATGTTCAAATAGGAAAAATGAAAGAACTCGACTAAAATGAAACGGATCAAAAGATACTAAATGTGTATTTAAATGCTTCAGCCTCCTCCATCTCTTTATTCATAAAAGAAATTATATCAATATTCCAAGTTGTCAATACTCAATACTGTTTGTTTTTCTCACTTATGACTTCATTCAGGGAGTATTGCTGCACATCCTAGTGACAACGGGTGTTATAAAACCACATCATTTCTGGTTGGATGTCGAGAATATTGATGAAGTAATACAGAATGTGATGATATGTGTCGAGATGGTTTTATTTTCTGTTTTTCAGCAATATGCGTTTCACTTTGAAAAGTATAGTGGAGATGTCCAAGCAATGTTGCGGAAGGGGAAAAAGAACGAGTGATGTGAAACTTATCGAGTGCTCAATTTTATGCAACAAATTGTATCATCTTTCCTTTTACTTCATTTTGGTGTTGTAGAGCATGTTAATTAGTGTTTTTATGCACTTGTTGACAGGATTTTATTTAGATGAGTGTTCTTCCCTAAGTCTTTAGAGATGGTGATCTTTAGAGGTGGCATAATGAATGGGTCAAACAAGATTGTTAGCATGTCAAAACTTGTAATTGGTAACTAAGGTGAATACATTGGATAAATGTATTATATAATGGTTGCTCATGCATTGTAGCAAAGTTTAACGAATACCATATTGTCAACATCTCAACATACTTTATTGTGCTCGTTGAGCGGATACATACCCTTATTATTTAGGAGTAGATTAGTCTGTGCGTGTGTTTAACTGTTTAAAAAAAAACTATCTTGACTCGAACATTGTTTGCTTTGCCTATTTGCACATGGTTTTGTTTTTGACGACATACTTTAATGTACTTGTTGACTGGCGACACACACTTGTTATTGTATAATGTTGTTTTGATATTAATTTTTTAACACCATACCTATCTTGACGAATACATTATTTTCTTTGTCATGACTTCCTCAATGGTCATCCAATTTGGTATGGTCACAAAAAACAAGTTCGTATGCTAAGGGAGCAAATTAACTAGATCATATTATACTATATAACAATTTATAGGAAAGAATGAACGATCGATGTTATATCTTTTTCTGCAAACAAAGTATAATAAGAAAGAGGAGCATTAATTGTTAATAAACTGTCTTAATGTTAGTTTTTATATATTTTGTACACTTTATAAACCTGGCCCAACGCGAACTCGTTAATATTATTGTGGTGATGGCAAGGTGCTATATAACATGTTTTAGTTATAAGCTGGCATTCATTGAAGTGGAAATGTTGTACAATATGAGTAAACTTGAGAAGTGACTTGTCTAATAAAATAGGTAATTCAAGTTTATTTAATAACCTTTATTTATATAGGTAATAAATTTATTTGATTTGAAGTGTCGCGTTACTGTTATTATACATATAGACATTTTCTAACTGGTCGGTGTCGTTTTGAAAAATCTGGCGTCGTTTTACACTGTTCATAAAAGGGAATATATGTGGTGTGCTAGGGTGCACGGTATTATATGTGTTCTTCATGTAGATATTTTAGGTTTATACAATTTTATTATTATGGAAAAGGTTGGGTGGGACACTGGGACTATAGACAATTATTATTATTATCATCATTATTATTATTATTATAAAATTGTACATATATATGTACATAGGTTTAATTGAAAACAGTTTTTCAAACGAAAACTAATGTTGGGCAGTGATTAAATTCATCATAGATGAGAAGTTTTGACAGCTTATTAATGAATGATATTTAAAGCAAATCAAGTGTCGCCACTAATGACAGTCTAACAGACATAATTTACGGTTGTCTAAATAAATAAATGACTCAAATACCCTTATTAACGAGTCATTAATGACGTTTTAAACAATTGTCACATGAAAATCAATTCTCAATTGAACCTTTTCATATATATATATATATATATATATAGGGGAGGGTTCCATTGAGAACCGAATTTATTGCGAGAACCAATCTTAGCCGTTGATTTGATAAGTGGAATTCTTGGATGGGGAGCGTGGAGGAATCAAGTGTGGCAGGGTGTATGTGAGAAATTCATGGGTAGACAATGACATTGAAAGAGGGGGAATTTGACGGCTCAGATTGGTTCTCGCGGTTCTCGCAATAAAAATGGTTCTCAATGGAACTTCTTCCTATATATATATATAGGAAAAAGTTCATGCGAGAACCATTCTTAGTGCGAGAACCAATCTGAGCCGTCCACTTTCCCCTCCTTCAATGTCATTGCCCACCCATGAATTCCTCACATGCACCCTGCCACACTCTATCCTTCCACGCTCTCCATCCATGAAACTTCCCATATTCAAGGAACGGCTAAGATTGGTTCTCGCGGTTCTCGCGCTAATAATGGTTCTCGCATGAACCTTCCCCTATATATATATATATATATGTGTGTGTGTGTGTGTGTTGGGGGGGGGGGGGGGGGGGGGGGTATGATGGGAGAGCTCAAAAGATAACTGTTTTTCGTTTGAGAACTAAGGGGAACCAATTTTGACTATTGATTAAAATAAATCAATGTGTAAGTATTTTACCGTTTCATTAGTGGCTCATTAATTAGGAATATTATAAAAAAATCATGTCTTGCTAATTAATAACGCTTTACCCGTGCACAACTCATAATTAGATACATATACACACACTAACAAGATATAACTACTAGGTTGTAAATAAAATTGTAAAATTTTAATTTACGATAAGTAAATAGAAATATGTAATTTATACAAAATTCTATATTATATTCTTTTTTATGTTCTCAACACGAGTTTCATGAGAGAAGAAATGAAAGCAAATAAAGCTACATTAACATATAAAGATTAGTTTTTGTGATACACTCTCATACAACTTTAAACGACATGTATAAAATCAATCAAAATTGTGCTTAAATTTTTATTTTATATAAATCACATCCTATAGAAAAACAGTTTTTTTAAGATAGCAATAACTTGGTTAATACATCTAAACTAAAGAGTGGAATTATAGATCAATTTATATAATGGAATTAGAGGTTATATTAAACAGCTAAATGTATCACTTTTACATTTTAAAATTTTAAGTATGGACTAACACCTCACGTTGTATATATGAATTTGGTTTTCTTGAATAGTGGTTTACTAATTAAGTAATTAGGATGCTTAATTTTAATTTCGACTTAATGAGTGTTCAAATAAGATAGTTAAATATAGACCATTAAAGATAAGAATCTTTTAAAGAACAAGAAAATTAAAAAAACACATTTTTAATATTAAAAATTATAAATAAATTATTAATGAAAGTAACCTAATAAAATGATATATGCAGCGAAGCGCGTGAAACAACCATCGTTTGTAACATTTAGACTTTTTTTATATAATTAATGTGAAATTTTAAATAAGTTTCTTAGTTTTTTAAAAAACTTTTTACGCAAATACAACGAAAAAGAACAACATAAACAATAAATACTACAACAATAATAATAGTGCAATAAAATAACTTTAATGATTATGATATAAAAAATAACTAGTGTTAATGAACATAACCCTAAGACCCATATCTTTTTGTTTTTACAGGCAAATAGGGACATTTTTTCGCCTCTCCAGTGTGGGTTCAAATTGCTTGGTGGCGGGTTTTCAACCGCCCCTCCTTATTTGGCTTTAACCAAGGTTCGAGCACCACACATTCACTCCATAGAGGAAACCCTTAAGGGAAAACCCCTAACCCACTACATGCAGCAAAATTTGATCCTCTAACATTTTTCGAGGAAGGAGGACGCCTTACCAAATGGGCTAAACCCCATTGGCCCTAAGGCACATATCTATGTTTATATGCTAAGTTTATTTTATTTTATTTCTTATCCCTAATGATACTATCAAATTGGCTGATCACCAAGACACCAACCACCAAAAGAACCACTTAAAAAGTTACGCTTCATTCATTGAATTTTAACTACTAATATAACTTGTACCTAACTAATTATGGACCTAACATTAATATCAATAAAATTTTGTAAGTCGTATTTATGGGTCTTGGTGGCATATCCATGAATAAAAAACAACATTATAATTGGTATAACTTATAAGATAATATGATTTACATTACTAAAATAGAGTTGTATTAGTTAATTTCCATGTAAAAAATTATGTCTAAAATTTTAATATGCAGTTACAGGTGATTCAGTACAATCATGTGTAATTTGTAAAAGCATCACATGTGAGTTATAAAATGCTCATTCGCCAAAATTTTAAAATACAATCTAAACCATTGATGTCATGATCCAATGGTCAAAATTAGTTCCTTAAGACTATGAATTAAGTACGGACTATATTGAACATTATTCTTCTAAAATATATGTGCAAAACTTCATTTATGATAATGATCATTTGAAAAAACAAGGGTTTAGTTTGTTTCCGTACCTTTGTTTTTTTTATCTTGTTGGTCCCGCATAAGTACTATAACAACAAATGTTTGTAGAAGTAGAGGTTGAATACAAACTTTAGCTTTTTAAAAATTTAAAGACAAACGATTATACTTTATATAATTCTTATTGATATTAATCAAGAATTACATGAACTAGATGCGGAAAATCTAAGTTCAATAAAGGTGGCAACATACTGACTAACACATAGACAAAACTAATCCTAACCAATTGATGTTTAGGATGTTCAACACATGAACATGTTTGCTCTACACGAAATAATGCTAACTCTAAAAGTTTGAACTTGCTTCTAAAACTAAACACTTAAGTTCTTGTGTAGTTCTCAACAAATGAGATTTCAGCGTACTTATCATGTTCTTTATGCTACAATATATATAGAGTAATGGCGTCCTGTTGGTGCAAAAGAGAAGGAGACAAAAAGGACATTGGAAATAATATTATATTAGATAAAGTTAGTGGTGAAAAGTAAAAACACTTTATACAAACAATGTATAAAGTGAATGTACTTTTATGTAAAAGTGCATCCCACTAACAATATAATAATATTATAGCCTATACCTTTTTTCTTGGAAGTTTTAGTTTCTCCTTCCATGCTTGTACTTTTAACAACACCATGCTTTCTTCAGATTTGACTTTACCAAGTATGGAGTTGTCATCCATACTTTAGTTGTTGAAACAAATATTTGATATCTTCTTCTTCTAAAGTATCTTTCACCTTTTCTAGAGGATAAGATCAATCACTTTTGTCTCTGTAACGCCCCAAAGTTCATAAGTTCCTAGAAGTGAGTTATACCATTGAACATATTAAGTGTTTGTATGTTTAGTAAGATGCCATTATGTGATTTCATGATATATGATCATTATAAATTAGAAGGGGCTGATTTGACAAGTTTTGAAACTTAGAAGTCCATGGACCATTTGTGCCAAATAGTGAACTTGGTTAGATTTATATGCCTTCTCATTTGACCATAGTAGTCAAACATCAGGAACCAAGAGTACATTCACGATATACAAACTTCTCTCCATTTTGATTTCTGATTTCAAGCATAGAAGTGAAGATTATCACCTGTAATCGATCCTAAGTGATCCTGTAGCATAAGGTATGTGTTCTTGGTGAATTAATTAAGTTTTAGGTCAAGAAATGGATTCATAGGTTGAATCCTTGAGTTTATGTGTTAGTATTTGATTTTGATGTTGTTTGATGATCCAAGATGTTATAGTATCTGTTAGAGACTGCTGTTTAGTCAGAAAACATGTTTAGAATCGGGTTTAGGGGTAAAATCCCGATTTTTCAGTTGCTGTTCGAACAGAGCAATCTTTCTGCTGTATCGACTGTTCCTACGGCCGCAGGGATAATTGCCTACGGGCGTAGAGAGGTTTTTGAGTGTTTCGGGAGTTTTGGCTCCTACGGCCGCAGGAAGTGTTTCCTACGGGCGTAGGAAGATTTTTAAGGAGATTTTTTGCCTCCTACGGCCGTAGGTAGGTGTTCCTGCGGGCGTAGGGAGGGTCAGGAGTAGGTTTTGCTGTTTGTTCATGTTCAGTTTAAGTTGTCGCTAAGCTTATAGAAATTAATGTAGTACTTGTTTATTGCTTGTAGGCAATAAGAGATTAATATTTCGGTGATAGAAGTAACTTAATCGCTGCTAAGTTGAGTGTACTTACCTTTAATCAGATTAGCATATGTACGTGCACTAAATGAATAGTATATCAATTGTATGTTTGATATGTGAAGTTAAAGGCTGCTGTTCAGGGGTTCAGTAGCACTATGTTATAGTCTTTGATATGATTAGTATGCAAGTATGCATAAAGTGAATAATATGATATCTGTGTTTTGATATGTGATATGTTTGTGCACAAATATAGCAGGTACATGGCTTAGAGAAGCCTTGTACAAAGAAAAGCGGATACTTGTATCCAGTCAAGTGAAATGGGTATATTGAGATCCTTATACCCAAGTAAAGTGTCAGGGGTTTGGTTACACGCGAGGTGTGATCATACCCCGGGACAAGTTAACAGTTTGATTGTTTTGCACACTATAAATGGGATGTGAGACATCCAGAGAAGAGTTATTCATGCTTTATGTGTTTATTAGTTCAGTGGTATGCTCACTAAGTGAAAGCTTACGTTTTAGTATGTTGTGCATGGACGTAACCATTTTCCAGCAAGAGTAAGGCCCTAGTGTTTTACAGAGTTGGATGGATCCAAGCTTTTGAAAAGAGTACTTTTAACACTACTTTTACGAAACCGTTAGTACTAAAGTGATGTAAGCTTGTTTTCCGCAAACTCCGATGTTTTAGAGTGCTAACCAGTAGTTAATGATTTTAAAAGCTATTTTGGAAAAAGTGGTGTTACAACTTGGTATCAGAGCCAAGGTTTGAGGGATTTGGGCACACATGAGTGTGATGTCTGAACTTAAACCCTGGTTTTGAGATAAAGTGGAGCTATCCTTGGGGCAGTAACCTTGGTGAGCATACAGTAGTAAGAAGTTATGAACTGTTATCTGTTTTATAGCTTGAGCATGAGTAGTAATGTTTATGCATGTGTAGTTAACTTTGCCATACGTGATCTAAGCTTGTGAATCGGGGTATTCCATGACGGCACCAAGAACAGTTGTGTATAATATATCCCTTACAACACCTGGCCAGTGTGTGTAAAGAACATATGGTATGTAGTTGAGCTTGAGATTGTTATGGTAGTGCCTTGTGAATCAAGTGATGGGTAATACGTGACTGTGTTTAGTATGTGAAGAAGACAAGAATTGAATATGAGATAGATTTAGTATTAATAATATTATATACCTTGTTATGAGAAACAGAGAAAGATGTTATTGCATAATATGTTAAAGATATATGATTAACCTTGTAGAGGGAGTTGTTACAGAAGATTTTGTAAGATTAAGAGTACGATTCAGTAAAAGAGATAGTAGTAATAGAGTTGAGTAAGTCCTACAAGCAAGCGTTTTAGATAATGTCAACCAAGCGTTGGGCAAGTATCAGAAAAGAATGAAAGTCCCGTGATAGTAGCACGTGGATGAAACAGTACAGGTTAAGGTAAAGGCACCAGTAGGAGTTAAAATTAGAGTTGACCCGTTGTAGGGGTACATGTGTAAAGACTTCAGAGTACAAGCCACCTCTCTTCGAGGGGGGTTACAGATTTGATTGTGAACAGTTGACGGTTAGCAGAGACAGAAAGGGGTTTTCCGTACCAGTAGGTGTCCACCAGAGAGAGAGCAAATATAAATACTTATAATTTTATGAGTAGAACAGTGAAATACGGGTGGACCATGTTATTGAAGAGAAAGGTAGGAGCACAGATTGAGGCCATGATTAGGCCTAATTTAAGGAATTGTTATAGTCATACTAAAAGCTCGTGTGAAACAAATCACAGATTAGTTTCAAGTTTGATGACAGACGATAGAGTTGGTGGATGATATCACCAAGAAGTTGTTAGAAATGTGACATTTTATTTAGAGTAAGTTAGTGTAGAGTTTATGTAATTACAGTGTTATAGTTTAATGTTAAAAGCGATATATGTGAAGCTTAATGACAGTTATTAGTAATACAGTAGGCGAGATAATAAGTCTTGTACAAGAGAAAGAATAATGGTTGAGTAAGAAAAGAATAGTAAATGAAAAGAGAAAGCTTAAGCCGACAAGTGTGTTAAGTAAGAGGTTAGCGGTTGTATTACAACAGGGGAAGTTAGCTTTCCCACTCAGATAGGTGAAGTGTGAAAAGCAGAGACATGTGACCAAAGATTTGAAATAACTCGCTCTAAGTGGGCTACTAGTTTACCAGTTTGAATACAGTAAGTTGTTGTTCTAAGTTATCAGCGATAGAGAGAAAGTCAATAAAATACTCACCCTAGTTTTGTTATAACGAGGGTCAGTACCAGAAAGCAGAGGTGCCCTGGCCAAAAAGGGCAGAGTTTTCTAGTTTATAGCTAAAGAAAAAGAGGTGGAACCTGATGTGATTACATGTAGACGCAGCAGAAGAGACTACTATTGTGAATAGTAGGGGTAGTTATAGAGATAGAAATTGCCGGTTTCCATTGAGTATACGTTAATCGCGATGAAAGAGTTTCAAGCAGTTATTGAGATTGATTAGTTGAGTTAGTAGCAAGTTCAAGTACATAGTGATCAGAAAACAGTATGGGTTCAGACCCCAAGTGGGGAAGAACTATTGAGCAGAAGTGACAGTAAAAGAATAGGTATTTTAGTTGCTTGTTAGCAAAAATGAGAGGGTATCCGGGGCATAATTGTATAATGTTTTAGTTTATGTGAAAGAAGGTAGCATGAAAACAAAGTTATAAAAGATTTAAGAGATACCGGTAGTTGTGACTACACAGATGATTTACCAGAAATTCCACCGGCTTGATAAGTGGAATTCAGAATTGATGTAGTATCTGAAACGAGACCAGAAAAGTTAAGGCCCCGATAGATTGGCCCCACCATAGATGTAAGAGTTGATGATCCAACTGTGATTAGTTGACAGATAAGGGTGTCATTTGAATTAGTAGTTTACTGTGGGGGCGTATCAGTACAGATTGTGAGAAATGAAGGTAGTGCATATAGAATGTGTCCAGGTTGTAGAAAGTGTAATACGGCTACAAGCAAGAATAAGTATCCACTTTCCAGAAAAAATGAATTGTTTAGTTAGCTTCAATATAAGTTGTAATGTTCAAAGATAGATATACGGTCAGAGTACCATCAGTTAAAGATTAGAAAAGAGAATATGACCAAACTAGTATTACCCTACGTGGGTAGCAAGTAGGGGTGGAAAGTTGAACTGGGAAGGTGAACAGTAGAGAGTATATGATACTTTGAAATATAAGTTGTTTGATACTTCAATGCATATGTTTATAGATGAAATGAGAGACTAGATAGTTGTTATGATAAGTTATACAGAGTAGTAAAGCTATTACTTATTTTTTCTCTCAGTTAGACATAAATAAAAGTAGTTACCTTCTTATGATTTAGAATTTGGACGCAAGAGTCTGAACAGGCGTCAGTGACGGTGGTTAGAGTTTTAAAGGATCAGTAAGGTGTGGTTGTATACTACCTAAATGAAGTTATTATAATGGTTGATGTTTTGAGCAGAAAGTTAAGCACCATACAGATAAGGAAGCATCGAGTAAGAATGTCAGTTATCACTATAATACTTGATAAGATTAAAGTAATTAAAGATAGTAGTCCAAGATTCAGTGTATTAAAGATCAAGCAGTAAAGTTAGTAAGAGATGGTCGAGATCTATGGATCCGGGATGACCAAGTATGGGTACCCAGTTAAAGAGATGTGTGAGACAAGCTCTTTTAGAAAAAGCAGATCGCTTCCAGCTTTCAACGTGCCCGGTGTCGACAAAGATGTACAAAGATATGTGGATGAATTCTCGGTGACCAAGGATGACACATGATATAGAGAGACATGTTGATCAATGTTTGAATTTTCTACAGATAAAGACAGAGCACCAGAATCCTCATGGAGAGTTACGGTCACTTTATGCTCCAGTTTGAGAATGGAAACATGTTATGATTTGATGCCATTTGAGTAATAGTTGATAGACTCATGAAGAGGTGCAAGTTATTCTGATAAAAAAAGCTTATTTTAGAGGATGGCATATGTGTACATTTGAAAGAGAGGAAAGCTAGATAGGGAGTTTCAGTTACAGTTGTTCCAGAGAGAAGCTCGATTTACCTCCAGGTTCTGGAGTAAGTTCGAATATATATATGAGGATTGAGTTATATCTTAGTACAGTGTTCCACCCTTAGACGGATGGATAGGACGAGAGGATTATACAAATTTTTAAGAATATATTTAGAGCTCAGAGTTCTTATATAGTGATAGTTATTGGTTGAATATTGGTATGCTACCTCTATTTTCCACTGACCAGGAATATCCTGTAAAAGAGTTCAACAGTGGGGGATTAACACAAAGCTAAGTGAGAGAATAGATATCACAAACATACAAGGCATAAAGTCCAAACAAACAATGCTCAAACAAACAAGAAGAACCGGCGGTCTTGCGGGACCTTCAACCAAATGCCGGCCAAAACATAGGTCTACCGATAGCCAAGTTAATATGGATAACAATATTAGCACCTCTTGATTACAACCAATGCTTATCAAGACGATTGCTAATACTATATATCCCTAAACATAGGCCCAGCTGAATAACTTCCGCCAAGCTGATCTCCGGAAACATCATGTATATATACAGAAAAGAGCAAACAATCAGGTGATATATCTTATACATCCAAGATATATATCCATTCACCGATATCTTCAAAAGTTCAGGTAACTTAGTCTTTTCTTACTACTGAGTCTTGTCTCCACCTGAACAAACAACTAACAATCAGTATTTGCTTAATCAATACACAATAAGCACAATACTATAATCAAACACATATGTACATACAATCACAAGTACATATCAACTCATGTATATACAATCAATACACATAATTCACTATTACTCTTTACTTCTTGTAATTCTGTGAATTCATCCAACTCCTTAGCTTAGGTAATTCAAACATTCCTTTCATAAGCCAAGGCTACAAATTCATGTTCATCTTCAAATCATCAAAGAGTTGATCTTCAATCGGATTCCTTATAACTTTCAAATTACGAGCATAGTAGTTGTTGGAATTCCGATTGTTTTCAATTCCGATCAAATCAAATCTGATAAGGTCAATTCTGATGAAACATGAAATCCGATAAACCAATTCCGATCAAAGGCAAATCCGAGTAAAGGTAATTCCGATTTAATCGGATTCTGATACAATGCACAATCCGAGAATAGGCCAATTCCGATCAAGTCATACAATCCGATAAAAGTCAATTCCGACTACGTATCAATTCCGAGTAAACATACAATCCGATAGAAATAACAATCCGATAACATGAATTCCGATAACATGAATTCCGATAGAATGGAATCCCGAGCAAAGGCTACTCATCAAATCCGATAACTTCTTCTCGGTTTTACACCAAATCCGACAAAAGTTAAGGAAAATATTTCAATTTTCTCGGATTCCTATCAATTCCGATAGATTTAATCAGATTTCACCAAATCCGATCGATTCATACTTGAATTCCGACTGATTCATACTTAGCAATTCCGACAGATTCAAAAATCATGCAAACTTCAAATTTTGATCTGATTTTAAACATGCAACCTCATCTATGTATCCAGAATCAAATTCTAAACATGTTTTGATCATACTAACATCAAATACTAACAACATGCATCCTAGATCACAAATTCATTACATAATTTCATTCAATCGGATTTTCACATATAAAATCATATAATTCCGAAATTAATCAACAATTAACATTTGATTCTGAATTCTAACCTCTTGATGATGTAATATACTTCAGTTAATCACTTAGCACAAATTAGAATCAACAAAGTCCAATTCTTTTCTTCCTTTGTTGCTCTCGGCCGTAGGTACACAACACACACACAACACTTTAGATACTTGCATGCAAATGAACAACAACTATGTGTGTTGGTGACTAACTAGGCCATAACCGGCCACCTCACCATCCACTCACCAAAACATAATTATTTAATTATTTATCACAATTTAATAAATTAAATTAATTAAACACACAAAACAATTAATTAACCAATTAATTAAAGAAAACCAACTTAATTACCTTAATCCTACTAGGCCGGTAAGGAGGGTGTTACAACAACAGATATATGAGCGGCTTGGGACTGCACAAGATAAACAAACTAGTTATGTAAATAAGAAGAGATTGTTATTAGAGCTTCGGGTTGGAGGCTACGTATAGTTGAAAGCGTCTCCGGGACTATCACTTGTCAGATTCATAAATAAAGGTAAGTTAGGGCCTCGGCTTATAGTTCCTTTTGAGATTATTGCGAGGGTAGGAAAAGTAGCGTATAGACTGGAATTTCCAGATGGAGTGATTCAGATTCGTGATACCTGTCATGTATCCTATCTTCGTAAGAGTCCAGCTGATATTTTAGTAATTGTCCCTTTGTAAGATAGGACAAGAGATGAGACGTTCAGTTATGTAGCATAGTAAATGGTTTTAGTACAAAAAGTTAAAGGTTTATGTAACAAACATATGAAATTGGTAAAGATACGATGAAAGCACAAGGAGAGTTCAGATTACACTTAGGTGTATTTTCCATATATGATATGTTACGTGATTGTATATTCAGTATGTTATAGACCTTCTACGTTTGTAGGGGGTAGATGTGTGATGTAAGACTATCGTCAGTGTGCTGCGATAGCATTCAGAGTTGAGGAGATGTAAGATTGCCGCTAGTGCGCTACGGTAGCATTCAGTATGAATTAATTCACAGATAGTTGTTCAGTAGATTTCGGGGACGAAATCGTCCTAAGTGGGGAAGAGTTGTAACGCCCCAAAGTTCATAAGTTCCTAGAAGTGAGTTATACCATTGAACATATTAAGTGTTTGTATGTTTAGTAAGATGCCATTATGTGATTTCATGATATATGATCATTATAAATTAGAAGGGGCTGATTTGACAAGTTTTGAAACTTAGAAGTCTAGGGACCATTTGTACCAAATAGTGAACTTGGTTAGATTTATATGCCTTCTCATTTGACCATAGTAGTCAAACATCAGGAACCAAGAGTACATTCACGATATACAAACTTCTCTCCATTTTGATTTCTGATTTCAAGCATAGAAGTGAAGATTATCACCTGTAATTGATCCTAAGTGATCCTGTAGCATAAGGTATGTGTTCTTGGTGAATTAATTGAGTTTTAGGTCAAGAAATGGATTCATAGGTTGAATCCTTGAGTTTATGTGTTAGAATTTGATTTTGATGTTGTTTGATGATCCAAGATGTTATAGCATCTGTTAGAGACTGCTGTTTGGTCAGAAAACATGTTTAGAATCGGTTTTAGGGGTAAAACCCCGATTTTTCAGTTGCTGTTCGAACAGAGCAATCTTTCTGCTGTACCGACTGTTCCTACGGCCGCAGGGATAATTCCCTACGGGCGTAGAGAGGTTTTTGAGTGTCTCTGGAGTTTTGGCTCCTACGGCCGCAGGAAGTGTTTCCTACGGGCGTAGGAAGCTTTTTAAGGAGATTTGGTTGTTTTGCCTCCTACGGCCGCAGGTAGGTGTTCCTACGGGCGTAGGGAGGGTCAGGAGTAGGTTCTGCTGTTTGTTGTTTCATGTTCAGTTTAAGTTGTCGCTGAGCTTATAGAAATTACTGTAGTACTTGTTTATTGCTTGTAGCCAATAAGAGATTAATATTTCGGTGATAGAAGTAACTTAATCGCTGCTAAGGTGAGTGTACTTACCTTTAATCAGATTAGCATATGTACGTGCACTAAATGAATAGTATATCAATTGTATGTTTGATATGTGAAGTTAAAGGCTGCTGTTCAGGGGTTCAGTAGCACTATGTTATAGTCTTTGATATGATTAGTATGCAAGTATGCATAAAGTGAATAATATGATATCTGTGTTTTGATATGTGATATGTTTGTGCACAAATATAGCAGGTACATGGCTTAGAGAAGCCTTGTACAAAGAAAAGCGGATACTTGTATCCAGTCAAGTGAAAGGGGTATATTGAGATCCTTATACCCAAGTAAAGTGTCAGGGGTTTGGTTACACGCGAGGTGTGATCATACCCCGGGACAAGTTAACAGTTTGATTGTTTTGCACACTATAAATGGGATGTGAGACATCCAGAGAAGAGTTATTAATGCTTTATGTGTTTATTAGTTCAGTGGTATGCTTAGTAAGTGAAAGCTTACGTTTTAGTATGTTGTGCATTCACGTAACCATTTTACAGCAAGAGTAAGGCCCCAGTGTTTTGCAGAGTTGGATGGCTCCAAGCTTTTGAAAAGAGTACTTTTAACACTACTTTTACGAAACCGTTAGTACTAAAGTGATGTAAGCTTGTTTTCCGCAAACTCTGATGTTTTAGAGTGCTAACCAGTAGTTAATGATTTTAAAAGCTATTTTGGAAAAAGTGGTGTTACAGTCTCTTTGAAGATTCAAAAGTTACTATGACTTTTACAAAGACAGATCTAAAGTCATAATAGAACAACACATGTTCTGCCTTTGACTTAAGAATAAATACAAGGATATAGTACATGGATATTACATTTTTCTCGATTCACTGGACACAATACACTAAACTACAAATATATTTTTGCTCAGCTAAGGAAATGAGAAAGACTCAGCTAATGTTGTTCACCCAGCTGATCATAAATGCTCAGCTGATCAAACACTAGTACTGGGAGAAAACATAAGCTAATCAACCTAGATGATCAGTAGACCACGAATGTTCTTCTGATCCTTCAGAGTGACAAGCGTATAGGAAATATTCTAAGTGAAGTAAGTTGACTTAACTGATGAAGGAATACCTCAGCTGATAGGTGTTATAGGCTCAGCTGATCACTTTCACTGCTCAGTTGATCGAAATGGTTTCTCAGCTGATGGTAGCAATCATTCAGCTGATGCTTGAGAATCACTCAGCTGATACTTTTATACTTGTATTTTTCTTCTTAGCTAATCTTCTGAAGCTGGTCCTTTGGCTGATATTTGGTGCTCGGCTGATCATCAGCTGATCCTTTGTATTTAGATAATTCTTCAAGTCATTTGAATTCAACACATGAAATTCAATATTCTAAGTCCAAAACTGAATATATGGTTTTGTTAATATCAAATTCTATTTAAGATAATAGACATGTTTGATTAAGGGTTGAAGTGAATATCTCCCCAACATATCTTGATATTGTCGAATCTTTTATTGAGTTTTTAAGGGTGTTTCAGTCTTAAACTCTTGAAAGCTTTTCTAATGATTCTTAGGATATCTAGAATAGCTCCAATATTGAAAATGTGTTAAGAACACCATGTTTATAATAAATATATAACAGAAATCTAAACAAACCTTTTGGTTAGAAGGAATTGAAGAGATTCAGAATATGGAATTACTTAGGTGTGATGTTTGATTCAAAGGAATGAGATCAAAGGAATTACTCGGTTTCTTCCGAATCCCACTTTTGTGGATTTTACAAATCCTCTCCTTACACAATGGAATCTATATCATTCCCATGAAATAGTTTCAAGTTTACTAAAAAAACCCCTCTCAACTGTTGTTTAAGTCCATCTCATCACACTCCGTTCTTCATCGAAATTCCTAACCATCTCCTTCCCATCCTTTGTCGAAGCCGTCATCTACCCCTCCATACTAGACATGCACAAGTTATCACATACACACATGTTTACATCAATAAATCCACACAATACCGAAGCACTGCATTGACATCGATTTCACTTCTTAATTGAGTACTCATGCACCCAAAGGGTTTTACGTCTCTTTGGGATCATAGCTGACTACTTAAGGCACCCTAAGGGTTTTACATCTCTTTAGGATAACAATTGACTACCCAATGATTCTACGTCTTTCTTGTGTCCAAGTTGTGTTTTCACTTCATTTACCCAACCCTTCGTTTCACATCAACAAATCACATAAGTTACACATTCATATCACAACAAGTATATTCACACTAAAAGAATGAGCAAGTTAATGTAACTCACGTGACAACAACAAAATCAAATAACAATCAATAAGATAAGAATATTCGGAATTCAGGATGTTACTAACAATCACTTACAAGAAAAGGTTTCCCACAATATCAATCACCAACATCGTGAAACCTAACCCTGCTCACAATACAATTATGAGTTTCCCAATTTGCGATTCGGGTCAAGGCCTATTTGCGATTCAAATATGGTTCTTAGTTCACCTCCTACAGTTTTCGATTGTTCCATTCAACCCAACACATGATTTACGATTCTGTTTAATTTGTGATTCATGGTTTTTGATTCCATATATAATTAGGGCTTTTCGATTCATTCACCTATACAAATCACTATTGTCCCCTTAACCTGTGAGATTTATGATTGAACTCATGGACACTTTTTGATTCACAATAACGATTATTACCAAGGTCTAGTTTTCGATCTAGGATTTACGATTGGTCCATCTTGAGATTTTTGATTCATCCCTTGTTTTACAATTTATGAAAGCAACCGATTATGATTTATGATTTGTGAATTCACTTGATTTACGATTGTTGCTTAAGCACATAAGGTTTACGATTACAGTCTAGAGAATCTCACTAAGAGACTCAACCCACCATTTGTGATCCTAAACACTCCCACGAGTTTCTAATTGCTCTCTTTTTGGATTCAAACCTAGATCCAATTATGATTCCATGTTCAAGAACTTTCATGATTGCTAACAAACTCAATCGACATAACCAAAATCAAATCTCGATCAATAGGTCATCAAATTGCATGATTCTTGATTCTAAGTATTCCTACTCAACATTAACCAAATTTTCAGTGATTAACTACGTTTTTATCAAAGTTTAGTGATCCAAATCTCCTTTACAATTCTCGGTTTTAATGCTTTTCTCAAACAATCCATAACCCAACATAAACTCCCACAAACTTAATCAATTGACATAAAAAAACATCTAAACGATAATTGAGGATGAGAAATTGTTACATGATCGATTCTAGTCGAAATAATGCATAAATGGAAGTGATCTAAGCAAATCTCCCCCTCGATTCAATGAAGAACACACACTTCACATGATACATACTACAAGTCAGCCATAGTGTTTTAGGTTAGGGATTTGTGTCCTACTTTGAGTATAAATACCCTTCCCCGTTAATAATTGTCATCTAAGCCCATTAACTTTAAGAATTGCATTTTATACACCATTAATATCATTTAAATATTATTTTATACAAGACGAGTAAAGTGGGTATTACAACCTCCGCAAACGTTTGGTCTTTCATCACACCTCCATCTTCATCTCTTGTTGGATTAGAGTTTGGAGGTTTTGTCTTTCATTCAAACTTGTTCATCTAGTGCTTGATTACGGCTCGAATTGATCCTGATTTTGTTAATTATTTTATGTTCATGTGGTATTATTTGTTCATGTGTGTTTTGTTAGTTGATAGAATTTTGTGTTGGGGTTCGTGGTTAAGCACAATGGAAGCATACATGAACAAAACAAATTTGTTTTAAAAACATAAACAAGAACCACATGGTGAACCCCAAATGAAGTACCAAGCTCTATACCCCTGATGTCTCTAGTTGGTTGAGTGCACACAAACTCCAAGCTTGAACTCCTTGATCGACTATCCAAGTCCACCCCGAGATTGTTGTGACCTTGGTGTACTAGCACCCCTTGATTACTCCTCAACACTTGAAGAATAATTATGGAACAACAACCCTTTAGACCACCAGAAAACTCTCTACAACTCTCTTTCTTTTACTTAGACAACTCACCAAATGTTTCTAAGTGTTTTAAATTCAAGTTATGCAAGAGTGTTAGAGAGAGTGGTAGGCATGCATTTTATAGACTCAAGAGTGCCTCCAAGACTCCCCAAAGTCGGGCAAGAGATAATCATTAAGTTGACATGCATTGGTGGATTGTGGAGGTGAAAAGAAGAAAGTTGTAATCTGTCAGAAGGGATTGCGCCGCTAACCGCCCAAAGTTAGCGCCGCGATCGCGGCTGAGTTAGCGACGGTAGAGATAGCGCCGCTAACTTTGTCCAGGTTACCAACTATCATTATTTATTCTTTCTCACCCTCCTTCTTTAGGTAGTTGTCAAGATCAACCCCCCGGCGTGTGATCCGATAGGCCCATACGTCATCGGCAGTGATCAATTGGAGTATGTGCGTCAGTGGGCATACTCCAACAAACTCCCACTTGCACATGACCCACCGTACCCAATGCATCACAGACAAAGAGCGGCCTCTAGTAAGACATCTTTGCCCCCAAGTCAGTATGGGTTTTGTCTTCTACACAAAAACCAAACTGCAACCCGTGTGAAATGGTCCTATAGATAAGGGATCAAACATCCTTTTGTTCGCGATATCCAAGTGAATACGAGACATGGTACTAAGTCATTCTCTGTTCGTTCACGATTATGTTTCTCGATCTAGACTGGTGGTGACCAAAACATACAAGTTGCAATCAGATACTGTAATCATTGCACA
Source organism: Pulicaria dysenterica (assembly GCA_947179395.2). Taxonomy (NCBI): domain Eukaryota; kingdom Viridiplantae; phylum Streptophyta; class Magnoliopsida; order Asterales; family Asteraceae; genus Pulicaria; species Pulicaria dysenterica. The sequence goes on along the minus strand of OX359288.1, from coordinate 61,666,021 downwards.
CTTGAGCACGGCCATGCATTTTGGTGTCAGCGACCAATCATCAAGGGGCACATGGATATCTCTCTAAACAAAGGGACAAATTCCTTTGACTACATTGCCCACTACATTGATCATAATACTCTGCCCAGTTACCCCCTTTATAACAGCCAGTTACGGACTGCGTTTGAAGGCAACTAAAACAAAGCAGACCAAAGTGATGCAGACACATGCATCTCCAGTATAAGGATGAATTGATATTATCATCCTGATTCACTCATGACAAGTAACACAAAGTGAACTCCGGTGTGGGTCGTCCAGTCACTTAAAACACTTTCAAGTACAGGCGAAGTATTGCGTCCCCGTCTTCTAATCCCCTTTGGAAACATGACCAATCACTTCCTTCAGTCTTAGTTCATACTTCCTTCCCAAGAAGAATGACCGACTGCGGACATTTAGAATGCAAACGTATTCAGGGAAGAATAAAACATGCTAAGTTGGAACACAGTAAAGATTTAAAGAAATACCCGCAACTTGCGTATTACTAAATCTCCATTTAATAATCGATGAATACTATAAATACAATACTGCTTAACGTTCCCAAAAGGTAAATACATCAAATATACTAACCAAAATACAAATACATGATCAAACCAAATAGCAGCAAATCTAATCCCAATAGCACGTGTGTGAGCATCGTGCTTGGCCTGCGATAAAGGTTTGGTAAACGGATCCGCCACATTGCTATCCGTGTGTACTCTGCTGATAACAATGTATCCACTCTCGACCACGTCCCGGATATAATGATATTTCCGCGGAATATGCCTCGTGCGTCGGTGAGACCTCGGTTCCTTCGCTAAAGCAACCGTACCCTCGTTGTCACAAAATGTCTCAACAGGGTCGGAAATGCTAGGAACCACTCCCAGATCTTGGATGAATTTCCTCATCCAAACAGCCTCCTTCGCAGCTTCACTGGCCACAATTTACTCAAACTCAGTCGTCGAATCGGCCACAGTGTCTTGCTTGGAGCTTCTCCAGGAGATAGCACCACCATTCAACAGGAACACGAACCCCGATTGAGAACGGCAGTCATCCCTATCCGTTTGGAAGCTAGCATTAGAGTAACCAGTTACCCTAAGCTCTTCCTCACCTCCATATATTAAGAACATCTCCTTAGTCCTCCGAAGATACTTGAGAATGTTCTTCACTGCCATCCAAAGTGCCTCACCAGGGTTGGCTTGATATCTACTTGTCATACTCAATGCACAAGATACATCAGGCCTAGTACATAACATGGCGTACATGATCGAGCCTATAGCCGAAGCATAAGGAACTCGCCTTATTACTTCCCGTTCCTCAGGGGAACTCGGGCTTTGAGCCTTGCTCAACACTAAACCATGTGACATAGGTATGAACCCCTTCTTGGAGTCCTCCATCCTAAATCTATTTAGGACCTTGTCAATGTACGTACTCTGGCTTAATCCAATTATTGGAACTTTGGTAAGAATAACAACAAGCAACAAATGTGTAGAAGGGGGGTTGAATACACTTTCTGCGGAAATTGAACAAATCAAAATAAAGTGTTACACATAGTAAATCAAACCACAATCGAATGCTTTGCTTTTTATTAATAAGAAGATGATTACAGACTCTATCAAGTAAGCAACTCTTGATATGTAAACACCTAATATAAATCTCTCAATCTTTCAAACTTAGCTATCTATAATCAACTTATGATTATAGATACTGGACGACTCTCTAAACAGGATTTAATCACAGATTAAAAACTTACCAATTTCACAACTAATGTGAATATTCGAACACACGAATAACTTGGCAATCTATGAGTATCTTGATCACTGACAAACGGTGAATCAAGACTCGTAACACATACGGTTTGAGGTGAAACTAAGTTATTGCTCTGTAACTCTTCGTTGTAGCAGTTGTAGTTGTACCTCAAAACTTATCAGGATGATAAGTATTTATAATCTTGTTCCTACGGATCCTAACAAACTGGACTTATCCTAATTTGCTAACTAACTAACTAACGGATAAACCGGAATCTTGAATCTTGAATCTTCTTATCTTGAGTCTTCAATCTTCAATCTTGATTATGGAGTCTTCTTATCCTTCCCGTAGATATAGAGAGTTAAAAAGATAAATTTAAAACATATTTAAATTCTCTTTAAACTGACTTCTTGCTCGGACTGAGTTACTAAGCTTGAAACTCTTCAAGCTGTGTTCTTCGAGAACAGACTCGAAAACAAACATGGACTAACATGTATATTAATTAACTCATCCTTAGAAGTCCCAAGAGTTAGGTAGAACTTATTTAGCAACTCTGTTGAGCTGACTCAGTATATAAGCTGAGTCACTTAGCTTGAGACACATCAGGCTGAAAGCTCAATATATCTTAGGTGACATACACAGCTTATCACACATAGTGATAATCTTACTAAGATATAGTATAAGTTGGTCGAACACATGCTCAACTTATATTCAGCTTATGCTCAGTCTGAAACACTATAAGTGTTCAGTCTGATCAAGCCTCATAATTCTGTTTAAGTTATCTTTAGAACACATCTTACAAACTTAACTTTGTCTCATCAAATCTTAACTAATGAGATCATTTTCCCAACAAACTCCCCCTATTTGGGGATGACAAAACTATCAAACAATTCTTAAGTTTGTTTAACAGAATTATGTTTTAAATCTCAAACTTATTAAGATTTTATTTTTGAACTTATCAAATATTAATTGATCTTATCAATTATAAGTGGAACATACCAACTTTAATGTTGAACAAACCAACTAAACACATTAATGAATAAGAACTAATCAATTATTCGTTCAAGCTGAACTTATCAGACTAATAATTATGAACATATAATAACACAGTTGAACATATCAAACTCATACTTGTATTAATTGAACATATCATAATACAAAAGTTTTGATCACTCAGATCATGCACATTTAGTGCTTACAAAATTAGAACTAATCTAGTTTATACAATAGAACTAATCTGTTCAGGATGCAGCTCTTCAAACTCCTTGATCACCTTGTTAATTTCTTCAAGGATTTCTTGCAAATTAGGCAAATGTTGAAGCTGATCCTTCTGTGATATTATTGCTCTGTTAATTCTGTATCTAAACCTTGCAGTTTGTTCAGTCTTTTCCACTATTTGTCTTAGAGCAAACACTTGAGATACCCCACATGTATAGATACTTACATCAGACTGGAAGCATTGTATACCATTCCTGTCCAAGTACATGAATCCTTTCTGAGGCTTTTCAACATAGGTATTTTCTTTGAATTCCATGCCTTCACGAAGATTGAGACTATACTGATCTGTATTTGCTAGTCCAGTTAGCTTTGTTTGCTTCTTCTTTCCAACTTTATGGGAAGAAGTCAGTAGGGTAGCTATCTCAAATCTGGGTATGATTTGTATCGCATCAGCTCTTGCAAGTAGCCTTAAGATTTTGTCTTTAACTTGATTCTGTTAGGTTTCCATGAACACAGCAGCAGAAGCATAACCCAAGAATATGAAGCAAAAAAGGCTTGAAACCCAAAATGGACCAAGAACTCTATAACTATAAAATGCGACATGTAAAAGGAAGAGATGGAATAAGGAATTATACCATGCTCCAGCTTCTGAGATCTTCAAGTTGGGATGAACTCTAAGTCACAAGAGAGCAACTCTCTATTGATAGTCCACACCAAGTTTGTTTGATCCCCATATGCCAGTATGCCAATTTGTGATCTTCAAGACTTGAAATCACTCTTTGGAACAACTCACAACTTCCATAAAATCACTAAACACACTTATGATTTTTTGGAGATACACAAGAACACTCAAGAACACTTAGAAAAGTGTATGCAAGTGTTCTTGAGAGAGAGAGAATTCCCAATTGATTACTTGATCAATTATACCACTTATGGACATGTGAAAGACATCCACAGACTTTATCACCTTCTACAACAGATATGCAAGGCAACAAAGTCGTGCATCCCATTCCTAGATGTCCCATAAGTCAATAACTTAAGCCAAGCAATAACCAAAAGGTCAAGTTACTGTCAGACGGTTTCCGCGGCGTGGAAACCAAAAGGTTACGTGACGCAGAAACACCGTTTCCAGAATATTTATTTCTCTCTTCCTGTTGCGGGTTGTCGGGATCAATCCTTGGAGTGTGACCCAATAGGCTCGTGTATCATCAGTAGCATTACTAATATATGTGTGTCAGAGGGCATACTCCAACAAACTCCCACTTGCACATGACACAGCATATCGATAAGTAACACAGACAGAGAGCGGCCTCTAGCAAAGCATCTCTGCCACCCAAGTCAACGTGAGTTATGTCATCCCAAGACAAGTACCAAATCACAACCCTATATGTTTGATATGGCCATATTGATAAGTGATCAATCATCCTTTCTTTCGCGATATCCGTGTGAACACGAGACATGGTTTAAATGTCAATCTCCAGATCGTTCACGATTATGTTTCTCGATCTCGATTGATGGTGACCCAAAATCTAGTTGCAACCGATCATATATCATTGCAACTTTGAGCATGGCCATGCATTTTACGTCAGCGCTCAATCATCGAGGGGCCATGGATATCTCTCTAAAACTAGAGGATCGAATCCCTTTGACTACATTGCTCCGCCACATACCCCACACTTTACCCAAAAGCTCCCCTTATAACAGCCAGTTACGAACTGCGTTAGAAAGCAATCAAAGCAAAGCTGGACCATGCTTTGGAACACATGTATCTCCGGTCTAAGGACGAAATGATATTATCATCCTGAGTTACTCGTGACAGAAACCATGAAGTAATCTCAGGTACGGGTCGTCCAGTCACTTGACCATTGCAAGCACAGGCGAAGTGTTGCGTCTCTTTTATCTAATCCATTATTAGATAGCGACCAACCACTTCCCTCAGATTTATCTCAAACTTCCTCCCCATGAAGAATGACCGACTGTGGACATTTAGAATAAAAAAAAACATTCTGGGAAGTATTAAACATGCTAAGATGGAACACAGTAAGGATTCATGAAAATATCTCCCCTCAGCGCATTATTAAATCCCCATTTAATAATCGATATAGTATGAAATACAATACTGCTTAACGTTCCCCAAAGAAATATATGTATCAAACTTATAACTAAAACAAACTCAAGCCTTGTTCACCTAGGCCTAGTATGACAATCATCATTAGCCTGTAACAACAGCTTAGTTAACGGATCCGCCATAAAACTATCCGTGTGTTCTCTGCCAGTGACCATATCTCTTCCTCAACCGATCATTCATAAAGTTTGCGTTGGAGAGATTATGGTCCTTCGTTCAAGCCATTTTACCTTCATTGTTTCAGAAGATCCCAATAAGGTAAATGAAGCTCGAACTCCAAGCCATCATAGTTTCATTGTCTCAGAAGATCCCAATAAGGTAAATGATGCTTGGGATTTTAGTTCTTATATAAAAGCCATCATACCCTCATTGTTTCAAAAAAATCCCAATAGGGTTAGCGATGCTTTAAGAACAATTTTTGATCAACAACACCAAATTTTGTAGGATCGTAATCTCCGATTAAAATCGGCAGTTATCCCTCTCTATTCAGAAGACAACACTTGAGTAATAATTTACTCCTAGCTTCTTCTTGTATAGAGCACCAAGAACATATCTCAATATTTTTTGATCCCCTAAACTGGTTTTGTATATTCTATAGTCGTTATGGATGCATAATTCCTTAACTTATCTTTTAAAGTAAGGTCAGGACATTATCTCCATTACGTTGTATGTGAGTACTAATATAGAATTACAACAACACTCCCACTAGCTCTGACATTCATACATGTTTCATTCTTGCTTATTGAAAAACTCAAACTATTGATTTTCATATTGAAGTAAGTATTGAACTTTGAGATGCATATATTTATAAGTCCATCAGTGGACTCATTTTCGTTTGTAGACTCTAGAAGGATACGCTTGATGTAACAGACCCTCGGAAAGTGTTGTCAGCATTTCCTCAGAGAATTCCTATTAAGGAATGTGGTTTTTACATCAAATTGTCACAGCCATAAAAAGGCACAATTAGTATCCGAGTAACCTTCGACATAACCACCAGTAGAGAGTTTTAGATAATACCTTCCTCATGGTCAATTATCGTAAAACCATCTCCTACTAGTCGGTATTTGAAGTTGTCTACAAACTTATTATTCAACATAACCACTGAGATAAATTTCCAGATGATACCTTCCAAATGGTTAATCATCACTAAAACTTTTCTTATCAGTCGGTATTCGAACTTGCAAATTTATCCATGTTGGTCTCTTTCTACAATGAACCAATTTCACCCTTTGGGTTGCCACCTTGGTGTGGGATTAACCAAGTCTAATACTTGGGTATCCACATGGATTGCATCTTACTATCACTACCTGTTTTCTCCTAGTGGACTTTGGGCCCTCTCTGGTTATCAGTATTTGATGTATTCATCATTAAGTTGTCTCCCTCAGATATAAAACTATATCTTTCTGGCCTTATGACAACTTCTACTAATTCTATAGAGAGGTAATGAATTTAATGTCTAGTACTCCAGCATTGCCATGCTGAGTTACAATCATTTCTGATTGTGTGCATGTTTCAACATCAGGTTCTTCTGTTTAAGGTATATTTACTCTCATTTGCCTTAGTAAAATACCTAGCACAGCAGCACCTCTAGATTCCGGGTTCCTCCACCTCACGCCTAAACGCAGGCTGGATAATCCAGACTTCGTGATGAACTAGCAAAGACATTCTTTCTAGTCTCATCGTCTAAGGTGCGTATTTAACCATCATTGTTGGTATGAGATTAAGAACATTGCCCACTACTTTCATAATATACTCCATAAAAAACGGACCATATCTAAAATGTCCGATTCTTCCACTTGGCGGCTCAAATCACAATGTGTCCTAGGAGGAATGAATTATGAGATAGCATCATAACTCTTATGATGGTTATTTAAAATCCAGAACTAAAGCACTCAACATCTCTATTAGATTTGAGTATTGTAGTCCTTTTGCCCTCTTTTTCATATACTTTGTCACAGGTGTGTCTCGAACACCTCTCAAGGTTTCAGACGCGTGTCTAACAAGTTAGACATTCCCATCCCTTCTACCTTCATTGGTAAAGGTAACAAAGTATCCAAAATTACCCCTTATGATTTGCTTGAATAGTCTTCACAAAATTGTGAATGCTAACCAACAAGCCTTCATTCCTCTCACATACACACGTGAAGGATGTCTAAGTCATCTTAGCCTAATAAACAGGATTTGCACTCAACAATTGATACAAGATCAAAAGATCCCAGGTTCCTAACCACATGGAGCTTGGTGATGCAAACCTTGTTTATATGGTTAAATTGACTATTGTCATAAGAGTAACTTATATAAACCATTCATGATCATTCTATTACTTCTTAAGTAAATGCCACAACATGGATGAACTTTAAAAAAACCACGATAAATACATAATTCAAAGCAATATCCATCGTTATCAACGGCATAATAGATTTATGGTTTCTTGCCACGCGGGGCATAAACATAGATCTTGTAAAGTAATAGTCTAGCTTGAAGGAGTGGCAAGATCCTGTCTTCCAATCCTTTTCAATAGGGTATAAAAATCATGTTTCCCGTTATGAAGTCCAGCTCTCCACATTTTATATTTCTACTTCTTACCTACACTTTGCAACAATCAAGATTGTTACAAACGTGAGTATTATGGCCAATATCCAAAACTTGCCTATAGAAGTATAAGATCAGTGGAGTTTGGTCATGAATGTACCTGAAGCCGAGGAACCACCATTTCTCATTTTGTGTGTCCTTAGCTCTTCCAGGAACTTAGGGCAGGTGTGGTGGCGCCAATTTCCAATCTTCCCACAAAAGTAGTAAACTTCCCCATTAGGAGTCTCATCAAGAGGCGCAATCTCATTGCCCTCAGACTCCATGGTCATAGTGAGCTTAGTTAGACCAAGCTTCCCATTTAAGGTAGTTTGCTTGTTGGTAGCCTTAGTGAGAGTGGACAAGGTGAGCTTACCTTTGGCCATGTTAGACTCAAAAGTCTTCAACATGCGGTGAAGCTCCATTAAGGATTTGACCATACCATGCATGTGATAATTCACAATAAATTGCTCATATGATGGTGAAAGGGATCGTAGGATAATATCTACTATCATCTCCCTTTCAATGGTAAATCCTAACCTTTCCAAGCGCTCCACAAGTGCTTTCATCTTAAGCATGTGAATGCTTATGTTCTCACCATCCTGCAGCCGACAACCAAGTAGGTCGTTCAAACACCCAAACCGTTCTTGCCTCGCTTGTTGTTGGAACATGTCCTTCAACTCAAGCATTATCTCGTAAGTACTCAGATGCTCCAATTGCATTTGCAATTTGGGGCTCATCATGCTTAACATGAGGCAAGAGACCTTGTTGGTGTCCATGACGCGTTTATCATACGCATCATGAACGGTCTTACTTGCGTTGGTAGCAGGGGCTTCCGGAAGGGGCTTCTCAATGGTGTGTAACTTGTCTTCGCATCGTAGGACAATATTCAATTGCCTAGACCAATCCATAAAGTTACTTCCTTCGAGTTTCTCCTTCTCAAGAAACATACGTAGAGTAAAGTCGGTGTTGTTGATGTTTGTCGATATCATCTATAAACGCAGAGTAGTTTTAGTTAGTTTGATAAAACTTGTTAGAATAATTACCCCATGTGTTTAAAAACAACTATTTTTGATAAGGGTTAAGAACCCTTTTCACCTTGCACCGTGACGGGTTTTCCGCGGATCACGTGGCAAAGCTATTTAGGCCGGCAACCATTGACCGATTGCAATCCATTATTGCAACTCTTAGTTCCTTGCGGGATCCTACTAGACAACCATTGTTTCTAGTTTGGCATGTTTGATCCCTCCACACCTACTTCAAACTAAGATTTTGAAAAACTCGGCTAGAGCTCGACAATCATCCAAAATGTTATTTTGAAATCGTAAATCAACCATCAAGATACACGGTGATACTCTTGCCAATGATCGACTCGGCTAGAGCTTGACAATCGACCTTGCGAGTTGCCACATGCGCCTTCCACACAACACATACAAAGGTCAACTCGGCTAGAGCTCGACAATCAACCTTTGCACGACTAGATTCGGACGGTGTCATTTTATGGGTGGTGTGCAATTTACATTTAGAAAACGGGATTTAGTTTTACGGTTATAAAAGCATTTTGAGTTTGATTAACAAAAGTGACAATAACCAAAAGTTTTCACTAATTGGATACTAAACCAATTTTATATCCGTCTTGTTAATCAAGTTTACGTGCGAGAGTTTGTTAAACCATTGTTAAAAACTCTTTTGTTTTATTATTTGACAAAAATTGTCCAGCATGCAATCCTATAATCCATGCATAAACAATAAAAATAAAACAACCACACGCATACAATAAGATTGGTAATCATGCCCCTAAAACCTATGCGTTTTCCCGTGAGCCACTACGGAAAAACGAAGTCATCTAAGGACATTTCCTTGACTTGGATGTGCTCCCACTAAACCCGCTACCTCCATTGGGCCTCTCGGTTTCGTGTTTGCCAAGACGTAAATCCTTGACTCCCGATGGTTGCCTCCATACTAATTTTACATAGAAAATGAAATAAATGGCATACAAGCCACAAATCCTATTTTCTAGTACAAAGTACATAACATGGAATTTAAATGGCATGCAAGCCACAAAATAATTTACATACCAAATAAATTAAATAAATTAATTATTACATACCATGTGACATATAGTCACCAAATGAATGAATAACTAATTTAACACAACCAAACATCCACAAGGTCTAGGGCATCTATTGGTTACCAACATCACATGAACAACATGAACAACATGGTGCGCCACACAAAACCATGTAAACTTATGTATCTTGATTAAGATTATTTCTCAAAACTCAAGGCACTAAATAATCCCATGTATATATGCATTAGTAACAACAAACCATTTTTGATGAAACATATTCATATATACATAATGTAAGTATATGCAATTATTATTTTTATGCCAAAAATAATAATATACATATAAATACACCAACCAAGATACAAGGCATCTTAATATACCAAAAATAATTTCTAGAACAAAATTCCAGAAATCATTTTTGGATGCCAAAAACCCGACTGCAAAATTGTTTTCTAAAAATTTTAAAAAAAAATCTGTCAGACTGAATTACGCGCTGCGTAACCCAATTGGTTCCGCGCCGCGTAACCTTCCTGACAGCAAAACCAGTTTTTCGATTTCGGGTTTTTCAGGCCACCACGTGCATTTTTAGTATAGAGGTGGCTCTGATACCACTGTTGGGTTTCCATGAACACAGCAACAGAAGCATAGCCCAAGAATATGAAGCAAAAAATGCTTGAAACCCAAAATGGACCAAGAACTCTATAACTATAAAATGCAACATGTAAAAGGAAGAGATTGAATAAGGAATTATACCATGCTCCAGCTTCTGAGATCTTCAAGTTGGGATGAACTCTAAGTCACAAGAGAGCAACTCTCTATTGACAGTCCACATCAAGTTTGTTTGATCCCCAAATGCTAGTATGCCAATTTGTGATCTTCAAGACTTGAAATCACTCTTTGAAACAACTCACAACTTCCATAAAATTACTAAACACACTTATGATTTTGTGGAGATACACAAGAACACTCAAGAACACTTAGAAAAGTGTATGCAAGTGTTCTTGAGAGAGAGAGGGAGAGAATTCCCAATTGATTACTTGATCACTTATACCACTTATGGACATGTGAAAGACATTCAAAGACTTTATCACCTTCTACAACATATATGAAAGGCAATAAAGTCGTGCATCCCATTCCTAGATGTCCCATAAGTCAATAAATTGAGCCAAGCAATAACCAAAAAGTCAAGTTACTGTCAGACAGTTTCTGCGGCGCGGAAACCAAAAGGTTACGCGACACGGAAACACCATTTCCAGAATATTTATTTCTCTCTTCCTGTTGCAGGTTGTCGGGATCAATCCTTGGCGTGTAACCCAATAGGATCGTGTATCATTAGTAGCATTATTAATGTATGTGTGTCAGTAGGCATACTCCAACAGATTACAGGCAGAGGACTTTTCCATCTGCTTGACGAGGATAGCTACTTGCTTCCACTCTTCATATCACAGTTTAAAAAGTTGATTCAGCTCCAGAGAAATTGTTTCACCATTCTTTAAGACGAACACCGTAATGATAATCCCTTGAACTGAACTCAACTTGAGCGAATCAATCTGAGAAGAGAAGTAAGATCTTGTATAACACTTAGTTATATTCTCCTCCTCTTGTTGATCCTGAACAGGAGGCTCTTCTACTTTTTCCTCCTTGGGCACAATAGGCAGTTTGAGTTTTGCTAATTCCTCATTCAGCTTTCTAATTTGCTCAGCCCAGGCTTGTTCTCTTGCTTCTTTCTCATTAGCTAACACAGCTTGAACATCCATTTGTCTTCTCCATAACTCATTGATTGACATCCCAAGCTGGTCAGCATCTTCTTGTTCCAATCTCCTTACTGCCAACAGAGAAGCTCTTTCTTGTAGTGTCATTTTATCTGCAGACTCTTCATCTGAGGCTGATTCACTAAGAATCATTTTTCTTCTTTTCTATTAAGGAGGTTCTGACTCATCTGAGCTGACCACTGCTGGTCTCTTGCCTTTTGCTTTTTCATTTAGCTCAGCTTCTTTCTCTATTTCTTTCTCCCCCTCAATCTGATCTGCTCCCTTTGCCAATAGTATTAAAGCTTCAACTTTGACAGACTCAGCTTCAGCTTCTTGAACATTCTCCCTCTTTTTATCATCATCAATAGGGGTCGAAGTCTTTTGTTGTTGTAGGGCAGCAACTGCAGATTTCAAATTTAGCACCTCTTCATCCAGATTGTCTAAAATCATCATCATATCTTTCTTGTTTTTGCCCCGAATTTACCCATGGTTCGTATCCCCTGTTAATTTTGCGTGGAGGGATTGCAAGGCATGCACGTTGATTATTGATTTTGATCAACGACAATCCATTGTTCTTAAACCCAGCACCCCTTACCATTCTATCACTAAGATTCAGAATGGTTCCGTCCATCGTTGATTTCAGAAAATTACACTGAGTAATTGTTCTATTCGCACTGAGCAAATTGAAGTCGCACTGAGAGATATCGGATTCGCACTGAGCGATGTAAGGTTTCGTGATCGATGAGTCGAAGAATTGCACTGAGCAATTTGTGGTTGTGGAAGGTATAGAGATAGTCTCAAAAGTATAGTAAGCGTAAGCTTCTGAGAGTCAGTTATGGTCGATATATATACCTTTCCGAGGAGAGAGAAAAGTTACCGTTGAAATCCCTTTTTATCCGTTACACCGGAGAAATTACGGCTTGATGTAACAGTAATAGGATAGAAACACATAATCTTTCAACGAATAAATGTGTAAAATAATATTCTTGACTTACAAAAATATTATAGACACTGTTGTATTACACCAATACATAATTGGTATAATACGCGATTTGAGACTGACTCAAATACGTAAAGAAACATGAATTAATAACACTTAGTAATTAAAACATGGTTTTGGACACACCAAATCTGAGTAAACTTATTACTCAGTTTAAGTCAAGCACTCAGCTTGATTTGAGCACTCTGCTTGAGGTTGATACTCAGCTTGAGTAGAGCACACAGCTCAGGCTCAATGACGCTTAGTCATTTATGTTTGAGACTGACTCAAACATGTATTTTAGCTACAATAAGTAGTTAAAATATGTTTGGATCTTACCAAATGTGTGAACCAATCACATAGTTTGAGTTAAGCACATAGCTCAGACTCAATGACACTTAGTCATTTTGTTTGAGGCTAACTAAAACTATATATCTTAACTACATTGAGTAGTAAAAAGATGTTTGGAACTCACCAAACATGTGAACTCATCATTCAGCTTGACAGGTTGTTCAGTTTATGAAAACTTATTTATAAACCGTGCACTCAACTTAAGATACTTAGTCAAACTGAAAACTCAGATTCTAGACACTTAGCTAGGGGTTGAACATACCCAATTCACTTAGCAGATACATAAACCTCTTCTCATCAAGTGGTTTAGTAAAGATATCTGCTAATTGGTCATCAGTGGAGATAAATTTAATGTCAACTTTACCTTTTTCCATGATGTCCCTGATGAAGTGATGTCGAATTTCAATGTGCTTGGTTCTTGAGTGGAAGACTGGATTGTAAGTGATGGCTATAGCACTTTGGTTATCACAGAAGATAGGAGTTTTCTTGAAAGTCATACCAAAGTCTTGAAGCTGATGTTGCATCCATAGGATTGGAGCACAACAGCTTCCTGCTGCAACATATTCAGCTTTAGCAGTTGAAGTAGCCACTGAATTCTGTTTCTTACTAGTCCAGCTGACTAACTTCCCTCCAAGCAGTTGACATCCTCCTGTTGTTGATTTTCTATCTAACTTGCGCCCAGCATAGTCAGCATCTGAAAAACCAACTAACTCAAATCCAGAGTCCTTTGGATACCAAAGACCTAGATTTGGAGTACCTTTAAGGTACCTAAAGATCCTTTTCACGGCTTGAAGATGTGATTCTTTAGGATCTGACTGATATCTTGCACAAACACATGTAGCAAACATGATATCAGGTCTACTAGCTGTCAAATAGAGTAATGAAACAATCATTCATATATAGGTAGACTGACACACAGACTTACCATCTGAGTCTTTACTCAGCATGACAGCTGGTGACATGGGTGTTTTCATGGTTGAACTTGAATCAAAACCATATTTCTTTATCAGAACAAGAACATACTTGCTTTGATTGATGAATATTCCATCGGGCTGTTGTTGAATTTGTAAGGCAAGGAAGTATGTCATCTCACCCATCATGCTCATCTTGTACTTTTGTGACATTATTTTGGAGAACCATTCACATAGAGATTCATTTGTAGAACCAAAGATAATGTCATCCATATAGATCTGTACAAGAATCACCTGTCCTTTACTCTTTTTAATAAAGAGTGTCTTATCTATACTACCTCTGGTGAAATCCATTGATAGTAGATAGTTGGACAGTGTATCATACCAAACTCTTGGAGCTTGTTTAAGACCATACAAAGGCTTGTCTAACTTATAGACATGATGTGGAAACTTTGAACTAACAAAGCCAGGAGGTTGTTTCACATAGACTTCCTCCTGAAGTTTTCCATTTAGGAAAGCACTCTTCACATTCATTTGATAGACTTTGAAGTCTTAATAGGCAGCATACGCCAAGAATAGCCTTATGGCTTCAATTCTAGCAACAGGGGCAAAAGTCTCATCATAATCGATTCCTTCTTCTTGCTTATACCGTTGTGCTACCAGCTTGGCTTTGTTCCTAACTATCACTACATCCTTGTCCATTTGATTTCTATAGACCCACTTAGTGCCTATAATTGAATGATCTTTGGGGGCAAAGACAAGGCTCCAGACCTTATTTCTCTCAAACTCAATTATTTCCTCTTGCATAGCTTCAATCTAATCCTCATCCTCTAAGGCTTCTTCATTCTTCTTTGGTTCCATTTGAGATAGGAAACCAAAGTAAGAAGCATAGTTAGCTGTAGCCTTTGATCTGGTCATAACCCGTTCTTGGACATTTCCAATGATTTGATCTTGAGGATGATCTTTGAGGAATTTAAATGTTGTAGTTGGAGAATCTGGTTCTGGGTCTGAGTGGTGTTGAGAACTCTGAGGTGAACAAACATCCTCAGTCTTAATAGCAGCATTGTCAACAAACTGATGATCACTAGATCTTCAGTCTGAGAGACTTTACCTCCAAAGGGATTGACGAACTCATCATCTTTCTTAGCTTGAGAGTCCCTTGGAGTTTGTGATGATTTCTTTGATGGACACACACATCATCACTATCATCTCCCATGACATACATAGGATTTGACATATTGGTTTCCTCAGGCTTTTCAAGCTCACTCAGACTAACTAAGTCAGCTTGTCTTTTCTCAGCTTGATCAAGACTGTCTTCATCAAATGAGACATGAATTTATTCTTCTATAGCCTTTCTCCTAGTGTTATATACTCTGTACGACTTGGAGATTGAGGAATAACCAACGAATATTCCAGGATCAGCTTTGGGTTCCAACTTATGGAGCTGATCTCTTTGATTCAGCACATAGCATTTTGAACCAAAGACATGGAAATAACCTATATTGGGCTTTCTAGATTTATACATTTCATATGCAGTCTTGCCATGTATTTTGACAATGATTGATCTATTTTGGGTATAACAGGCTGTACTGACAGCTTCATCCCAAAAATAAAGTTTCAATCTTGCCTCACATAGCATTGTTCTGGCAGCCTCAATTAAGGTTCTATTTCTCCTCTCAGCAACTCCATTTTGTTGGGGAGTTCTGACTGATGAGAAATTTTGTAATATTCCCTTTTGTTCACAAAAGCTTTCAAGGGTTGAGTTTCTGAACTCAGTCCCATGATCACTTCTGAGTTGCTATACAGACTTAGCTTTCTACAACTCTTCCTGTTTGATAAAACTTATTATCTCCAGGGCAGCTTCACTTTTAGCTTTTAGGAATATTACCCAGGTAAATCGTGAGAACTCATCTACTATCACCAGTGTGTACTTCTTGCCACTTAGGCTTGGAGTACTTATGGGTCCAAACAGATCCATATGCAACATATACAGTGGGTCTGTTATTGAAAAAAATTGCTTTGATTTAAAGGACCCTTTATGGTGTTTCCCTTGTTCACAAGCTGAACACAATTTGTCCTTGACAAATGTGATCTTTGGTAATCCAGAGACTAACTCTTTATTGGATAGCATATTTATATATTTGAAATTTAAATGTAATAATCGTTTATGCCACAACCAACTTAGCTTAGGAACATATTTGGAATACAAGCAAGTTTCAGTATAGGGTTCAACAGAATTAAGATCAAGTAGATACACATCAATTTCTCTTTTAGCTATTAATACAGGCTTTCCCTTAGCATTATATATAGTTCCTGCTTTCTTCCTAAAAGTAACTATATTGTCTTCATCACACAACTGGCTGATACTGATCAAATTGTGTTTAAGACCTTTGACATATGCAACCTTATGGAAAGTCACCTTGCCAGCATGCATCTTCCCATAGCCTTTTGTTCTTCCATGGGAGTTGTCACCAAAAGTTACTTTAGGACCTTCATCTTCCTGGAAATCACTAAGATGTCCTTTCCACCCAGTCATGTACCTTGAGCATCCACTATCCAAGTACCATTTACTTGAACCCTGCACATGATATGAAAACTAAACACATTAGTTTTGTTTGGGAACCCACTTCTTGGTGGGTTCAGATGATGAGCACTCTACATCTTCATCTTGTTGAACTGACTGTTCAGCTTGAGCAGGAGTTGAGTCTTGTGTAGGTTGATCAGCCCGTTCTTGTTCAGGCCTTGAGATTTCAACATCACAGTCCTTAGCCTCATGACCTCTACCTCTGCACTTGTAGCATCTCCTTCTTCCAATGATTACAGGAGGTAGAGTGTCTAATAATCCTTGTGAAAACTTGCTCTCAGTCTTAGGATTATATGTAGGGGATAACTTTTCAACTTTCTTTGCAAGTTGATTCACTTGATGCTCACTGACTTTGGACTTACCTTTGTCAGATCTTTGTTTGTTATCCTTTTGTTAAGAAGCTTGACCAACAAACTTCTTTTCCATGACCTTAGACTTACCTTTGTCATGCTTTCTGGACTCACCAGTTTCAACAGGTTTGGACTTACCACTGTTGATTTCCTTGGACTTACCAAGATCCACAACTTTGGACTTACCATTGTTGTGATTTGACCTCTGACTTACAGTGGTCTTCCTATTCTTGTAACTTCTCTCTGACCCAGATAGAGAATGTTGTATTTTGAAAGGATTTGGATTAAGCCTTTCTATGACTGAAGTTCTTTGAATAGGCTGAGTGCTTAGTCTGTGCAGCACAGACTTACTATGATGTTTGGATGTTGAGCACTCATTTCCATGATCTTTAGCCTTTACAAACATATTGTATTTCAAGCTTGGATCATGTCTTTTCTCTGAGGCTGACTTCTGAGACTCAATCAGTTGTCTATCTTCCTTAGAGTCTATACTTGCTATCTCATCATCAGCAACATAAGCTGCAGTTTGATAGTCACATCCTAGTACAGCTTGTACCTGTTTAAGAATTTGTTGGTTTATGCACTTTTCAGCAAGCTTTGATGACTTACACCACGACTCAGTGACCTTTTGGAGCTGGTCAGCTTTGACTTTAGCTTCCTGAAGTTCTTCACTTAGAAGTTTATTAATGTGTCTTTGTCATTCAAGATCACACTTGCTTTCTTACCAACATCAATGAGAGATTGATTTTCCTTAATCTCATCTTTTAGTTTACCTATCTCAGCTTTGAGGTCATTTTGAGACTTAAGGCTGGTCTTGAAATCATTTAGCAGATAATCAAATGCAAGACCCTTTTCCTCATCGGTGTAAGAGTAGAAATTACCGACCTTATACATGGAAGCAGGATCCCAATCACTAAGTTTGTTGTTTTCCTCAGCTTCCTTCATGTCAGCTTCAAAGATTGATTCAGATAGACCATAATCAACCTCATCTATTTCCAACTCTTCATCTTCTTGAGCCATTAGACATACATCATCATCTGAGGTAGATGATTCTGTATCCAAGGTTTCAGCATATAGTCCTTTTGCACTGGGTTTGTCTTCAGGCTTTCCTTTCTTGAGCTGAGTATCTTTCTTCTTGTATTTGTCAGCTCTATAAGCATTCTTATCAGCAACTGATGCTGATTCTACCTTATTTGATCTGCACTCAGCAGCAATGTGTCCCTTTTTCTGACAGTTGAAGCACACAACATTCTTAGGATCAAGAGAACTCTTTCCTTTGCTCCTGTAAGATCTTCCTCTTCCCCTTTGAGCTCTTCTCAATCGTCTGGCTAGCATAGCCATTTGCTCAGTGATGGTCTGAACATCATCATCATCACTTGAGTTTGAGTCTTAGTGGTCAGCTTGAGATTCTGACTCAGTCTCAGATTCAACAACTAAGGCTTTGGAATCTTTCTTCTTTTTCTGTGCAACTAATGCAATATCAGCTTTATCCAAAGAATCCTTAAGATGTTGCTGAGAAGATTTCTTGTATTCTATAATCTGTTCATGATTAAGCAAGAACCCATAGATGGACTATAAGTTATACATATGTAGAGTTCCTCCAGCTCTTAGTGTTGTGGTTACTTCATTGAACCTTTTTGGTAACACATCCAGAAATTTCAGCACAAGTTCAGCTTCATCTTTCTTAACACCTACATTTAGCAGGTCATTTATCAAGCAGTGAAACCTTGTGAACAAATCAGGCAAGGTTTCATTATTTTTAGAAAAGAAGTTTTCATAGGATCTATTCAAGTGATTCTTCTTCTGCTACTTGACTAGATCAGTGCCCTCATATGTAATACTCAATGTATCCCAAATCTCTTTCGCAGTTTGACACCCAGTCACTTTATGCAAGATCTCATTGGTCAGGGCATTTTCCAGAACACTCTTTGCCTTGTCATCCAAAGAATGTAGTTTCCAATCTTCTTCAGTCCAGGATGCAACAGGCTTTCTCATATCCTTTTCAGATCTGCCAGGAGACGTATCACTAACAGTTGCAGGAATCTTGGGGATTATTGGTCCTTTTGTAATGACATCGTACATACGATTGTCAATGGACTTGAGGAACAGCATGGCTCTGAACTTCCATATAGGATAGTCAGATCCATCAAATATGGGACAGCCCTTAGCAGACATCTGTGGAAAGTTTGAAGAATTATTGCTTGTAGACATTGTTAACTTTCTCAGAATCTTGAACTTTCAACTTATGAAATTGTTCAGCCTGCTCTGATACCAGTTGTTGGTCCTTTGGTGAGAATAACAACAAGCAACAAATGTGTAGAAGGGGGGTTGAATACACTTTTTGCGGAAATTGAACAAATCAAAATAAAGTGTTAGCTAGAACTTATTTAGCAACTCTGTTGAGCTGACTCAGTATATAAGCTGAGTTACTCAGCTTGAGATACATCACGCTGAAAGCTCAATATATCTTAGGTGACATACAAAGCTTATCACACATAGTGATAATCTTACTAAGATATAGTATAAGTTGATCGAACACATGCTCAGCTTATATTCAGCTTATGCTCAGTCTGAAACACTATAAGTGTTCAGTCTGATCAAGCCTCATAATTTTGTTTAAGTTATCTTTAGAACACATCTTACAAACTTAACTTTGTCTCATCAAATCTTAACTAATGAGATCATTTTCCCAACACCAATCAACCTGCGGGATCTATCTCTATAGATCTTAATCCCAAGAATGTAAGTCGCATCCCCAAGATCTTTCATTGAGAAACAACTCCCTAGCCAGGCTTTTACACCTTGCAAAGTTGGGACGTCGTTCCCAATTAGTAGAATATCATCTACATAAAGAACTAGGAATACAACTACGCTCCCACTATCTCTAATGTAAATGCATGGCTCATCTTTGCTCTTAGAGAAGCCAAACTCTTTGACCTTCTCGTCGAAGCACAGGTTCCAGCTCCGAGAAGTTTGCTTAAGTCCATAAATGGACTTCTTAAGCTTGCAGACCTTATCCGGAAACTCTGGGTGTACAAAACCCTCAGGCTGTGTCATATACACCTCCTCTGAAAGTGTTACATTAAGGAACGCGATTTTGACTTCCATCTGCCAGATCTCATAATCATGAAATGAGGCAGTGGCCATGAATATCCGGATAGACTTCAACATAGCCACCGGGGAAAAGGTTTCCTCATAGTCTATACCATGAGTTTGGGTGAAACCCTTAGCACCCAGGCACGAGATCAACCAAGACCCAGACTTGATTATCCGACATGGATTGAATCTCGGATTCCATTGCTTCTCTCTACTTGGCAGACTCAGGGCCCACCATAGCGTCCTGGTACTTGGTAGGTTCATCAGAAACTACTACCATGTCGGTGCCCTCAGACATGTGGAAACCATATCTCTCTGGCTCATGCCGACTTCTACCAGACCTTCTAAGAGGCAACGGGTTTACATTATCTCCAGCATCATCTTGCTGAGATTCAACCGTTGAAGGTTGTGAGCTAGTGCAACCATCAGGTTCTACATTGGTAGGTTCTTGAATTTCTTGTAGATCGACCTTCCTCCCACTAGCGTCTTTGGATAGCAGTTCCCTCTCTAGGAACACTGCCCTTCGAGCAACAAATACCTTGTTCTCCGAAGGTTTGTAAAACAAATACCCCATAGACCTAGCAGGATAACCAATGAAAAAGCACCGTTCGGCCCTGGGCTCCAATTTGTCCTCAACCTCACGCCTCACGTAGGCAGGACAACCCCAGACCTTTAAATACGAGATGGATGGAACCTTTCCATGCCACATCTCATACGGTATTTTCTTAACCTTCTTTGTTGGTACAAGGTTAAGGATTCTACCGACCGTTTCAATCGCGTATCCCCAAAATGTAACGGGAACGTCCGTGCGAACCATCATTGACCGAACCATATCTAAGAATGTCCGGTTCCTCCTCTCGGCGACACCATTTAATTGTGGCGTCCTAGGAGGGGTTAATTGCGAGACAATCCCACAATCCCTTAGATGGTTATGGAACTCAGAACTAAGATACTCACCACCTCTATCAGATCGTAGCATCTTAATTCTTTTCCCTAGTTGATTTTCTACCTCGTTTTGATAAGTCTTGAATACCTCAAAGGTATCCGACTTTTGTCTCACCAAGTAGACATACCCGTATCGACTATAATCATCAATAAAGGTAACGAGGTAGCGAGAATGATCACTTGTAGCATGCTTGAACGGACCACAGACATCAGTGTGAACGATATCCAACAAGTCTTGCGCCCTCTCACATATACCGGTGAAGGGTGCTTTGGTCATCTTGCCCAATAAACAAGACTCGCATACTTCATTAGACCCGTGGTCAAATGATTCCAAGATCCCATCCGCTTGGAGCTTGGCGATGCATTTCTTGTTTATGTGGCCTAACCGACCATGCCATAGAGACAATTTATCCAAAACAATTTTGGATCCCGAATCAACATTCATGATTGTTCTATTGTTTTGCAAGATTATGCTTGTCTCATATATGCCATGACATGGAAATGCTTTAAAATAAAAGACATGATCTTTGTAACATAAAATGCTAGCATTCTCAAAATTAAAATCAAAACCAACGTCATACAAGGCATATAAAGATAAAATGTTTCTTGCCACGTAGGGCGAATAAGATACATTATCTAAAACAATAGACATGCCGGATGGAAAGGCGAGCTCCACACTCCCAATCTTCTCAACCGGGACAACCGCCTTGTTTCCCATGATGAGATGCAGCTCTCCATCAACCAAGTCCCTACTTCTTCTTAGTACCTGCACATTTTTACAAACGTGAGTATCACACCCGCTGTCTAAAACCCAGGGGTTAGAAGTCAAAGTATTATGGAGTTCAATTATGTACGTACCGGAAGTAGTGTCACCTTTAGTTCGAAGCTTCTTCAGCTCCTCCGTGTACTTGGGGCAACTACGCCGGTAGTGACCCTTCTCCCCGCAGAAGAAGCATGTTGTCTCTTCCGGTGAGGTGGCAGCGGTAGCCACTTGATTCCCCTTCGGCTCAGGGGTTGGGTTAGGTTTGGGCTTCGGCCCATTGGCCTTGGCCTTCCCCTTTCCTTTGCCCTTAGAGCCTGAGGCGGGCTGCTTCCACTTCTTGTCACCCTCGTTGATGGTAAGGACGGCAGTGGAGGGGGAGCGCTTTGATTTGGCAAGCTCACCCTCGGCAGTCTTGAGCATGCCATGTAGCTCTATAATGGTCTTATCCAAACTATGCATATGGAAGTTCACAATGAACGGCCCATATGACGGAGGCAAGGATTGGAGGATGATATCAACCGCCAACTCCTTCCCCATAGGAAAGCCCAACTCCTCGAGCTGGTCCACGTAGCCCTTCATCTTAAGGACGTGGGAGCTCACATTGCCGCCTTCCTGCATCCGACAACCGGTGAAGGCCTTGACGCACTCATAGAGTTCTTGCCTAGCCCGCTGTTGGAACATGTCCTTCAGCTGAGATATCATCTCATACGCACTCACTTTCTCGAATTGCCTTTGCAATTCGGGACTCATGGTCGTAAGCATAAGGCAAGTTACGTCATTTGTGTCCTTGAGGCGTTTTTCATACGCTTCTCGGACGGCCCTCACCGCGTTGGTAGCAGGGGGTTTCGGAAGAGGTGACTCAAGGACCTCAAGCTTCATCTCATGGCAAAGGACGATTCTCAAAGTCCTATGCCAATCCACGAAGTTAGGCCCGGTGAGTTTCTCCTTTTCCAAGAATGGACGGAGTGACATGTTGGTGGTGTTGGTGTTGCTAGTAGATGTCATCTACAAGCAAAGTACGAAATTGGTTAGTTATGATGTATTAAATCCTTGTTAAAGTAATTACCCACTTGTTATAAAAACAAATTATATTAACAAGGGCTAAGAACCTCAAAATACCCTAATCCATGACGGGTTTACCGCAGATTACTTCATAGAGCTATTTTAGGCCGGTAAACACTTTACCAATTACAATATGTGATTACAACTCTTAGACACTTGCGGGATCCTAGGTACTCATAGCACCCATTTGGCATGTTTGATTCTTCCACACCAATTCCTCATTAATCCACTTTGGTAGCTCGGTATGGGCACGACAACTACCAAGGTGTGTTAAATATTGGAATTGTAAATCAACCGTCAGAATATACGGTGGTACTCTAGCCCAATGGCCGGCTCGGCTAGAGCTCGACATCCGACCTTGCGAGTTGCCACACGCACCTTCCACACAGTTACACAAGACCGATCTCTGCTAAAGCTCGACGACTGATCTTGTTTCATTAGATTCGGGTGGTGTCATCTTACGGGTGATGTGAGATTTACTTTTGAAAAAACGGGATTTTGTTTTTCCGGTTAAAACGCTTTTAACCATTTCTTGTCTATGTGATGCGCGGAGTTTGTAAACCAATTTAAAACTCTTTGGTTTTATTATTTTGAAAAATTTTCTAGCATGCGAAGATCCTAAACAACCAGGCAAGAAAATATACAAAATAAAACCAACCACACATGTAATAAATATCCGGTAACGAGCCAATCCTATGCGCCTTGCCCGTGAGCCAACGGGCAAGACTAAGTCATCTAAGGACAATTCCGAATGACTTGATGTGTGCTCCTCCCACTTGATCCATCGCGTCTTCTACCGACCTCCGGATCCAAGTCCGCCAAGACACCCTTCATGGTCCTTGTTGGTTGCTTCGGTTCTCCTTTTACAATTTACAAATTTTAAAAGGAAATGGCATGCAAGCCACGACATCTATTCTAAGCTAATACTAACAATTACAAAGAATAGAAAATCGGCATGCAAGCCGTTAAATATACAAACCGAATGAATTAAATTAATTATCACAAACCAATGTGGTATAAACCACCAAATGAATAAATAAATTAATTTAAACAACCAAACACATCACATAGGTCTAATGGCTCATATGGTTACCGGATTTCATACAACCACATAAACAACCACAAATCTACACATGGTGTGCCACACAAGAACCATGTAAATCTTATATGTCTTGGTTAAGATTATCAAATCACTCAAGGCACTTATAATCCTATGTACATATGCATTAGGAACCTTAAACAAGTCAAAATTCCATATTCATATATACACAATGTAAGTATATGCAATTAACCATTTTCATGCCAAAATGTTAATCCACATATAAATACACCAACCAAGACATAAGGCAACTTAAACAAATCAAAACCCAAATTCTGGAAAAATTCTAGAAAGTACAAATGAGCCAAAAATCCAAACAAAATTGATTTTTGAAGTCAAACATGCATTCTGCCTAGGGCTGTAAACGAACTGAACGAACACGAACGGAGCTTGTTCGTGTTCGTTCGCTTAACTTTAGCAGAACAAATAAACGAACACGAACGGATAAACAAACGGAAATCTGTGTTCGTGTTCGTTCGTTTAACTTTAGCCGAACAAATAAACGAACACGAACGATAGACGAACAAGCATATGTGTTCGATTGTTTAAAGGATTGGTTAATTCGTGTACATTTTTGTTCGTTCATTTGACTGATAAACAAACGTAAACGGATGAACACACACTAAAATACAAATCCAACATTATTAAACACAAATAAACACTATATTTAAACACACACATATAATATAAATGTATATATTTATATAAAATATAAACGAACATAAACGAATGGATAACCGAACGTTCACGAACATAAATGAACGAACGAGAGCTCTGTTCGTGTTCATTCGTTTAAGCAAATGAACGGAAAATCTTGTTCATGTTCGTTTGTTTATTAAACAAACGAACATAAACAAACTTCCAGCCGAACAATTCACGAATAGTTCATGAACGTTCTGTTCATTTACAGCCCTAATTCTGCTAGATGAGGTTAGCGCCGCTAACTATAACTAGTTAGCGCCGCTAACCATAACAGTGTAACGCCGCTAACTATAACAGAGTTAGCGCCGCTATCCAGACTGTCATTAGCGCCGCTAACTACAAACAGTTAGCGCCGCTAACCACTGGACAAAAATAAAAAACACATTTTTCGGATTTTTCAGGCCACCAAGTGCAAAATAAGTGTAGAGGTGACTCTGATACCACTGTTGGGGTTCGTGGTTAAGCACAACGGAAGCATACATGAACAAAACAATTTTTTTTTAAAAACATAAACAAGAACCACATGGTGAACCCCAAATGAAGTACCAAGCTCTACACTAAGATTTTGCAACTTAAAACAGAAAAGAGAGAAGAGTCTATACCCATGATGTCTCTGGTTGGTTGAGTGCACACAAACTCCAAGCTTGAACTCCTTGATCGACTATCCAAGTCCACCCCGAGATTGTTGTGACCTTGTATACTAGCACCCCTTGATTACTCCTCAACACTTGAAGAATAACTCTGGAACAACAACCCTTTAGACCACCAGAAAACTCTCTACAACTCTCTCTCTTTTACTTAGACAACTCACCAAATGTTTCTAAGTGTTTTAAACTTAAGTTATGCAAGAGTGTTAGAGAGAGTGGTAGGCATGTATTTTAGACTCAAGAGTGTCTCCAAGACTCCCCAAAGTCGGGCAAGAGACAATCATTAAGTTCACACGCATTGGTGGATTGTGGAGGTGAAAAGAATAAAGTTGTAATCTGTCAGAAGGGATCGCGCCGCTACCCGCCCAGGGATAGCACCGCTAACCGCCCAAAGTTAGCGCCGTAATCGCGGCTGAGTTAGCGACGGTAGAGATAGCGCCGCTAACTTTGTCCAGGTTACCAACTATCATTATTTATTCTTTCTCACCCTCCTTCTTTAGGTAGTTGTCAAGATCAACCCCCGGCGTGTGACCCGATCGGCCCATACGTCATCGGTAGGGATCAATTGGCGTACGTGCGTCAGTGGGCATACTCCAACAGACTCCCACTTGCACATGACCCACCGCACCCAATGCATCACAGACAAAGAGCGGCCTCTAGTAAGTCATCTTTGCCCCCAAGTCAGTATGAGTTTTGTCTTCTGCACAAAAACCAAACTGCAGCCCGTGTGAAATGGTCCTATAGATAAGGGATCAAACATCCTTTTGTTCGCGATATCCAAGTGAATACGAGACATGATACTAAGTCATTCTCCGTTCGTTCACGATTATGTTTTTCGATCTAAACTGATGGTGACCAAAA
Source organism: Pulicaria dysenterica (assembly GCA_947179395.2). Classification (NCBI taxonomy): domain Eukaryota; kingdom Viridiplantae; phylum Streptophyta; class Magnoliopsida; order Asterales; family Asteraceae; genus Pulicaria; species Pulicaria dysenterica. The sequence continues at coordinate 61,640,174 of OX359288.1, read as the reverse complement.
CATACAAGTTGCAATTAGATACTGTAATCATTGCACATTTGATTTTGTTCATCTATATTGTGTTCAAGTGATATGTGATTTGGTTTCCAAATGTATTGAAAGAGTAATTTAGTTTGTTCATAATATACGCATTCCCATTTCTTTCACATAGTTATCAACCAAAAAGAATTAACGTTTTTCTAAAATCCGATTAAACCAAATTCCAATTTCATTAAATTTGAATTCTTTTTCAACTTTCAATTTCTTAAAAAAAAACAATTCATGAACCAAACAACCTTTAAGAATTTAGTAGGAAAGGATTTTCTTCGGTTTTATTTCCTTTTCTCTCTTCTTGTTATTAACGAGTTATTCAATCCCCGCGTATTATGACGGGGAATAAAAAGTAAGGATAAAAATATACAAACTAAATATTTAAATACATATATTTAACGCAGAGTTGGAATTTTTTTTAAAAAGTTGAGATTAAAAATAGAGTGAAATATAGAGAATTTTAGCGCATTAGTTAGACTCAAATCATCTTCACCATAACATCTTATATCATTAATGTAAAATTTAAGAAATTAAAGTTTAAGTTGAAAATTATATATGAAAGTGAATAAACAAATTATAATATTTGAATAATAGAGTAAATGGAAAATGAAGTACTTTATAGAAGTACTTTATAGTTTTTATGAAAAAGCTTATTGAAGAAAGAACAATGCAGCACATCAAATTTAAATATGAATACAAAAAGCAAATGTAAGAATAAATGAAAGTTACTTTAATCTAAAACCAAAAAATTGAAGTAATAATTTAAAGAATATTTGAAAAAGTAAATAAGCAAATTATATATATTTTTTAGAAATAAAGATAAAAAAGAAGTGTTTTAGAGCTTTCTATAAAAAAATTATAGAAGAAAGAAGAATGCCACTATCGAATTTAATTATAATAAATGAAAACACAATTAAGAATAAATGAAAATTAATAAGAAAATTATAATTCTATTTAAAGAAAAGTGAAGTCTTAATTCTAAATTAAAAATACTAAAATAAGTATTGTTTAGAAATGATAAAATATTAAATGATGAACCCGTCACTTCTTCCAACACATCTCTTACTTTCCAGTTTGGACCTGCACCTTCTCATTCAGCAGAAAAAAAAAGGCTATTTACCCAAATCGAACACTGAATCGCCAATTCCATAGAAACATACTTGCCACCGTGCCAACTAAAAATATGTTTATATTTCAGAAAATATAATATATATACTAACATTTATCAAGTTACTGTTCATTGCCTGATAAATGTTAGTATATATCAAGGTTCTAAATAACGTGAGACGTGGCGTGGCGTGACGGCGAGGTCAAGCCTCAAGTTTTAGAAGCCATGGCGAACCATGACGTTTTTTAAGGCGGCACCTAAGGCGGCAATTTTGTATATATTTCATAAATATTTATATCCAATTTATCATTATTAATATACAAATTACACAAAGTTACACAAATTAGGGGCAAAGTAACATATATAAATTACAAAATACAAATTTATAAAAGTTCAAAACACGCGACCGCAAAATGTATATAAAAAAAGACAATTTAAAAAAAAAATGTTTTTGGGGCGCCACGCCATAAAAAACTCGCCATATGGCGCGTAAAGACGCGCCTTATGCCGCCTTGTCTTACGCCACGCCTAACCTCGCCGCCAAGGGCTATTTCTTAACGGCGGATTCGCGCCTCACGCCTTGGCGCCGCCACGGCGCCACCATAGCGCGTTTTTTAGAACCTTGGTATATATAATGTCGAAAACATGTTGTTACTAGCGGTGACTATAAAACCATCGAAACCGACTAAACAACCCAAACCAAGGCTAAGTGGTTGGTTTAGTCGGTTTAAAAAATGAAATACTAAACAATTGTTTTGGATACATAAAACCGATTTTAATGATTTAATTCATGATTTTTGTTCAAAAATAATCCATCGAACCGAGTTTATAAATATGTGTGTGAGTTCTTTTTTCAAAATTATAATTATTGAACTTTAGAAACTTGTTATAGAGAATAGAAATGCCTTTTGATCAAACCCGACAAGCAATACTCCTCTATTTCACTACCACATCAACGGGCTCCTCCATCTAACCACCACATCACCGTCGCCGGCGAACCCAACCATCCATCCACCCCCGAGAACCACTGCCATCTCCTTCTTCGTCAATCGGCCTCGACCACCGCTTCACACTTCATCTCCTCCGCTGATCATTAACATCCTACCACCACTGAAGCACCTTTCCGCCAACAACCATCAACCATCACTGTCGCTGTCGCAAAACTCCCTAACTCCGCCGTCGCTACACCGTAATCGATAACCCCCTTCACCTCACTCTTCATCGATCGGTCCCCTCTTCTTCCCAAGTAAAATGAGTGGTATCAAGCTCTGGTGGATCAAGGGAACATTTGCAATTTTACTGCTATTAATTCCTGGAAACTTAGGATGGGGAAAAGAAGGACATTATGCAACTTGTAAAATAGCTGAGGTAAAATTATTCAAATTTTTATTTTTATTTTAGTTTTAGTCATGCTTATGATTGCCTGCTTGTGAATTAAGTTAAGCACACTGAGTTTATACTTTATAAAAACATTGGTTGTTTAGTTTAGGGATTCAAAATTTCAAATCTCAGGTTCTTGAGGGGTATTAGGATTTAATATCAGATAAACTCTAATTCTTTGCTGATACTTGCAACTTCAAAATAGAACTATTAGAGAAGTAATGTAATTATGGTTTTAGCATAGTTGGGCTTGGCCCATTAGAGTTTTATATTAGAGTTTCTACCCTACTTTTGTAATCTATATATAGTTGTCATTGTAATACCCCTCAAGAACAACAAGAACAAGTACATACAACTCTCTAATAAATGCTGTAATACATAAATAAGAAAAAATAGATGCTTCTTCTAATGTGTATAAGGTTATGATTACTAGTTTGAGTATTGTTAGGAAACTTTATACATAAATGTTGATAGTCTGTGTGGTATACTGAAAATGTTCAGTTGTAAACATTAGCATCTCTTATGCATCATGATTGATATTTTTGACCCAAAAGTGTAGTATAACCGAATTCAAATGACACGTGACGGGTTTTGAACCTGATTTCATTGTAGAAATTTGGGTATTTCTTGGTTCAAATAGTATATAGTTTAATTGAGTTCGATAATAAAGGTAAGCATGACTTTTAATATGTCCGGTGGCATGTGTTAAAATCTGTAATTACATACGGTGACAAAGTTGACTTTTCATTGGGATCCTTGGCATATTGCATAAGAGGTTGAGCACTGTGATAATATCTGGCTTGTACTGCATTATACATGCATTGACCTTTAATATCAACATTTTGATCTTATACAACAAGTTATAAACCAAAGAATTTGGTTTGGTTCTTTCAATTTTTCATCGAAAGGTCATATTTATGATTTAACTCGTTTTGGTAAAGATGTTGTTCGATCTGTCTATTTACCTCTCCTCACGAGAATGAAAATAAGACAAGATTTAGAAAAGATCCCCAGAGGACAAAGAGAGACTATCAGTAATTTACACCTAGGTGCAGTACAGATACTCCTCGAAGGACATTTCCGTGCAGGAATCAACAGTCCCATCAAGATGGCCTTACTTGATAACAGAATCAAGAATAGGCAAGACTGTATTTTAGGATGTGCCAAAGGTAACTTAGCACTTCAAAGATTTATGTTTACTGTTTACCCAAAGTTTGCATTAAATATAAATGATCAGAACCTTGACAAGGTACTTTCTTTCGTACACAAATTCGAAAGAACAGGCTTCATGGAGCCAGGAAGTAAGGTTCTCTCTCTTACATACTGTATTTCTTATGCTTTGACTAATAGTCATCACAGTATCAGATACAGAAATCAGAAAAGTATTGAGCTTGCCTCAATATTTGAAGATATTGGTCGAGTCGAGCAATGCTCTTTTGCAGAAATCGACAATGAAGACCAAAGCTGGGCTATAGATATAGCCAGAAACAAGAGTATTCTCGGAAGAAGACCCTCTCAAAGGGTTACAGGTAATACTCTTGAAGTTGGAAGCTCATCTAAAGTCTCTAGAGACTCAGAACCAGCATCCAAAAGAGATCTTATTCAGCTCTCACAAAAAGTTGAGTCCTACATTGCAGAACTCAAAGGTATAGAATGAGTCTTACAGATAAGCCTCATATCTACAAAAAGGGTAAGATTCTCAAGTTTAAACTTTTAAACGACGGAGTCCATAACAACCCAAAAAGTATGTTTTTTCAGTTGGGGGGGCTAATATTACCTCAATTGCAAACAGCTGCAACAATATTAATCAAATTGTTGGAAGAAATTGGCTTATGCTAGCCAAATTACACTCATATCTTGGCTTAAGTCAAGATCCAAGTGACAGTAAGACATATTCCAAATCAGGCTCGATCTGGAATAACTACTGGAATAAAATTCCCAAATACGTTGGTAATGATCAGACAAGAGTTATAAAACTCTTAAATGATTTATCTAACAAAATTGGAAATGAAGAAAACCTTAAAGATACTCTCAAAAGTATTGATGACAGGTTAAGTAAGCTGGAGGATCAACACAAAGAACCCCAGATTACCAAAGACGAAATCAAAGATTTCACAAAAGCTCTCAACAAGATTCAAGAAGACCTCAAGCATATCCTTGGAACTTGATGGCCTCTCTCAAAGAAGTTGAAGCGAAACTTATTGATCTTCATTCTAAGGTTGACAAAATCTTAGAATTACTCAATAAGAGGACTAAGTCTGATGAAGGCTTAGAACAAGCTGCTGCAAAGATTATCAAAGATCTTTCTAGCAAGATTGAAGAATGTCCTTGTAACAAGGAAATTCTCAAAAAACTTGACAGCCTCACTTTTGGTTCTCCAAACAAAGAGGATGAAAAAGAAATTGTTCCTTATGGCGGAAATCCAGATTCACCATGGGGAAGGTTATACAGCTATCCAAACGACCGTGTTGGAAATGCTGAATTAGGAACTTCTGCAAATCCTAATGCCATCAGTTGGCCTCCCAAGAAATGACGTTTCTTGAGAAAATCGAAAATATCTTCTGGGAAGATTATAGTGAAGCCACATTACAAGCTGTAATTGACAACACTGTAAGACTTCTCAATATTGCTGAAACGCAAGGAAGAGAAATTGCAGAAAAAGAAATTGCTGAAAGTCCTGAACTACAGCATTTGTTCAAGATACAAGAATTGGAACACCATTCTTTTGTCATTGAAACAGAATCAGAAATCTCTTCAGAAGCACAAGAAGAAGTGCAGTACGAAGAATCTGAAGAAGAAGATCGGGTAGAAAACATGTTTGCCAATACCCGAATTCCTAAATACGAAGTTGGAGAAAGTTCAAACTCCAGAAAACGGAGACAAGACTCAGACCCTCCTGGAGGAGAATACTACGACTATTCTCGACCACCAAGAAATCCTAACTACAACTGGCAACCTCACAAGGCAGGCTTGTTCGGAAAGGATATTCTTAATATTGATTGTTATCCCAGAGATAAGATCAAACTAATGATTGACGAATGGGCAACTGAATTATTACTCATTCTTCAAACAGATTCAGCGAAGTATCCAGATGGACAAACCATCTTACTTCTCCTTGATCACAAGACTAAAGGAACAGCCAATAGTCTTATCAAAAATACCCGATGGGAAATTGAAGGACTCAACCCTGTTGAAGTCTTCAATTTGGTTGTAGGAAGCCTCTACACCATCTTCACGGGAAAGACGTTTGCTGCCCTCAACGACAGCGAAGTCAAAAAGGAACAAGATAAAATTGTTTCCAGACTCACAAACTTAACCCTTTGTGACATTTGTTATCTTCACAAATTCACTTGTGATTATGAGAAAAACCTTTATGGACTCAAAGATCAGGTAAAAATCCCTGAGTTCATAAAACAGTATCTTCTAAAAATACCTATTGTGGGAGAAGAATCCCATAAAAGATTTTTAGTTGAAAAGAATAATCAAACGATGTATTCTTTAGCCTTTGCTAATAACATTGTTTTGGAAGAAATATCCAAACACTGCGATCTAGCAAAGAAACAAAAAAGATTGAAGAAATTCAATAAAAATTGTTGTAACAACCTGTTACAAGATTTACCTCTGGAGTATGGCTGTAAACCTAATTACAGCAAGAAAAAGAAAAAGAAGTTTAAAAATCTTCCAAAAAAGATTAATAAACGATTTACAAAAAAGAAAAGAAAACCCTTTAAACCGGGAAAATATTTTCTTAAAAAGGATAAGAAAAATAACAAGTTCTGTCCTAAAGACAAAAAGAACTGCAGATGTTGGGTCTGTAGTGAAGAAGGACATTATGCAAATGAATGTCCCAACAGAAAAGATTTTAGCCATAAAGTTAAAGTCTTAGAATTAGCCTATCAGCTAAACTTCATACCAATCGAAGATCAGTATGAAGGATATCTTGAAGATCTCTATGAGATAAGTGAAGACGAAGATCCACCAGATGAATCATCGACTAGCTCATCTACAGAGTCAAGCACAGACTCAGAGTGAAGGGATTATGGTTAATATAACCAATCCTAGTTCTATTTATATCAAAGGAACCTTTAAGTTCGCTGGATATAAAAGAATAGATCTACATTGCTATGTAGACACAGGTGCGAGCCTTTGTATTGCCAGCAAATGGGTAATACCTGAAGAACACTGGCAGAATGCTGCTAGACCCATAAAGGTCAAAACAGCCAATGGAACTATAACCATTGACAAAGTCTGCAAAGATCTACTAGTCCTACTTGGCGGAAGAATATTCCATATTCCCACGGTTTACCAACAGGAATCAGGAATCGACTTCATTCTAGGAAACAATTTTCTACTATTGTATGGACCTTTCACACAATACGTAGACAAAATTGTTATCTACAAAGAAGAAGAAAATGTGAACATCCCAGTTCACATTCCTAAAGTCAGCAAAGCCAGCAGCATTGCAAAACCAGAGTTCCTTCCTTCCATGAAGAAAAACTCAAAGCTTCCAAAGCCAAGTCCGGTAAACATCTCCACCAATAAAATTAGTGAATCTGATTTTCAGGAGGGGGGAGATGAGGAAATTGAAGAAAGAATTTTTCTTTTAAATCAAGAAAAGTTCAGAAAAATTACAGAAATGCTTGACAAAGTATGTTCTGAAAATCCAATTGATCCGGAGAAATCCAAATATTGGATGACAGCTACCATCAAGCTCATTGATCCTAAAGCAGTAATCAAAGTTAAACCTATGAAATACAGCCCCATAGATCAACAAGAGTTTAAGGTACAAATCGAAGAATTGCTAAAAATGAAAATCATCATTCCTAGCAAAAGCCCACACATGTCTCTAGCATTCCTCGTTGAAAACGAAGCAGAAAGGAGAAGAGGCAAGAAAAGGATGGTTGTTAACTACAAAGCTATCAACCAAGCCACAGTTGGAGATGCGCACAATCTTCCCAACAAAGAAGGACTTCTTACACTCATCAGAGGAAAGAAAATCTTCAGCTCATTCGACTGCAAATCAGGTTTCTGGCAGGTTTTGCTCGACAAAGAAAGTCAACTCCTTACAGCATTTACATGCCCCCAAGGACACTTTCAATGGACCGTAGTTCCCTTCGGTCTAAAACAAGCCCCTTCAATCTTTCAGCGCCATATGCAGAATGCTTTTAGAGGCTTTGAATCTTATTGTTGCATATACGTCGATGATATCCTCGTATTTAGCGACAATGAGGAGAAACACCTACTTCATGTAGGAATGGTTTTGAAAAAATGTCAACAACTTGGGATTATCCTTTCCAAGAAAAAGGCACAACTCTTCAAAACAAAGATTAACTTCTTAGGTCTAGAAATAGATCAAGGCACACACTGCCCACAGGGTCATATCTTAGAACATATTCAAAAGTTCCCAGATAGACTTGAGGATAAAAAACAATTGCAGAGATTCTTAGGAATTCTTACATATGCATCTGATTATATCCCTAAGCTTGCAGCCCTTAGACAACCGTTTCAGGTTAAACTCAAAAAGGATGTCTCTTGGTCTTGGACTGAGGAAGACACCAACAGAATGATCAAAGTTAAGAAAGGATTAACAACCCTTCCAAAACTTTATCATCCTAACCCAGAAGATCCTCTCATCATTGAGACCGATGCTTCTGATGAATATTGGGGAGGAATCCTCAAAGCCCAGGTTGATTCGAAAGAATTAATTTGTAAATTTACCTCTGGTTCTTTCAAAAATGCAGAGAAAAATTATCATTCAAATGAGAAAGAGATACTCGCTGCAAAATGAGTTATCGAAAAGTTTTCTATTTATTTAACTCCTATCACATTTTTGATAAGAACTGATAATAAAAACTTTACTCATTTCCTTAGAACTAAAATTCAAGGTGATAATAAACAAGGTCGTCTTGTTAGATGGCAAATGTGGTTTTCCAGATATTCGTTCAATACTGAGCATCTAGCTGGAGAAAAGAATGTCTTCGCAGACTTTCTCACAAGAGAATTTCAGCAAAGGTAATATAGGTATTAATCATACTTTCTTTATTTTTGCAGAAACATAAGTGGGAGGTTATTCGCTCCTGGAACTTAGAGCTTAATCGCTCAAGTATATTCATTTTACGAATATACAGTCTCTAATTGAGACCAGTAAAAGTTAGCAATAACTAATTAGTCCATTCAATGGATAAACTCAAAGAACTTGAGTTACAGGAAGCCATGCTTCTAATGGATTTAGATAGCATCCGTGCTAAAATCCAATTTATAAAGAAGGCTTTAAAACCTGAACAAAAGGCCACTGAATTGCCTTCGACTTCACAATCGAAAAGTTCAGCTAATCTGGAGCAAACGGCTACCAGTAAAGATTCAACAAATCCGTTGAAGGCTGATAGTTTGCCCAAAACTATGACTGAGGTACAAACCTCCAGAACATTGGTTACTCCCGCTGACATTTTAAGTCTTCGGCCCAATGGGGGAATTCCATTCCCAGAAAATCTAAAGGAATCTCCTTTAGTCTCCTCTCAACAGGATGAAATACGGTGCAAAACCGTACAAAATAACCAGCATTACTATGTTGTTTACAACGGTCCTAATGCAGGAATCTACGAAAGTTGGGAGTTAGCTAAGAAAGCTACCAATGGCATCCCAAATGTCAATCATAAGAAATTCAGAACACTGTTAGAAGCTAAAGTTGCTGCTGACCAGTATACGAAGACTCTTATGAAAGAACCACTTTGTTTCGTCAACAAAGAAGACTTCCTCAAGCCAAATACGTTTGTACAGGCTCTCAGGTCTTCAAAGAAGAAACAAGTTTCTCTTGGCAAGTTACCTTCCAAGAGCAGTTACAGCCATAGCAGTGAAGAAGCTGAGATCTCACAATCTCTAGATCTTCATCGCGACGACTTCGAGCACTTATATCTGAATGCCAGAAGTGCCACTGAAAAAATGTTCATTGATGAACATTATTTCACAACTGACAAGACGAATTTGTCTTACTACAACTTCGTCCAGAATGCAAACCCAATCCAGGTTTATGAAGCATTCCAAAACGGATTAATCAATCAGATTTATCCTAGCAGTAACTTGCAAGAACTAAGTTATTTCCCCAAGGAAATAATTAAAGCAATAAAGAATTTTAGAAAGAAATGTATCTCCAAGCCAAATACTGAGATCTTTCTAAAAATCACAAGTTCTATTCCTTTTTGGAATAAACAAGGGGACGTTATCCACTTCCCGCAACATCTAATCCATATTGGCATCTGCAAGGAAGTTCCTTACTCTCCTGGCAAAGTCATGGATTGCAAAATCCAAGCAGAAGATCTCTTCAAGCTCGGAACCCAGAAGCTTAACCAGCTTCTAGAAAAAGTCTATGGATTTCACGATGAATCAAAAGTCTTCGTGAATCACCAAGACAAAAGTTACCTAGTTTACTCAACTACTGGTAAAAATGTTTCACCAGAAGACCAGAGTAAAATCATAGCCTTCCAGAAGGCAATAATTGGAAGACAGCTAATTGGGGACCACAACAATGAGCTGTGCAAAATTTACAAGAAGTTCGACAAAAACTTCACATGCGGAGACTGCATTATTTCCTCTCTGGACCCTACCAAAAAGGAAAAAGATGATTCCTCTGCAAAACTTAGCCACGAAGATAAAGCAAAAGGACAACTTTAATAAAGAAACTTTTGCTTTAACAGCTTGCATCTCAATAATGGAACTTTGAGTGCGCATTTAGGTCAGGGATGACGTAAAACATCCATGTACTAGATCCTTCCTTGGGCTATAAAAGGAAGTTCATTTTTTCTTTTCTAGGCATTCGAAAAAGAGAGCAATCCTTAAGAAAAACTCTCTCTAAAGTTTGCAATGTGTGAGTAACTCCCTCATAAGGGAATATTAGAGTGTTGTAAGCTCTTCGGAGCAATGTTTGAAAATCAATAAAGAATATTATGTTTGCAAAATACTCTGTTTCTCTCTTGTTTCTCTGAATCATTCGATAACCTGGAGGCTAGTCTATACAACGTCCTAAAGTACCGCTTGGCAGGAGGCCGTAGGGAAAGAAGGAGTTGTGACGTTGCTTGGTTGAAGACTCAGGAGAAAGTCATTAGGATCTCGCTAGGAGCGTGAAGAAACAGCAGGTATTTTTGCATTCATATTATTCTTGATTAAACATTTGTTTACACACTTTACTATTCTCTTAATCTAGAAATTTATTTTTACAAATCTATACTTATCATATTTATGCTTCGCTTTAAGCATATTAACGAAGAAAGACGTATTGAGCGTCTACAAATTAATAGAGAAATCTCTTTTCTCCAGAAACGTATTGATCAAACCAATACAGATTTAGAACATATCAGTTATCGTATAACTGAACATCTTAAAAAGAAGAAAGAAGGACTTATAATCCTTCTTGAATCCGATCTGGTTAATCTAACCAGATTCAAAGAAACTCTTGAAGAGCAGTTAGAGTCTGATGAAAATCGACTTTATTTTCTAGTTTATCTTATCAAAGAAAAACAACCATTAACCCTTTTCTAAATCTATGTTAAGATTTAAAGAGCACAACAAAGAAATATTAATTAGAATTCATGAACTTGAAGCTTCTTTAATATTTCATGAAGAGATGTTAGAACAACTCCAGACTAATTCTATTCTTAAAAATAGAATTGAACATTCTAGGCTACCTGATGGCTATGAATGTACTTATCAGCTATGTTTAGCACTCAAGAATGCTAAACTTAGAAGTAATGGACTTAAAAGCCTTGTCAGTCAACATAAGGCTCAGATTTACAGGTTAAGAAAAAAGATTATCTCTACTTAACCAACTATTCGGACGTAATGAACCCGAATTTTAGCCGTTCCGCGTTTTGGTATCAGAGCCATGTTACATGGTTCGTACCCAAAAGAAAATTAACTATTTTCTAAAAAGATTTTATTCATGACTGAATTAGAATCTCAGGTTTCTAACTCTTCTGAGGAAGAAACACAGGTTGTCTTTCAAGACACCCAACAAGGATTTAATGGAGAACTTTGTATTCCCAACAGTTCTCTAATCAAATCAATTAGCAAACTGAAACTAGATCTTAAAAATGATAAAGTTTTCAGTTTACCTAATGTTGCAAGTAAACTTTTAAAAGGTTTAACTCGCCAGAACAACAACTCCAGACTAATTCTATTCTTAAAAATAGAATTGAACATTCAAGGCTACCTGATGGCTATGAATGTACTTATCAGCTATGTTTAGCACTCAAGAATGCTAAACTTAGAAGTAATGGACTTAAAAGCCTTGTCAGTCAACATAAGGCTCAGATTTACAGGTTAAGAAAAAAGATTATCTCTACTTAACCAACTATTCGGACGTAATGAACCCGAATTTTAGCCGTTCCGAACAAGGAATATTATGTACCGAAGATGCTCAGGTAAACCTGCTACTATGTAATCAGCAAAGCTATAATGAACTCAGACAAAGAGGCATGCAATATGTCCATCTTGGACTATTCATGATCCGTATACACACGCTACATAGGCGAAACGCAGGAACAAATGCCTTGATAGTACTACGAGATACGCGTTGGAGGGACAGTACACAGATCATAGGAACCATGGAAGTAGATCTTACAACCGGAACGCAACTGGTTTACATGGTCCCCGACATGATGCTGAGCATATATGATTTCCACCATCATCTGGAAGTATCCATCCAAACTCATGGGTACGAATCTTGGCAAGGAGGAGAAAGCAATCTCCTTATTACCATGGGTGTCGTTGCAAGGCTTTCCAACACCAGCTATACCGGATTTGATTACAACGTACAAAACGTTGTTGATCACCTAGCAACAAATGGTATAAACGCTATACCAGGAGAAAAGAAAGATTTAAGGGAGCTAGAAGGAAGAAGCTGGAGCCTTAAGCCATCAGAAGTAAACACAGTCCGAGTACCATCAGGTGTGGCAGTTAACCAAAGGCTTGACAGATCAATAAGCCTAAGGTTTGAAAGATACAACAGAAGACCGGAACCGGCAAGATACTCTGTTGACCAACACGACAGAGAAATTCATGAAGAATTGGATGCTGATGAGGAACACATAATAAACCTGTGCATACAAAACAATGACCATAATCCTATGGACATGTTCTGCCAGTGTCAAATATGCCTAGAAGAGGCAGAAACTCAAGCAAAAGCCCCTCTAAATTCGGAGAAGAAAAGAGGAAATAAACCCCGAAAGGCTAAGCGAGCATGGGGGGAAAAATGGTCAACGCTTGGGGAATACTCAGGAAAATGGGATTATTATGTCCGTTATGATAACCCAACTCCAACCACTCCAATAGAAGAGATCATCGCCACAGGATGGGATGATGACAACAATGAACAAACAGAACCTAGTGATCAATCTACGGTCATCAAGTTTCAAGAAGAAGGTGAAGACAGCTCGGACGATGAGGAAGAAGACTCACAGTATTATCAAAAGATCTCAAATATGCTGCAAAATGATCATAAAGTCTTCAAAATATCAGAGGAAGATGAAGAACTGGAATACCCAAAATTTAAAAAATTCCAGGAGCATGTCTTCCCATCAGCAGCAGAAAACAGTGGGGTATATAATTCGTATACTCCCCCAACAGAGCCCATAATGGGGCCACCAGTATATCCACCAGCACAAGGATATGTCACCAGAACTCAAAGTTACGGCTTTGATTTCCCCCAGAGAGGTCGCCAAAATTTCCAAGGAAATTATGGGCAATACCACACAACACAATGGACATTACCACCAGCACTCTCAGGCATAGGAGCGATGTTAGTCTTACCTTTAGACCCAGGCTTATGGCCTGAAGTAATATCAAGGTGGGAATCCATAACCCTCAACCGGCTAAGTGAACATACATGGGTAGACAACAAACAAAAGCTATTGTATGTCGAAAACTTACTCGGTGAAAATGAAAAAATCATGTGGCAGCAGTGGCGCACAGCGTATCCAGAAGCATATGTTAATCTGGAATCCATCGCAGATGATCCTCAAAACATCACTTCCCAAATTAGGCAAATAATCCTAATGGAGGATCCATATAGAGGGTCAACAGAAGAGCAAGAAAGAGCCAGCAGAGATCTGGAAAGATTAAATTGTGAAAACACCAAAGACCTTTGGAGATTTCTAAGTGATTTCAGAATCTTGGCAACGAAATCAGGAAGATTATATTTCCCACCAACCATGGACAAACTCTTCTCTAAGATGCCAAGGTCATTGTCTAGCCGTGTTGAAGAAGCTTTTAAACAAAAGTATCCAGGAATGACCGCCGGAGTTCTACCAGCAATAAGCTTCACATACAATTTCATCTCAGATATGTGCAAAGAAGCCGCTTTACAGAAGGAACTCAGGGATCTGTCTCTCTGCTCGACAATCCCGATCCCAGGTTATTATGATAATAACCAAAGAAAATATGGTTTGCGAAAGTCACAGACCTACAAAGGAAAACCACACAAATCTCATGTGAAGGTCTTCAAGCGGAAAAATGCAGAAAAAGGATATATCAAGAAATGCAAATGCTACATCTGTGGAAAGGAAGGGCATTTTGCAAGAGATTGCAAAAGTGAAAAAGGGAATATGGCAAGAGCGGCCGTATTCCAGGACTTGGAACTCAAAAATGACTGGGAAATAATGTCAGCCGAAAATGATGACTCAAGCGTATATAGTATTTCGGAAGGGGAAAGTGGTGCAACAATAAAAAACATTGGAGCATTGGTTGAAGAACAACCCCTAGAAGAAACTGCTTTCATGCTAAAACATGAAACGTGCTATATGTTTCATCCGGGAGAGCCATCAAAAATTAAAGAAACAGAAAAACAAGCAGGCTCGTGGCGACCAACAAAAGCATTCCCAGACACTACATGTAAACATGATTGGCAGGAAAATGAATTAACAAACTATGCGCTTTGTTACTTCTGTGGCATTCTAACCACAGAACGGTCAAGACTTCATTGCTCAAAATGCACAGTCACGCTTTGCGCTGTTTGTGCTTTCCACCAATTAAAGAAAGTTATCAAGATAAAGCCCATAGTCAAAGCAGCAAATATTGAGCCAAATGCTCAAGGACAGTCTCTATTACGCGAATTGCTTGAAGAAAAGGGAAATGAAATAAAGCAAATGATTAGAGACCAAGCAAAAGAACATTTTGAGCATATGGCTGAAATACAAAAATGGGAGGAGAAAGAGAAGGCATGGAGCCAAGAATGCAAATGGCTTCTAGGAGAGGTAGCAAGGCTGAAACAAGAACTTGAGAATCAACGAAAAGAAAACGAGTTCCCTTTACCCCCAGTACATTACTCCAAAGCACTCATAGAAGAAACAGTAATTGCATCAGCAACAGGAGACGTCCAAAGGACCAGAAGAATCAACAACCAACTATATAATGTTCAGGTGGAATTCGACATCCCAGGAAATCTAAAGTTCACAGCTCGTGCAATCATTGATACAGGTGCAACTGCCTGCTGTATCAACAAAGAGGTTGTACCAAAAGAGGCACTGGAAGAAGTAAGATATGAAACTTACTTCAATGGCGTAAACTCAAGACAAAAGGCGTCATACAAGTTAAGAGGAGGGTACATTATTATTGAAGGCAATAAATTCCGCATACCCTTGGTATATGCCTTTGATATGAGGACAGGGGATGGCATTGACATGCTCATTGGAGCATCGTTTATACGATCAATGAAAGGCGGGATTCGAATAGAAGGTAATGAAATAACCTTCTACAAAAAAAATCACCAAGATCCAGTCAACCCCACAAACTGAAGCCATGAATGCTGCTATTGCTGAACTCGAACTTGATGAATACGTATATCATCAACTACAATATGATATCGCATTCACCAAAGAAGATGGGGCGAAGTTACATGATAGTTTCAAGCCACTCCTTGATAAGCTACGACAACAAGGCTATATCGGAGAGGACCCCTTACTTCATTGGAAAAAGAACCAAGAGTTGTGCAAAATAGAGATCATCAACCCAGAAATCTCTATCCAGGACAAACCACTGAGGAATATAACACCAGCAATGGAGACATCATTCAAAAGACATGCTGAAGCATTACTAAAGCTTGGAGTGATCAGACCAAGCTCAAGTAGGCATCGAACGATGGCAATGATCGTCAACTCAGGAACCACTATTGATCCTAAAACAGGAAAGGAGATTAAAGGCAAGGAACGAATGGTATTCAATTACCGTACGCTCAATGACAACACCCACAAGGATCAGTACTCCTTACCAGGGATAAATACCCTACTCAAAAGAATTGGAAGTGCAAAAATTTTCTCTAAGTTTGACCTCAAATCAGGATTTCACCAAATTGCCATGCATGAAGACTCGATACCATGGACAGCTTTCTGGATCCCAGGAGGATTGTATGAATGGCTTGTGATGCCCTTCGGATTGAAAAATGCCCCAGCGGTATTTCAAAGGAAGATGGATAAATGTTTCAAAGGAACTGAAGATTTTATCGCAGTCTACATCGATGATATCTTGGTCTTCTCAAAAGACACTCAAAGCCATAAGCAACATCTTGAAGTAATGTTAAGTATTTGTCAGAGTAATGGCTTAGTATTGTCACCAACCAAAATGAAGATCGCAGTTCCAGAAATTGAATTCCTTGGAGCAACCATTGGAAATAACAAAATAAAGCTGCAAGAGCATATCATAAAGAAGGTCATCGATTTCGATGAAGAAAAGCTGAAGACAAAAGCAGGGCTTAGGTCCTTTTTAGGAATCCTAAACTATGCCCGAAATTACATCCCGAGGTTAAGTCTGTTGGTCGGTCCATTGTACAGCAAAACCAGCCCCCATGGAGACAAAAGGCTCAAGCAATCAGACTATGAGCTAATTTATAAAATCAAAAGGGAAGTACAAAACCTCCCAGATCTTCAAATACCAACAGAAGATGCATACATCATCCTTGAAACAGATGGATGTGCAGAAGGATGGGGAGGAGTCTGCAAGTGGAAGAAAAGAAAGAATGATCCCAAAAATGAAGAGAAAATCTGTGTTTACTATAGTGGCAAGTTTGCAACACCACAATCCACAATAGATGCAGAGATTAATGCCTGCCTTAATGCCCTTGAAAAAATGAAGATCTATTACCTAGACAAAGAGGAAGTAACCCTTAGAACTGATTGCCAAGCAATAAATAGTTTTTATCAAAAAACTAATAGCAATAAAGCATCAAGGGTTCGTTGGATAAAATTCCAGGATGCAATTACAGGCACAGGAGTCAAAATCAATATTGAACATATTGATGGTAAACAGAATGTACTAGCGGATAAACTATCTCGATTAGTAACCTGTTTTCTTGCAGAATGTACAGAAGAGATGACGCAGTACAACCTGAAAGCAGCAGCCGCAGTGGAAGAAGCTCTGATGATGATAAGCCAAAACTCGCCTGGTATTGTACCAGCGAAGGTGAAAGAATGCTTACAGAATCTTGCCCTAGTCTCAGACCACTGTCAAATGAAATCACAAGAACAATGTGTGTCAAGGAACTCGGAGGAGAATACAAGAGAATTCAAAAACAAGCCAACACAAATCCAATCAATGTCCTCACACAAAATGCACTGGTCGGAACAGCTCACCAAATTGAACAAGGGGCAATCAATACCGCAATATCAGCAGTCGAAGAACTCCAAGCAATCATGCGATATAAAGCCCAAATCTGTTACGGAAAAAGGGCCTCTGACAACTGGTACAGAGATGTATGGCCCGACGTTCTGGCCCAAAATACCAAAATCAAGGAAATATTATCGGAACTCAAAAAATTTAAGGAGGACACATGGAGGTATCCAGTATGAATCCCAAGCCCAACAAGATCAAGAACGAGCCAGTTACAAGTACAGCCCAATCCATGGCTACATTCTAGAAGATGACGCAAGCGATGACGATAATGTGGATATCAAAGTGGACCCCGGCTGGGACGACTTTTGCCTTTACCCACCGAAAACTTGGCGTGCAGATATTCTCGGTGCGCGCATGGCTCGTATGTAGGCCCGCTGTTTGTCGTCCATAATGTATAATTATTGTAATTTGGGCAGCTGTAAAGTTTCTAAATAATGCCCGAATATGCCATGGCATATTCTCCTTGTTTAAGCCTATATAAAGGCTTGTATCTCTGCTTGTAAGATCATCGAGATCACCCACTACTTTCTCTCACATGTAAAATTACCCATTGTATCAAAGCTTCCGCAGTTTTATAAAAGGTGTGTTTTATATTTCGTTTTATTTATTCCAGTTAAATCTTAAAGTTTATCCTTGAACTTTGATTTAATTTTCACCTGGGCATTCTTTCTTATTCTATTTTTAAGAATAGAATTAGTCTGGAGTTGTTGTTCTAACATCTCTTCATGAAATATTAAAGAAGCTTCAAGTTCATGAATTCTAATTAATATTTCTTTGTTGTGCTCTTTAAATCTTAACATAGATTTAGAAAAGGGTTAATGGTTGTTTTTCTTTGATAAGATAAACTAGAAAATAAAGTCGATTTTCATCAGACTCTAACTGCTCTTCAAGAGTTTCTTTGAATCTGGTTAGATTAACCAGATCGGATTCAAGAAGGATTATAAGTCCTTCTTTCTTCTTTTTAAGATGTTCAGTTATACGATAACTGATATGTTCTAAATCTGTATTGGTTTGATCAATACGTTTCTGGAGAAAAGAGATTTCTCTATTAATTTGTAGACGCTCAATACGTCTTTCTTCGTTAATATGCTTAAAGCGAAGCATAAATATGATAAGTATAGATTTGTAAAAATAAATTTCTAGATTAAGAGAATAGTAAAGTGTGTAAACAAATGTTTAATCAAGAATAATATGAATGCAAAAATACCTGCTGTTTCTTCACGCTCCTAGCGAGATCCTAATGACTTTCTCCTGAGTCTTCAACCAAGCAACGTCACAACTCCTTCTTTCCCTACGGCCTCCTGCCAAGCGGTACTTTAGGACGTTGTATAGACTAGCCTCCAGGTTATCGAATGATTCAGAGAAACAAGAGAGAAACAGAGTATTTTGCAAACATAATATTCTTTATTGATTTTCAAACATTGCTCCGAAGAGCTTACAACACTCTAATATTCCCTTATGAGGGAGTTACTCACACATTGCAAACTTTAGAGAGAGTTTTTCTTAAGGATTGCTCTCTTTTTCGAATGCCTAGAAAAGAAAAAATGAACTTCCTTTTATAGCCCAAGGAAGGATCTAGTACATGGATGTTTTACGTCATCCCTGACCTAAATGCGCACTCAAAGTTCCATTATTGAGATGCAAGCTGTTAAAGCAAAAGTTTCTTTATTAAAGTTGTCCTTTTGCTTTATCTTCGTGGCTAAGTTTTGCAGAGGAATCATCTTTTTCCTTTTTGGTAGGGTCCAGAGAGGAAATAATGCAGTCTCCGCATGTGAAGTTTTTGTCGAACTTCTTGTAAATTTTGCACAGCTCATTGTTGTGGTCCCCAATTAGCTGTCTTCCAATTATTGCCTTCTGGAAGGCTATGATTTTACTCTGGTCTTCTGGTGAAACATTTTTACCAGTAGTTGAGTAAACTAGGTAACTTTTGTCTTGGTGATTCACGAAGACTTTTGATTCATCGTGAAATCCATAGACTTTTTCTAGAAGCTGGTTAAGCTTCTGGGTTCCGAGCTTGAAGAGATCTTCTGCTTGGATTTTGCAATCCATGACTTTGCCAGGAGAGTAAGGAACTTCCTTGCAGATGCCAATATGGATTAGATGTTGCGGGAAGTGGATAACGTCCCCTTGTTTATTCCAAAAAGGAATAGAACTTGTGATTTTTAGAAAGATCTCAGTATTTGGCTTGGAGATACATTTCTTTCTAAAATTCTTTATTGCTTTAATTATTTCCTTGGGGAAATAACTTAGTTCTTGCAAGTTACTGCTAGGATAAATCTGATTGATTAATCCGTTTTGGAATGCTTCATAAACCTGGATTGGGTTTGCATTCTGGACGAAGTTGTAGTAAGACAAATTCGTCTTGTCAGTTGTGAAATAATGTTCATCAATGAACATTTTTTCAGTGGCACTTCTGGCATTCAGATATAAGTGCTCGAAGTCGTCGCGATGAAGATCTAGAGATTGTGAGATCTCAGCTTCTTCACTGCTATGGCTGTAACTGCTCTTGGAAGGTAACTTGCCAAGAGAAACTTGTTTCTTCTTTGAAGACCTGAGAGCCTGTACAAACGTATTTGGCTTGAGAAAGTCTTCTTTGTTGACGAAACAAAGTGGTTCTTTCATAAGAGTCTTCGTATACTGGTCAGCAGCAACTTTAGCTTCTAACAGTGTTCTGAATTTCTTATGATTGACATTTGGGATGCCATTGGTAGCTTTCTTAGCTAACTCCCAACTTTCGTAGATTCCTGCATTAGGACCGTTGTAAACAACATAGTAATGCTGGTTATTTTGTACGGTTTTGCACCGTATTTCATCCTGTTGAGAGGAGACTAAAGGAGATTCCTTTAGATTTTCTGGGAATGGAATTCCCCCATTGGGCCGAAGACTTAAAATGTCAGCGGGAGTAACCAATGTTCTGGAGGTTTGTACCTCAGTCATAGTTTTGGGCAAACTATCAGCCTTCAACGGATTTGTTGAATCTTTACTGGTAGCCGTTTGCTCCAGATTAGCTGAACTTTTCGATTGTGAAGTCGAAGGCAATTCAGTGGCCTTTTGTTCAGGTTTTAAAGCCTTCTTTATAAATTGGATTTTAGCACGGATGCTATCTAAATCCATTAGAAGCATGGCTTCCTGTAACTCAAGTTCTTTGAGTTTATCCATTGAATGGACTAATTAGTTATTGCTAACTTTTACTGGTCTCAATTAGAGACTGTATATTCGTAAAATGAATATACTTGAGCGATTAAGCTCTAAGTTCCAGGAGCGAATAACCTCCCTTTTATGTTTCTGCAAAAATAAAGAAAGTATGATTAATACCTATATTACCTTTGCTGAAATTCTCTTGTGAGAAAGTCTGCGAAGACATTCTTTTCTCCAGCTAGATGCTCAGTATTGAACGAATATCTGGAAAACCACATTTGCCATCTAACAAGACGACCTTGTTTATTATCACCTTGAATTTTAGTTCTAAGGAAATGAGTAAAGTTTTTATTATCAGTTCTTATCAAAAATGTGATAGGAGTTAAATAAATAGAAAACTTTTCGATAACTCGTTTTGCATCGAGTATCTCTTTCTCATTTGAATGATAATTTTTCTCTGCATTTTTGAAAGAACCAGAGGTAAATTTACAAATTAATTCTTTCGAATCAACCTGGGCTTTGAGGATTCCTCCCCAATATTCATCAGAAGCATCGGTCTCAATGATGAGAGGATCTTCTGGGTTAGGATGATAAAGTTTTGGAAGGGTTGTTAATCCTTTCTTAACTTTGATCATTCTGTTGGTGTCTTCCTCAGTCCAAGACCAAGAGACATCCTTTTTGAGTTTAACCTGAAACGGTTGTCTAAGGGCTGCAAGCTTAGGGATATAATCAGATGCATATGTAAGAATTCCTAAGAATCTCTGCAATTGTTTTTTATCCTCAAGTCTATCTGGGAACTTTTGAATATGTTCTAAGATATGACCCTGTGGGCAGTGTGTGCCTTGATCTATTTCTAGACCTAAGAAGTTAATCTTTGTTTTGAAGAGTTGTGCCTTTTTCTTGGAAAGGATAATCCCAAGTTGTTGACATTTTTTCAAAACCATTCCTACATGAAGTAGGTGTTTCTCCTCATTGTCGCTAAATACGAGGATATCATCGACGTATATGCAACAATAAGATTCAAAGCCTCTAAAAGCATTCTGCATATGGCGCTGAAAGATTGAAGGGGCTTGTTTTAGACCGAAGGGAACTACGGTCCATTGAAAGTGTCCTTGGGGGCATGTAAATGCTGTAAGGAGTTGACTTTCTTTGTCGAGCAAAACCTGCCAGAAACCTGATTTGCAGTCGAATGAGCTGAAGATTTTCTTTCCTCTGATGAGTGTAAGAAGTCCTTCTTTGTTGGGAAGATTGTGCGCATCTCCAACTGTGGCTTGGTTGATAGCTTTGTAGTTAACAACCATCCTTTTCTTGCCTCTTCTCCTTTCTGCTTCGTTTTCAACGAGGAATGCTGGAGACATGTGTGGGCTTTTGCTAGGAATGATGATTTTCATTTTTAGCAATTCTTCGATTTGTACCTTAAACTCTTGTTGATCTATGGGGCTGTATTTCATAGGTTTAACTTTGATTACTGCTTTAGGATCAATGAGCTTGATGGTAGCTGTCATCCAATATTTGGATTTCTCCGGATCAATTGGATTTTCAGAACATACTTTGTCAAGCATTTCTGTAATTTTTCTGAACTTTTCTTGATTTAAAAGAAAAATTCTTTCTTCAATTTCCTCATCTCCCCCCTCCTGAAAATCAGATTCACTAATTTTATTGGTGGAGATGTTTACCGGACTTGGCTTTGGAAGCTTTGAGTTTTTCTTCATGGAAGGAAGGAACTCTGGTTTTGCAATGCTGCTGGCTTTGCTGACTTTAGGAATGTGAACTGGGATGTTCACATTTTCTTCTTCTTTGTAGATAACAATTTTGTCTACGTATTGTGTGAAAGGTCCATACAATAGTAGAAAATTGTTTCCTAGAATGAAGTCGATTCCTGATTCCTGTTGGTAAACCGTGGGAATATGGAATATTCTTCCGCCAAGTAGGACTTGTAGATCTTTGCAGACTTTGTCAATGGTTATAGTTCCATTGGCTGTTTTGACCTTTATGGGTCTAGCAGCATTCTGCCAGTGTTCTTCAGGTATTACCCATTTGCTGGCAATACAAAGGCTCGCACCTGTGTCTACATAGCAATGTAGATCTATTCTTTTATATCCAGCGAACTTAAAGGTTCCTTTGATATAAATAGAACTAGGATTGGTTATATTAACCATAATCCCTTCACTCTGAGTCTGTGCTTGACTCTGTAGATGAGCTAGTCGATGATTCATCTGGTGGATCTTCGTCTTCACTTATCTCATAGAGATCTTCAAGATATCCTTCATACTGATCTTCGATTGGTATGAAGTTTAGCTGATAGGCTAATTCTAAGACTTTAACTTTATGGCTAAAATCTTTTCTGTTGGGACATTCATTTGCATAATGTCCTTCTTCACTACAGACCCAACATCTGCAGTTCTTTTTGTCTTTAGGACAGAACTTGTTATTTTTCTTATCCTTTTTAAGAAAATATTTTCCCGGTTTAAAGGGTTTTCTTTTCTTTTTTGTAAATCGTTTATTAATCTTTTTTGGAAGATTTTTAAACTTCTTTTTCTTTTTCTTGCTGTAATTAGGTTTACAGCCATACTCCAGAGGTAAATCTTGTAACAGGTTGTTACAACAATTTTTATTGAATTTCTTCAATCTTTTTTGTTTCTTTGCTAGATCGCAGTGTTTGGATATTTCTTCCAAAACAATGTTATTAGCAAAGGCTAAAGAATACATCGTTTGATTATTCTTTTCAGCTAAAAATCTTTTATGGGATTCTTCTCCCACAATAGGTATTTTTAGAAGATACTGTTTTATGAACTCAGGGATTTTTACCTGATCTTTGAGTCCATAAAGGTTTTTCTCATAATCACAAGTGAATTTGTGAAGATAACAAATGTCACAAAGGGTTAAGTTTGTGAGTCTGGAAACAATTTTATCTTGTTCCTTTTTGACTTCGCTGTCGTTGAGGGCAGCAAACGTCTTTCCCGTGAAGATGGTGTAGAGGCTTCCTACAACCAAATTGAAGACTTCAACAGGGTTGAGTCCTTCAATTTCCCATCGGGTATTTTTGATAAGACTATTGGCTGTTCCTTTAGTCTTGTGATCAAGGAGAAGTAAGATGGTTTGTCCATCTGGATACTTCGCTGAATCTGTTTGAAGAATGAGTAATAATTCAGTTGCCCATTCGTCAATCATTAGTTTGATCTTATCTCTGGGATAACAATCAATATTAAGAATATCCTTTCCGAACAAGCCTGCCTTGTGAGGTTGCCAGTTGTAGTTAGGATTTCTTGGTGGTCGAGAATAGTCGTAGTATTCTCCTCCAGGAGGGTCTGAGTCTTGTCTCCGTTTTCTGGAGTTTGAACTTTCTCCAACTTCGTATTTAGGAATTCGGGTATTGGCAAACATGTTTTCTACCCGATCTTCTTCTTCAGATTCTTCGTACTGCACTTCTTCTTGTGCTTCTAAAGAGATTTCTGATTCTGTTTCAATGACAAAAGAATGGTGTTCCAATTCTTGTATCTTGAACAAATGCTGTAGTTCAGGACTTTCAGCAATTTCTTTTTCTGCAATTTCTCTTCCTTGCGTTTCAGCAATATTGAGAAGTCTTACAGTGTTGTCAATTACAGCTTGTAATGTGGCTTCACTATAATCTTCCCAGAAGATATTTTCGATTTTCTCAAGAAACGTCATTTCTTGGGAGGCCAACTGATGGCATTAGGATTTGCAGAAGTTCCTAATTCAGCATTTCCAACACGGTCGTTTGGATAGCTGTATAACCTTCCCCATGGTGAATCTGGATTTCCGCCATAAGGAACAATTTCTTTTTCATCCTCTTTGTTTGGAGAACCAAAAGTGAGGCTGTCAAGTTTTTTGAGAATTTCCTTGTTACAAGGACATTCTTCAATCTTGCTAGAAAGATCTTTGATAATCTTTGCAGCAGCTTGTTCTAAGCCTTCATCAGACTTAGTCCTCTTATTGAGTAATTCTAAGATTTTGTCAACCTTAGAATGAAGATCAATAAGTTTCGCTTCAACTTCTTTGAGAGAGGCCATCAAGTTCCAAGGATATGCTTGAGGTCTTCTTGAATCTTGTTGAGAGCTTTTGTGAAATCTTTGATTTCGTCTTTGGTAATCTGGGTTCTTTGTGTTGATCCTCCAGCTTACTTAACCTGTCATCAATACTTTTGAGTGTATCTTTAAGGTTTTCTTCATTTCCAATTTTGTTAGATAAATCATTTAAGAGTTTTATAACTCTTGTCTGATCATTACCAACGTATTTGGGAATTTTATTCCAGTAGTTATTCCAGATCGAGCCTGATTTGGAATATGTCTTACTGTCACTTGGATCTTGACTTAAGCCAAGATATGAGTGTAATTTGGCTAGCATAAGCCAATTTCTTCCAACAATTTGATTAATATTGTTGCAGCTGTTTGCAATTGAGGTAATATTAGCCCCCCCAACTGAAAAAACATACTTTTTTGGGTTGTTATGGACTCCGTCGTTTAAAAGTTTAAACTTGAGAATCTTACCCTTTTTGTAGATATGAGGCTTATCTGTAAGACTCATTCTATACCTTTGAGTTCTGCAATGTAGGACTCAACTTTTTGTGAGAGCTGAATAAGATCTCTTTTGGATGCTGGTTCTGAGTCTCTAGAGACTTTAGATGAGCTTCCAACTTCAAGAGTATTACCTGTAACCCTTTGAGAGGGTCTTCTTCCGAGAATACTCTTGTTTCTGGCTATATCTATAGCCCAGCTTTGGTCTTCATTGTCGATTTCTGCAAAAGAGCATTGCTCGACTCGACCAATATCTTCAAATATTGAGGCAAGCTCAATACTTTTCTGATTTCTGTATCTGATACTGTGATGACTATTAGTCAAAGCATAAGAAATACAGTATGTAAGAGAGAGAACCTTACTTCCTGGCTCCATGAAGCCTGTTCTTTCGAATTTGTGTACGAAAGAAAGTACCTTGTCAAGGTTCTGATCATTTATATTTAATGCAAACTTTGGGTAAACAGTAAACATAAATCTTTGAAGTGCTAAGTTACCTTTGGCACATCCTAAAATACAGTCTTGCCTATTCTTGATTCTGTTATCAAGTAAGGCCATCTTGATGGGACTGTTGATTCCTGCACGGAAATGTCCTTCGAGGAGTATCTGTACTGCACCTAGGTGTAAATTACTGATAGTCTCTCTTTGTCCTCTGGGGATCTTTTCTAAATCTTGTCTTATTTTCATTCTCGTGAGGAGAGGTAAATAGACAGATCCTTCCATAGTTTTGACGAAATAATAGATGTTGTTCTGGCGAGTTAAACCTTTTAAAAGTTTACTTGCAACATTAGGTAAACTGAAAACTTTATCATTTTTAAGATCTAGTTTCAGTTTGCTAATTGATTTGATTAGAGAACTGTTGGGAATACAAAGTTCTCCATTAAATCCTTGTTGGGTGTCTTGAAAGACAACCTGTGTTTCTTCCTCAGAAGAGTTAGAAACCTGAGATTCTAATTCAGTCATGAATAAAATCTTTTTAGAAAATAGTTAATTTTCTTTTGGGTACGAACCATGTAACATGGCTCTGATACCAAAACGCGGAACGGCTAAAATTCGGGTTCATTACGTCCGAATAGTTGGTTAAGTAGAGATAATCTTTTTTCTTAACCTGTAAATCTGAGCCTTATGTTGACTTACAAGGCTTTTAAGTCCATTACTTCTAAGTTTAGCATTCTTGAGTGCTAAACATAGCTGATAAGTACATTCATAGCCATCAGGTAGCCTAGAATGTTCAATTCTATTTTTAAGAATAGAATTAGTCTGGAGTTGTTGTTCTAACATCTCTTCATGAAATATTAAAGAAGCTTCACATACAATTTCATCTCAGATATGTGCAAAGAAGCCGCTTTACAGAAGGAACTCAGGGATCTGTCTCTCTGCTCGACAATCCCGATCCCAGGTTATTATGATAATAACCAAAGAAAATATGGTTTGCGAAAGTCACAGACCTACAAAGGAAAACCACACAAATCTCATGTGAAGGTCTTCAAGCGGAAAAATGCAGTAAAAGGATATATCAAGAAATGCAAATGCTACATCTGTGGAAAGGAAGGGCATTTTGCAAGAGATTGCAAAAGTGAAAAAGGGAATATGGCAAGAGCGGCCGTATTCCAGGACTTGGAACTCAAAAATGACTGGGAAATAATGTCAGCCGAAAATGATGACTCAAGCGTATATAGTATTTCGGAAGGGGAAAGTGGTGCAACAATAAAAAACATTGGAGCATTGGTTGAAGAACAACCCCTAGAAGAAACTGCTTTCATGCTAAAACATGAAACGTGCTATATGTTTCATCCGGGAGAGCCATCAAAAATTAAAGAAACAGAAAAACAAGCAGGCTCGTGGCGACCAACAAAAGCATTCCCAGACACTACATGTAAACATGATTGGCAGGAAAATGAATTAACAAACTATGCGCTTTGTTACTTGTGTGGATGTTTGTGAACAAGTGGTCTTTCAGATGCTGAATTCCTTCATGAACATTTCCTGTGATTACAATGTCATCAACATATACGACCAAATAGATACATCTTGCCCCTGTAATGCGATAAAACATAGAGTGATCAGCCTCACTTTGCTGCATTCCAAATTCTTTCACCACAGCACTGAATCTTCCAAACCAAGCCCTGGGAGATTGTTTCAGCCCGTAAATTGACTTTCTCAACTTACAAACGAGCCCAGACTCCCCCTGAGCAACAAACCCAGGTGATTGCTCCATATAGACTTCCTTTTGTAAATCACCATGGAGAAAGACATTCTTAATATCAAGCTGATGAAGAGACCAGGAGCGCATAGCAGCAATGGACAGGAGGAGGCGAATCGTGGTCATTTTTGCTACCGGGGAGAAAGTATCAATGTAGTCCAGGCCAAACTTCTGTGTATAACCTTTAGCAACTAGTCGAGCTTTAAGCCGATCAAGTTTGCCATCAGGGCCCACCTATGGTGTAAATATCCATCGACAACCAACTTTGGTTTTACCAGGAGGCAAAGGAACTAGTTCCCATGTGCCGTTGGTATGTAAAGCAGACATTTCATCCATCATTGCCATCTTCCGTCCTGGATGAGATAAAGCCTCGTCGACCGTTTTAGGGATCGATACAGAGTCAAGGCTTGCAATATAGGCGGAGAAAGTAGATGATAACCGATCATAGGTGACATAGTTGTATATAGGATAAGGGTTAACAGTAGTGGGGTTCCAACTCATAACCAATTGGTTATGAGAGGAGTAGCCCAGGGCACTTATAAAGCAGATTACAAAGTCACGTTCTGTCCGATGTGGGACATTACTCAACACGCCCCCTCACGTGTGGCGTTCTCTTTTTTTCGAGCCTAACACGTGGATACTTATGGGTTACGTAGAGTCCGGGTGAACCTTGCTCTGATACCATGTGAAATCAGAGAGCAATCGTGTATTTCATTGATACCTTCTAAAAGGGTTACGGACGATAGAAACATATATATAGTAAACAACAATGACCTATTTACATAATAAGTCCCTATACTATGCAATTACAACTCTAACAATATATATATATATATATATATATATATATATATATATATATATATATATGATTTGTTAATTATAATTTGGTTTTATCCGTTTCTTGATCATTACTTTTATTTTTTACTTGAACATTCAGTCATTTCTTAGTGAAGAAGCTTTAAAGGCAGTAAAAGAATTGCTCCCAGAGACTGCTGAAGGTGATTTAGCTTCTGTGTGTTCATGGCCTGATGATATCAAATATCAATACAAGTGGCGTTGGACCAGTGAGTTGCATTATGTTGATACCCCTGATTTCAGGTGTAACTATGATTACTGCAGTAAGTTTTATTTAACCCATCATCAGTAGTTTTTTAATTATTTTTTGTCGCATCATTTTTTTTCTTATTTTCAAATTTTTACTAAATTTTTTTTTTCTATAAAAACTTCCAATTTTTAGTAAAAATAGTGCTTTTGATTTAAAAAAGGTTCTGTTTAGATACATGAATTTTATATAAATAAATTGGTTTTTTATAAAAACAAAATGATGTGGCAGCTTATACGGCCCCTACATGAAATGTAACCTATGCCACATCACCCTTTAACAAGTTATAAGTTACTCTGGTTGTGTTTTTATCAACACAACAACAACAACAACTACAACAACTGTACCAAATCCCGCTAAAGCGGGGTATGGGGGAGGTAGGAGTGTAGACAATCATATCCCTACTTGTAGGTAGAGAGATTGGTTCCTGAGAAGAACCTCCAGCCGTATGAAATAAAATCCAGTGAAAAGTAAAAATACAAAAGTCAAATAGAATAGAAATAATGTAAGAAAAAAATGGAGAAATACGACTAAATATAAAAGTAAAAAAAAAAAATAAAAAAGTAAATATAATGTAGTTCTGAGAAAGTCCAAAGTTAGAGCCATAATAAAGGTATGGCATAAATAATATATCAAGTATGAAACTACTAGCACATATAAAAGTAGGACCGAAATCTACAAGTATAACAATCTAAGAAAAAAGAATATGAAAAAAAAAAAACCGCAGAAGGTCTATCCTAATCCCTAAAGCCCTATACTGCAAGCTGCGGTCTCGGTTCTTCTTAACCCCGAGTCTTAATCCTCCTTCTCCATGACACCTATCTGAGATCATGTCCTCAAAGAGCGAAAGCTCCTGTAAATCCGCTCTAACTCTATCTTCCCACCTCAGAAAAGGACGACCCCGCCTTCTAGTACCTTCAACTACAATAGATTCCGCTCTTCTAACTGGTGTCGTTGGTTGTCTCGTTTTAACGTGTCCAAACAACCTTAGTTTACCTTCCCTCAACTTGTAGACAATAGACGTCACTCCTAATTCTTTTCTAAAGACACCTACCGGAATTTTATCCAACAAAGTCTTCCCACAGATCCATCTAAGCATCCTCATCTTGGCTACTTCCATCTTCTCCGCTTGCGCCTTCTTCAGGGGCCAACATTCAGACCCATATAACATGGCCGGTCTAATTGCTAGTCTGTAAAATTTTCCTTTAAGCCTTTGAGGTACTTTCTTGTCGCTTAGAACGCCTGTAGCCGCTCTCCACGTCCGCCACGCTGCTTGAATACGGTTTGTAACATCCTCGTCTACCCTCCCTGAATTGTGTAATATAGCGCGCAGGTACCTAAAGGACTCTTGGGGTCTCAACACGTGGTTCCCTAGGCGGATATCTAGCCTCTCATCAATAATGTATTACTTAATCTAACTAACTAGAAGTGTTATTATATTAAATAGAGCTATGAATGATCTCTAACGAGTTAATCCGCCTATGTTTATACCTAATGGGTCAAACACGTAAAATTAAAGGAAAAAAAAATTTAGATTGTAAGGAAACAGGTCAAACTGGTTGAAAGTCGCCCTAAGTTTATTTTCAATGCATAAAACCACCTAAATTATTTTTATTTCATAATATGATACTATGATTTGAATAATATAACTTTTGTAATCTTATCTGACACACTAAATATTTATTAGGGGACTGCCATGACTCATCTGGTGTCAAAGATAATTGTGTTACTGGAGCGATTTACAACTACACAGAGCAGCTTGTCATGGGCTATAATGCCTCAAACTCGGTTGTTACGTGTAAGAACCCGATGAAATTATTAATTATAATCTAAATAATATATATTTTTATACACTATTTGGAAAATGTGAATTGATAATACTTGATTACAGATAACCTGACCGAAGCGCTTATGTTCCTATCTCATTATATTGGAGATGTGCATCAGGTTAGTGGCTGCATTTTGCTTCCAATTTTAGAAGCTAGCATAAATTAAACATAATTCTTTCGTATCATGTTTCATCATATTTACACTCGAATGATGACTTTTTTGGTAGAGGTGGCAAGTTATACCCATTTAGTTATGGATGGGTTTTTTGAATTTTTTTTTCTATTAATTATATAATTTTTTTATTTTTACATTTCTAATTGGACAAATGTGTGAAAGATGTTAGTTTAAGATGAATATATGTCAAATGAATCTAACTGGTTTAAAGTTGCCTAGTGAGCATCTTAATGGCATAAAACATCTTGAATATTCGTTCTACAAAATAAATTATTATTAAAATTAAAATAATATACTATTGTAATTGTATTTGTCACTCCTATTACATTACATCAAGTTTTTGCGAAAATCTATTTATTTCTGTGGTACAGCCTCTTCATGTTAGCTTTACTTCTGATGGAGGTGGAAACACTATAACAGTTCGGTGGTATAAGAGGAAGACAAATTTGCATCATGTAAGTCACAGACTTGTTTTTAACATTGTTTTTTTACTTTTCTATACTTGTATATTAATAACCTAATAATGAAGCAATTTTTTAACTAAAAGTTACGTGTATTAAACGGTGTATACCAGTAATTCAGACCGTTTTATGTTTTAAAAACATCGGTAATTAAATTATCACAAAGCTTAAACCAGTGGCGTCTAAATGTCTAATAGATTTTTATTTACTTGTTTTCAATGATTTTATTTCAGGTTTGGGATACAGATATAATTGAATCTGCCATGAAGACATTCTATGACAAAGATATAGATGTCATGATATCAGCAATTGAGAAGAATATTACAGTAGGCTTTCATATTTGTTATATATTATCATTTATGGGGAGTTTTTCATACGAGAACGGTGAGAACCAATCTTAGCCCTTGATTATAATTAATCAATGGCTAATATTTTTGGCGGCTCATTAATGCTTCATTAATGACTAATTAATGGCTCATTAATGACACATTAATGAGGGTTATTTCAGAAAAATCAAGCCTCCCAAATTAATGACGGCGTAACCGGACGCAATTCACGGTTGAGTAAATATATAAATTACTAAAATACCCCTATTAATGAGTCATTAATGGCGTTAAATACTGTTCTCGCAGTTCTCGTACGAAAAACAGTTCTCGTTTGAACTTTTGCCTTATCATTATTAATTCCCAAGAATAGTCTCTAACTTTCTTTTAGTAAAGTTTAAATCCAAAATTACATATCTGGCAGTTAATGATCCATCATTTACAAAGTATACTTGTTTTTATCATGGGTCATGTTGGATATTTGAACAACTTTTAGAACATTTTCAGACAATTCATCTATTTAAACGTCACATTTTATTTCTTTAGGGTGTGTTTAGTTTCATGAATGGAAAATTTACCTCAAAATTAAGTTTCATATATGCTTTTTTTTTTCTTGAATTTCTTGGAAATAGGAAACTTGGAGCAATGACATTACATCTTGGGCTAATTGTACATCTGGTGAAGAAGTTTGTCCCGACCCGTAAGTGTACATTCTTGCTTTAAGTTTTTTTTATTTTTTATTTCAGTTAACTTAAAAAATATTAGATTTATGAACTATTGTCACTATTGACTTGAAGGTAAAATTGGGTACATTTTATTTTATTTATAAATTAAGGGTATTTTAGCATTGTTCTTGAACTCGTGCAGGTGGGCTTCTGAAAGCATCAGGTGTTCGTGCAATTACGCCTATAGAAATGCTACACCAGGAAGCACCTTAGGAGGTGAATGCTAAATGAATGAAATTTCTCTTGATTTGACATGTTAACCACATAATATAATCACAAGAATCATACAAATTATTTCAATTATATATACATTCTAACTTTCATGAATCATTTCATGTTTATACTCCCTAATGATTTTTTCTAAACATGTTATAGATGATTACTTTTTATCGCGTCTACCTATTGTTGAGATGAGGCTCGCTCAAGGTGGCGTCCGTTTGGCTGCTACACTTAACCGAATCTTCGATCCACTCCCTTTGGTCTCGCAGAAATTAGCATATTTGGGAAGTATAATCCCAACATCTTACTCTGCTTGAAGCTAAAAATCCCCAAATATTCAGAATTCTCAAACTGACTTTGTGAACTATTTCTTGTCTTAATTGTTTGTATGCCAATCTTTTGGAATATGCATATCTTTACTTATATATATATATATATATATGTGATAGTAGTTAGAGTTAAATTATTTTATTTCAAGTAGTTGATCCTAGCCGATTGTATGAACGGGTTTAGGCTTTAGGGTTTACGACTTTTTTTTTTGTATCAAATACACACAGTATTAAAAAATGAAAATCGGCTATCGATATTCTGATTGGTATATGTATGGGTTAATATTTATACAGTAAAAATGAATAAAACCATAACATTTAGAGACCTAAATATCCATTTATACGATATTAAATAAAAATACAATTTTGATAGACATTAAGCTACTCATTATTTAACTATAATAAAGGTGTCATGCACTTGTATGAAAATGTAACGAGCTATCTCTATTTATTAATTTTTTGTAATTGTAATAGAGAATTTTTTTTTTGTAGAAATGAATTAATGTATCTAGATTTCACGTTTGATGTAATGTGACTTGCAATCATATTACGTTTAATGTAATGTGACTTGCAATCATATTAGTGCGTCACTCTTATTTTTAATAAAGGGTTAAGTGTATGGAAATCTAATAAATTATCCACACTTTAATATTTTATGGAACAAAGACTAAAGGTTTATAAATATCGATTTGTAAGATTTTATTACCATTTGTTTATTTCATAATCAGAACATAAATTCTCAAAATCAAAATTTTTAATAATTTTTGTTAATTCTTCATCTAGAATATTATTTTTTAATTCTTCAAATTGTATACTAGTTGCTATTTTTTTCTTTATTAGTTTGCTATGATTAACCAATATTATTAATAAGTGCATCAATCATTTATTACTATTACAGTATTACTACTACTACTCGTGATCAACATCAAAATAAAAACATGTGACGAAAATCTTGAAAATAGATGTATAAACATGGATTTTGATTTGAAGTATGAACAGATTTGTGTGAATAAATCGATTTCATTTTCATCTTGCTGATCATGAACCATTGATTTGATTTCATCTTTTTCTCTATTTCTGAATGACCAAATTTATTTTAACTAGGGTTTGTTCTGATTTCTTTATCTTCGTTTTTGTATGACTGTATCTTAATACTCAAGGGTTTTCATCGATCTAGGATTTGGTTTCCGATTTATTTATATTATCTTCTGAATCGAATCAAGGGTTTCGATTTTCTAAACATGGGTTTGGTTACATATTCTCGTTTTGGGATTTGGGTTTTCGACTTAGTGGTGATTTCATTTTGTGATTTCGTTTTATAGATCTTATGATGATTCTATTTTGCAAATTTGGTGATATTGTTTCGAGATTTCATTTGTTATTCATGCATTTTCTACAATTGTTCTTCAACATGTTTTCATTTGTTGTTCATCATGAGGTAGATGAAGATGAAAAGAAGTAATAATAATAAGGGAAAAATGAGCGAAAATACAACAAACTATGTCGAAATTACCATTGTATACAACCAACTTCGACATTTACCTATAATACGACCAACTTACAAATTTGTATAATCTTATGAAATTGGTAACCTAATAATCAGGTTACCCGTTTTTTCTTTAAATTTCCAATTTATTCGGTAAATATATTCATATGTTCTTGGTGTTCTTCAATATTCATCATTATGTTCTTCATCTTTAAACCAAAAACATAAACAAAGTATTGATTAAAACAAAAAAACACATACGTTTCAATAGATCTTTTAACACAAATATGATTCATCATCGAATTCCAAACATATGAATTCCAAATGAGTTACACAAAAATCGGTTTCCATATTTGTTACACAAACAAAAATATAGAGCAATAGAAATCGAGATGCAAAAATATGAACCAACCTAGGTTTGTTTGAGCAGATTTCATTCAACTTAAAAAATATGAAGAAATCGATTGGAACCTTCTGCGAACAACTCCAACCAAGCAATCGAACATATATGATTTACAGAACATATCAAACAAATGCAAATAACCAAAATCGAACACATCTAAATACCGAAAATCAATTTGAATGAAATAACCCTAACGTGCGAGAAACTCCAACCAGTAATAGATTTGGTATGTTTCACGAACCGATAAACTTACAAAACCCACTTGTTTATGAATCCCATCAATCGGAAACCTAAACCGTTGAATGAATCGAAACCCTAATCTGAAGGGTTTTGTAGGGTATAAAAACATACGCAGCGGAGATAAACAGAAAACCCCCTCCAGTGCTCTCATCTAACTCGTACAGGAAACTAAACAAAGAATAAGGATTAAAGGTTATACCTTTCTACAAAAACTTGAAACTTTAATCCAGATAGCTAAAGGTAGAACACTACTACTGCACCACCTCGAACAGGCTGCTAGACCGCCACAGGATATCACCAAAACATCGATCACGCAAGCCTACGTGTGTGTGTGTGTTCGACCAAGGCCGAGAACCCCCTCGGGGCTTCCTTGAAGTCGACGTAGAGAGAGGTAGATGGAGAGGCTAGTCTTTCTTTTTGCAACTTAGGCTCGCTTGGATGTAAATGATGTCTTGTGTTGTTTTCCTTTCTCATAAGAAGAGCAAGGTTTGGGTTTAGAATGTCTCATACAGTTTTAGTTCTTTCTAGAAAGTCCTTAAGAAGTTGTTGAGATTTCTTCTTCCAGTCCACCATCTGTTGATGATTAAGCAAAAATCTATAGATTGACTAGAGGTTATACATAGGTAGAGTTCCTTTAGCCTGAAATGTTATAATCACTTCATTAGATTGTTCAGGTAATACATACTTATGTATCATCCTTACTAATGGCCACACTTAGTAGGTAATTGATCAAGTAGCCAAACCTAATAAAAAATTAACAGAGAGTTTCATCTTTCCTAAGGAAAAAGTTCTCATAAGATTGGTTAAGATGGCTCTTCTTATACCGCATGACCATATCAATACCCTTATATGTCATACTTAGTGTATCCATATCTCCAAGCAGTTTGACACCCATGCATAGTATGTAGGAGGGGATTGTCTTCTTCAATCCTGGATGCCAAAAACTTTTTAACTTCTTTTCTTGCACCTCGAGGAGACTTATCACTAACATGAGCAGTAATCATGGGGATGATAGGTCAATTAATCATGGGGATTATAGGTCCATCAGTGATAGCTTCAATGAATTCTAGTGTCAATGGACTTGAGGACATCATGGCTCTAAACTTTCACATAGGATACTTACTGCCATAAAATGAGGGACAACCCTTTTGCAGCCATCTGAGGAAAGTTGTTTGTAGTAGACATGGTTACCTTTTCTTCTCAAGATCTAAATCTTCAACTAATGAAAGATTAAGTGCTCTGATACCAGTTGTCGGTCCCTTAAGGTAATCAATAACCTGATATAGAAGTGTAGAAGGGGGGGGGGGGGGGGGGGTTCAATACACTACTTAAATGAATATAAAAAATTAAACTCAATTCGAATACTTTTATTAGTTAAAAGAAGTTAAATACAAGGAAGTAATGTAATCTCAATTCAACTCAACGCTTACAATGTAACTCTTTGTCTTTCTCTCTCTCTCTCAATCTAACAAAGTAGTTGCTGGAACTTGTTTTGTTGTCTTAAATGATGAACATAGACAATAATGATCTACTTAAACAAACTATGAACGTATGAGGTGACAGTCTATCCAGTCTACCTCTAAACATATTAGGAAGTTCACTATATACCAAGTCTACACATAAACATCTAAACTAACAAACTAAGACTTATCTTAATCTACTAATGTAAAAATCATCTACTTAATTAATTAAATGGGAATTTGAATTCCAAATATAGCTAATAAGTATTATCCTTTTATTCCAAGTTTAGTTGATTCTATCCTTAATTAGTTTCTCTACTTATATTTATGATATAAATCCTTATTAGTTAACGTTAACAGAATTTTATTAAAACTTTTCTCTCTACCTCTCATTCTTCTGTTGATTCGGCCTGACATCACACCAGCACAATGGTGTCTTGGAGAGATAGTCACTTGAACCCAATAATCAAACTTGTCTATTAAAACATATAGGATTTGATGTTAACAAACCCATACATTCAACTAGACTTCAAATGTTTAATAACATGTATTGTTTGAAACTGACTTGAAGAATTTCTCCAAGTATGAAGTATCAGCTGAGGATTAGCTAAGTACTAAGTATCAGCCGAAGGACATCATCTGAGATCAGTCGAGATTAAAAGACAAGTGTAGAATACCATTTGCAGAGTGTTTACAACTATCTGCTAAGGGATAACTTTGATCAGCTGATTCTACAACTCGATTAGACGAGGCCATCCTGCAAAAGTTTAGGTAACCCTCACATCACTTAGTCTATGTCCCATAGGTTTATCACTCTGAATGATCAGCTGATCATCTTTGATCAACTAATCATATATTACTCATTTCCTCTAGTCTAATATTTGACTAGCTGAGCATTTCAATGATTAGCTGAGTGAATATTAGTGGCTGAGTCTTTTATACTCCTTACACTGAGAAAAATTATACTTGCAGTTTAGTACATTTTGTTAGCTGAGTCAGGAAATAATTATATCAGTTCAGTCTATATTTTGTTTTTATTCTTAAGTCAAAGGTAGAACATGGGTTGTTCTATTTAGCTTTTAGATATGTCTTTGTAAATATACTATCTGTGAAAATGTTAAGTGTTTTTGGTCAGCTGATGGGTAAATCACTTTGATGATCACCCCTCAGCTATGAAATAAATGCTTGGCTAAGTAAACCCATCAGCTGATACTTTTGAGTTTTTCACTTGTATGTTGATCAGTTGATGCTTTTTCTTTCTTCAGCTGATGTGTCTCATTAGGTCAGCTGGTGGTCCCCACACTTGACAATTTTAATTTTTTTCTATCTTAGACTTATTTAATTCTCATTCCTTATTCAATACGCTTTCCTAGGATATTTATTTCCTTTCGTTTGTTTTTTTAGGCATTAGCATTAAAAGTGTTTTTCCGTTAAGTCCTTTTATATTACATGGCAATTACTTTTTCAAAAAGGTACAAGTGTTAGTTTTCTCACTCTCCAACATATGCTTTAAAATTCCCCCAAATTTCTCTCTCTCTCAAAAACCTCCCTGCGATTTCACTGTTCATCGTCTTCTTTCATGGAAACTTTCAACCCTACCTCTACTCCTCAAGCTGTAGCCGGTGAAAATATTGCTCTCCACTCCACAATGAACTACACACCCAACAAAATCCTGGTAAACACTGTAATCCTAGCTTCTCGAGAAAACCGGGGCTACGAACCCACGGTTTCTTTCGTAACTTGACACCCACTGTTTGATTGTCTCGCTGCCAACCCCCATTTCATCTACGAGAACATTATTGGTGAAATATGGTACACCGCACGCTATCACCCATATATTCAAACCATCACTTGTACATGTGCAAGTGGCACTTTAAACCTATCCATCACCGTTGAATCCCTCCACCGAGCCATTCAAATACCAAACCTTCACCCTTATTAAAAAATCCTATCTAGAGATAAAACCCTAACCTGTTGGTCCCGGTTGGATACTACAACAACAAATGTGTGTAAAAGGGGGGTTGAATATAAACTATAGCTTTTTGAAAATTAAATATACACGATTATACTTTATATAATTCTTATTGAAATGAATCAAAAATTACATGAATTGGATGCGGAAAATCCAATTTCAATAAAAGTGGAAACATGATGTCTAACACATAGACGAAGCTAATCCTAACCAACTGATGTTTAGGATGTTTAACACATGAACAAGTTTTTTCTACACAAAATATCTGCTAACAGTTTGTTCTTTTCTTAAAAGCGTAGAACTTGCTTCTAAAACTAAACTGTGGAAATTCTGTGTAGTTCTCAACAAATGAGATATTAAGCGTACTTAGCATGTCAAACATGTAGTAGTATATTTAGAGCATTGTTGGGAAATTAACTAAGGCATTAAGACTGTTTAACATGCAAAGTTGAAATTGTTAGAAGAGTTTATGGAAAACAGTTCAAAACTGTTAGAAGAAGTGTTGAAGAAACAGTTTAGAACTGTTAGTTGAAATTGTGAAGACAGTTGTAACCAACAGTTGCTGTGAACTTTAAAGTTGTTATATAGAGTTCAGAACTGTTAGTACAAACTACTACAACTGTTTGAAGACCTTGAAGCTGAAGACTGTTAGAAGAACCAAGAACTGTTGTATTCATTAAACAGTTTCTGTTGAGCTATATATGGAAAAACCCTATCTTTGAAGATATCTCGAAATATTTTGAAGATCATCAAGATTATCTCAGAAGATAGAAGATTACCTAACTGTCAGAAAATCAAGGAAGATCAAGGAGTATATATATGCTAGATTAGACTTCATAATTAGAACTTACTCATTGATTATATTTTTGCATTCGTTATTCAAGTTGTAATTTGCTTTCTGAATAGTGCTAAGCCTCTAAGTTTCTCGTTGAAACCTAAGAACAATTTGTGTTCTTCGTCTAACATAATAAGTTAGATTGGGGGTGAAGTTTGCTATTGTAATCGTTCTCATTGATTAATAAAATTACTGTTTGATTGAATCTCTTTGTGATCAAAATCTTCTTTAATCAATTAAGTGTGATTCCGCAACTTCTTAGTTGATTGTGATCATAGTTAAAGATTAACTTTTATTCAACTTTGATTGGTTATTCGAAAGTTAGTTCTTGTTATTTGATATAGTTTATATCCGATCCTGACAAGCATTTGTCATCCGGTTATTGTGATAGAGGAAGGAAACAAGCGTGCATGGGATTATTATATTATATTAGTTAAAGTTAGTGCGTGAAAAGTAAAAGCACTTTACACAAGCAATGTATAAAGTGAATGTACTTTTCTACAAAAGTGCATCCCACTAACAACATTAAAATATTAAAACCTACACATTTTCCCCTAAGAGTTTAAGTTCCTTTTTCCATGCTTGTACTTTAAACAACACCATCCTTTCAACAGATTTGACTTTACCAAGTATAGAGTTGTCAACCATATCTTAGTTGTTGAAACAAATCTTCAAGATCTTCTTCTTATAAAGTATCTTTCTCCTTTTCTAGAGGATAAGATCAATCCCTTTTGTCTCTTTGTAGATTCAAAAGGTTCTAAGACTTTTACAAAGACAGATTAAAGGAATAATAGAACAACACATAATCTGCCTTTGACTTAAGAATAAATATGTTACAGTTGGCTGATATTACGATTTTGCGACTCAGCTGACAAAATACATTAAACTACAAACATAATTTTGCTTAGCTAAAGGAATGGTAAAGATTCAGCTACTGATGTTAATTCACCTGATCATATAAATGCTCAGTTAATCAAACATTAGACTAGGAGAAGGTATAGGCTAATCAACCCAGATGATCAGTTGATCAACAGTGTTCAGCCCATCATTCAGAGCTTATAGGAAAACGACTAAGTGAGATAACTTAGCTGATGCAAGAAGGCCTCAGCTGCTAAAAGTTGTAGGCTCATCTAATCACTTTCACTGCTCAGCTGATCGGAATTGTTCGTGAGCTAATGGTTGTAATCCTTCAGCTGATGCTTCTATACTTGTCTTTTCTTCTCGGCTGATCTTCTGAAGCTGGTCCTTTAGCTGTGCTTAGCTGATCCTCAGCTGATACTTCATACTTAGAGCATTTTTTAACTCATTTGCAAAACAACACATGTTTTGAAACATTCTAAGTCTAGACTAAATGTATGGTTTTGTTAACATTAAATCCTATTTTTTATAATAGACAGGTTTGATTATGGGTTGAAGTGGTTATCTACTCAACATAACCTTACTGCCCGTAATAGAGTACAATGAGCATGTTTTTCAAGACCAGTACAAAGTGGCCGTTCTGAGTCATCCTTGGAAGTACCTTGAAAATGTTGTCACTCACTATTTAGGTCCTAAGTCTAGAAGCCACCATCTACCCAATCAAATGGAGCTTATGCTTATGCATGCCCTTGTCACTAAGCTTATCATTGATTTTTCCTAAGTTATCTTCTTTGAATTAGTAGATAAGATTACCCCGAGCACTGTTAGAATGCCATCTAGAAACCAAGTTCCCTACATTCGATTTCTAAGTCTCATTGCTATGGATAATCTCATAGAGGACAACTATGTGGATCTTCACAATAGATATGAGTCTATCTCTGTTCCTTGCATGGGTGAGAAGGTATTTCACTTCAAAAGAGCTTATAGGGGTCCTGCCATTACTCCTCGGATGCAAGAGTTAATTGAAGATGCTATTTTGAAATGCTGCAAATGATGAGGGTAATGAGGTTGATGATGAGTAGAATGCTACTGAGCATTCTGATGGTAATGATAATAACAATGATAACAATTCTGATGATGTTTGTGATGATGGAAATGAATTATGTGGTACAGGTATTGTTCAAAGGTTTGGTAATGCTATAACTATTGTCCCAAGTGGTAAAGACTCAACCCATTCACTCAAAGCCTCCAATTCCCAACCCTAATCCACTCCTGCACCAATCCCTACACCATCCTTCAATGTTGATCTTGAACCCATTTCCACAAACTTGATCAACTTCTAGACCCACCTACACCTACTACCACTTTTGTACCATCACCTGTTCTGTCTCAATCCACAATAAACTCTTTAAACCAAGCCATTTCAAACCTTCTTTCCAACCTACACACCATTAAAGCTATCACTCTCCTGTTTTTGTTATTATACCCCACGAACTCCTTAAAGTTCCTTCCCTTCTTTGCTCTTTGTTTGAAACCCTTGATGACCTAACCTCTCAGGCCCATAAAGGTCATATTGCCTTTATGGATGAAATAAGGTCCATCAACTCCGCAATCCAAAAACTACAACCTACCCCATCTTCTTTTCAACCTCACTTCACTCTCATTAGACCATCTTTCTCTACCTTTAACCCTTTTAACTAAAGTCATCAACCACCTCCATTTAACACATCTACTTTTGCTCACCCTACATATTCTCCACCTACTCAAACCACACATCCACCTTTCATTCCCACATCTACCCTTGCTTCTGATGCTCCTTGACACCCTTTAAACCTTTTGGTAGTGACTCCCCCTACTATTTGATGATGCCAAAAAGGGGGAGAACACTTCTAGTAGCTCCAAATTGTCCAAGCATACTCCTTCCTCGGATTCCATTAATGCAACTTGTATGGCTTCTTGTGAAAGAATCAAGAAAAATGAAGAGGAAGCAACTAAAGATAATGAAACACCCAACTCTCCCAATGAAACAGAAAAACAAAGTGAACCTGAGCACTCAACTGCTAAGGGGGAGAAAAGAACTTCCAATAGGAAGAAAACAATGGCAAAGAGGAAAAGGCCAAAGAGAAAGAAAACAACAGAAAGTTGCACTCCTTTAATCAAGATTCCATCTAATTCTAACTCTGATGAAGATGCTAATGATCCAATCAATACTCTCTTCAGAAGAAGAGGACAAGAGCCGGTGCAAGCTTTTCCAACAGTCCAATCCCCTAAACCAGTCCAACAACAACCTTCATCCTCGATCTCAGCTCCCAAAGACAAAGAGAAAAGAGTTATGATTGCTAAGAAAATAGAAGAAGAGGAGAACATGCAAAAAGAGCTTAAAAGAAAAGAAAAAGAGGAGAAGGAGATAAGGGAACTAGTTTTTGCTATGGATGTATCAATTGAAGAGGTACTCCAAGATAGAGAGGATGCCTATGCACAAGAGGAAGAGCTTCTAGCATCTTATGCTGCTACTCAATGTTGAGTTGTACAGGTCACAATTCAAACTTGAGTTATCCTGATTCATAACCAAACTGGTTTGAACCAACTCAGAATTGTAGATAGATATAAGCAATTATTATTTATAAAGCGGAACTAAAATAATAATTATAATCCTTAAAACCCTAAAGGATTAAAGATCTTAGTTCATCACAAGTGTGTATATGATATATATGTTAAATCGATACATACATGTGTATGTATGTCCATATTATCGAAAAACATGATAATATAATATTCAGGATTAGCCAAAAACCATATACTAATCAAGAACAATATTCAATCAAGACATGCAACCATATATATATATATATATATATATCGATCATGGCATCAAGAACAGAAACATGAGATGTGGATTATACCTTATCTGAATTGCTCAAGATCGTCCACCTGTAATGAGGCACTACAAGATACCGTTAGAAGGATTAAACCACAATGCTAGTTCTTGATCTTCATGATGTGTAAAACACCAAAGTCGAAACCCCCTTGGGTCTTGGGGTTGATCGACAGCCAAACTAGGGTAGAAGGGAGGGAGAGAGTGTTTTTTCTTTTGTGTTAATTGTTAACCTAATCAAGTCCTTGTTATCCTCTATTTATAGATGTAATCCATTTAGAGTTCAAAAGGAAACCTTGATTAATTACTAATTATTATTAAATTACAAAACATATATCATAATATATATATAGGGGAATGTTCATTCGAGAACCGTTGTTAACGCGAGAACCGCGAGAACCATTTCTGACCAATCAATTTAATTATTGTCTTTACTATTTTCTTTAAATTAGAAAGGGCAAAAGTGTCAACTACAAAATTGTTGGGTGGCGCGTTGTTTCGTAACTTACCTAGCCGCAAACTTGTAATTCATTTAATTTGATGCGCAGGTTTTTTCTTATTTCCTATATCTTTTTTATTTCTTTTCTCTTTTTTTATAGATTTCAAACAATTATTTTCTTATTTTTATTTTTTTTCTCTTTACTTTATTCTCTATTTATTAATCATAATTATTTATATTTTTTTATAGAGATCAACCAGAATTAGTTTTCATTTTGTATATTTATATAGTTATTTTTCCGTTTATTCTCTCTCATGTTTAATGTAATGATTTGAGTAGGTGATTTTATTATGATATATGTTAACGTGTAAGTTATAATAATATGTAGTATGACAATTAATAGACATTTGCTAAGGTTAAGTTTGATCTAATCAACTTCGAGTTGCATATATGCATATACGGTGCACATGTGTATGTGCACATATGTACAAATATGTATGTGTGTTGGAAAAAAATTAGTTTTACGTGCACATGTGCAGAAATTAGTTTTATGTGCATATATGCACATACATGTGCATATATGCACATGTGCTTAAAAAACGAGTGTTATATGCACATGTTCATATATCTCATGCTGTGTTACAAAATAAACCCGACAAAAATGAAAATCTTTTTCTTTGAAAAAGTAAAGCAATATCGGTGTCATATTAAAGAGCATTTTTTTCTTGTTAATTTGGTATAATTATCGTATTTTAATACCTTTGTATTTATTAGATATTTTTGTTTAAA
This sequence comes from Pulicaria dysenterica, assembly GCA_947179395.2. Taxonomy (NCBI): domain Eukaryota; kingdom Viridiplantae; phylum Streptophyta; class Magnoliopsida; order Asterales; family Asteraceae; genus Pulicaria; species Pulicaria dysenterica. Next base: position 61,596,608 of record OX359288.1, on the reverse strand, counting down.
AAAAGTGGGGGTAAATGATAAAGGTCCAAATTACCCTCATTAACTACGTTAAACATAGGATTTAAATTGGAAAAATTAAGGTTATCCCTTAACAACTATTTAATTTGAACCTTTCATTTTTTTGATCAATGGTCTGAATTGGTTCGCGCGGTTCTCGCGCTAACAACGGTTCTCGAATAAACTTTTTTTTTCTCTCTCTCTCTCTCTCTCTCTCTATATATATATATATATATATATATATTGTTATTCTATTTAACAATTAATTAGTAATAACCTTCAAGATAATTTTCAAAAATATTAATCGTAAACATAGATACTTAACAATATATATATTTATTAACTAATATATATATATATATATTATCTTGTTAACCTGGTTTATAACCAACTGTCATAAGACCCATCTCCCAAATGTGATTATATAACTTCTTGATGGTTATGCACACAAATCCTATCAGACTCCCACTTGTGCTTACCGTCATCGTGTGTACCTTGATGATACTGGCGTAAGGGTACCTCTAGACAAATCTTTAGGTTAACAAAGCAATAAGAACTCTTATACCCTAGTGTGATAATTAAATCTTATAAAACAAACGGTTTTATAATTTATAAAACTAACTGTTTTATAATAAAACTTCATAAGAACCCCCTATCTTATGATCTGGTATACTTTAGACTTTTCCCTCTGCATCCTGATGTTTCGATTTTGAGTGTGAGCATGGTATGAGTCAACTATGAACACTCAGAACCATTTCTTGACTATCCGATTTTGAATGAGTGATAAACGACAAAGAACAAATCAGTCCGTTTGGGCATGGCCATGCACTTCTACAGTCTAGATTAGTTAAGGGGCCCATAAACATCTCTCCTTATGAGGAGTTGCAGAATGCCTCTCGCATACTTGCATTTGGCAATACGCTTTCTGTAACACCAGATACACCTGTTATGACTACCCAGTTACGGCGTAGCGTTAGGTGTGTTCCAAATACCAGAAGTCCCCGCATCCCAAACCAAATATTTTAGGCTTGACAACCTATGTGATAAATACCTTTGACTCGAAGACCACGCGGTATTCTTCACAATGTCACTATCCAATATTCACACCCCTGGTGAATATCCGTACATCCTTGGCCTACACTCCTGGTAGCTATCTTCAATTACTATGAATCTCCACCAAGGATTACAATGACATTATTATCTCCATAGCCGAGGTTCCCACCAAGATAGTTAGTCACGGACAGGATTTTTGAATAATAATCTTTTATTCATGGATATTACCAAAACATACAAAATCTGTGAAGAGTAATGGGATTAATAATGTACTATCCATATTCACCCTCCTGGAATAAAGTACAGAATACCGATCCATCGTCTCAATTCACCACGTCTATTTGTGTTACTATGTTGGTTCAAGTGGACTTATCACAGATCACTACTTGAAACTACAAAATTGCTATGAACCAAAAACAAGTATACACTGACTAGTGCTCCCACTCGTTTTGCTGGACAAATTGTTTTCCGCAAACCTTGAAAACAATTCTAGTCTTTTTAATTTTATTATATTGCCTAAACTCGGAGAACTGGATTAACTCCTTGTTTCTGAATATATATAAAATTATTCTATAACCATACTTAGTTATATTTTAGATGTATAAATATTTTTCTATTCCAAGAAATAGACTAAAATAATAAACCCCTTTTGTTTACACTAACTCGTAAACAAAATTCGACACTCTGTGTATAAACACTTATCTAATAATCTGTTTATTATTTTTCAACACTTAATTATTTTAATATATTAATATTGGTGACATTGAATTTCAATATATAATTATGACTTCTTGGGACTAGTCCATTTACCCGGACTTGTTTTGAATCTTCAATATTCCCGTCATTTGAATTATATATGTACTTGAATTTCAACAAGCTAATAACCACTGTGTTCATCCTAACACTCATTAGCTTCTATGCAAACATATATATATATATATATATATATATATATATATATATATATATATATATATATATATATATATATAAATTTATCAGAACTTGATAAACACCTTTGCGTAGGTCAATTGCTCCCACTGACTATTATGAAAACATAGCATTACTCAAAACACTTATTGACTTGGTCAAAAATTGACACAAGAGTCAAAAAACTGATTTTAAGTATAAATCTAAAACTTAGATTTCGAATAAGAATCTTGAAGTTGACGAAACCTTAGACTTGGATTTTACACATATCCACTATTTCCTATTACGAAAAATGGTTTCTTGAAAACTTTATCTTACTACAAGTATAACACACTTGTATGGATTCTTATTTAAAACATGTGAGTTCTCTTGATTATAATGTCTATTATAACTTGTATACATAAATACTCATAATTACTTGATTAGATACTTCTAATGTACAACAACAGCTTTGTGGTTTCAAGTAATTCCATATGTTTAGTCGAGCAATTACAATATTAACATACTACTTAAATGGCAATCAATGCATAAGGACTAAGTACTAATAAGTCAAAGACTTTTGACTTGTTAGTTATCCCCTAGTCACACTTGACTAGATATAATTTTAAGCTACGCACAAGGATATATCAACCAAAAATCCATTAATGTTTTAATAAAGAGTCTTTAAAACCGTTATATATTTAAAATAAAATTTAAAATAAGTAGAAATCCATGAATTATAAATATCCTTCTTTCCGCACGTAGTGTCCTCTAGCATTCCAAGGCATCCTTTTGCTTTTACTGACCTATTTGCAATAAACGATCGCAAAAGTCAAATACACCACTTATATAATAAGTTGAAAACAAAAATACTGAAGTTAGTCAACGAAGTTACCTTTGACGTTTCCACCACCCTCGTGACGCTTCAGGCAGTTGACTTTATAGTGTCCAATTTCACCACACTTGATGCACCGGTTCTCGGATCTTGCTTTGTTCGGTTTGAATTTATTGCCCTTGCCCTAGCCCTTTCCATTTGCCTTGGTCTTGGGTGTAGACGATTCTGGCTCGGTTTTACCCTTGCCCCTTTCATTGCACCCCTTCCTCTTCTTAGCAGCTTCATTTTCCACCACAAGGATGTCCTTGGACATGTTACGAAGATTCGACTCCGCTGTCTTAAGCATAGAATGCAGCTCAGCAATGGATTTCTCCATGTTGTTCATGTATGGCTTATAGTCCATCAGACAGTGAGTTAAGAATCAAGTCCATTGCTTGCTGCAACAGTATCGGGTGTCCAAGCCTTTCTAGGTGGTCCATTTACCCTTTCATCTTCAGGACATGGGTACTAACCGAAGTGCCTTTCGCCATCTTGAAAGTATTGAGAGCTTTCGTGACATCGTAACGTTCTAAACGAGCTTGCTCTTGGAACATGTCCCTCAGCTGACAGATCATTTCATAAGCTCATGTGTCCATCATGCTTGTTTGCAACTACAGACTCATAGTCCCAAGCATGAGTCGGCTTACATCTAGCGCATCATTGACATGCTTCTGGTAAGCCTCCCTGACATCAGCCATCGCATTGTTGGCTGAGGCATTTCCCACCAGCTCCTCTAGGACGTACCATTTTCTCTCATTCCTGAGCATAATCCGGAGATTGCGCTCCCAGTTGAGAAAATTAGGTCCAGTGAGCTTATCCTTTTCTAGGATGGAGCGGAGTGAGAGGTTGTTAGTGTTTGAAATGTTTGCCATCTACTGTTTTATCATGTAGTTCAATTAGTAACACATATAAGACTTTGCTAAATACAAATTCATAAAGACCCTTAAATGATAAGTATTAGCCCTACGATCCTTATTTCACACGTGTTGGTGCACGGTTTGGGCACGATAACACCAATGCCGTGCTATTTCAGGTAGGTAGGTTCCTTTACCAATCGTATCTAATTTGATACGACTCCTAGACCTTGTAGAGATTTTTAGACAAAACAATCGAAGTATGTTTATCTCTACACTAAGCGCATTTTGGGCCTGTCACATCAGGGAATCACCAAAGTAGACAGCACCACCTAGGACGGGGTGAACTCTGGCCCGTCACATAAGGGAATCACAAAGTATTTCACCCCCTCCCCACATCGTTTTGAACCCCGGTGTGCACGGTTTGGGCACGACAACACACCAAGGTACGGGGAGCAGGAAAGGTGTACCACTAGATGGGTAGCACTACTGGTCTAAGATTTTTGTGGGTTTTATCCAAGTTTGAAAAACTTGATTCCAGTTTTGTAAAACCTTTTTAAAACTATCTTGTTTTAAAATCCGTATATTTTAGTATACCTTAAACTAGGTACACAATACGTCTTATGACAAAATCATGTTGAAAAACAAACTGTTTTTAAAATGCTGAAATGACAATATTAAATTTTATAATCTGTTGTCATATACCAATTTTATCATATACCGTGGTTTTACCTCTGATTAATAAAAACCATTATTAATCTCTTACTTTAATTTTATAGTCGCATAATAATCATAAAAATAAAGCACAACCACACAGATAATAACTTGTTATAGTTTTGCCAACTATGTCCTAAGGGGTCAATTCAAGGACAAACTATACTAGATAGATCTCGTGGCTATATCTAATGAATATTCTTCTTTCTCCCACTGACCTTGACACCTCCAGTCTTAACCCGAGCAACTCCGTTTGATTTCTTCGTCTTGAAAAATCTTTTGTCATCGGTTTTGGTTACAACAATCTAAACTAGAATACATAAATCTATTCTATTACAATTACAAATTATAGAAAGGGGTTGTAAGTGGCACGCAGGCCTACCTGAAATACTTTTACATTGGAAAAAAGGGGTTGTAAGTGGCATGTAGGCCTCCCCAAACCAAAAAGAAATACAGAAAAGAAATAACACAACTAAAGGTCTAAGTTGGCAAAACCTATAACCTACATGTCCAACCACAACAAGAATGTAGTGTTGACTTGTTTAAATCAAACCTTTGTAGTTGACATGTAAATACAAATGCGATTTAAAAATTCTAACGCGACTTTAGTATACAAGTCAACTAATTCAACATTTATACATATAAACAATATATAAATAAATAACCATGCATTAAAATATAAACAATAATAATGGAAGAAACATATAAAACTTTTCTCATTTCCTCTCAAATTAATTAACTGATTAATTGAGATGAGAAAAATTTGACAAAACTTGTCAAACTCATTTTAACCAATTTATAAACTAATGGTATAATAACTATTACACCAAATGTGTTTTAATCCAAAAACACTTAATTGATTAAAGAAATATCTTTGTTTATATTGTTTAATTATCATATTTTAATCCAAAAATACACCGTAAAATTAATATCCATTTATATATTATCTTGTATTATTATTTAATCCAAATTACCCGTCACAATTATTTTCATCCGAGCCCTATGGGCCAAAGCCCATTCTCGGATTACCTTAATTGAGCCATTAAGCCCATTGAGTTCATTAAATCCTTTTAAGTCCATATAAGCCCATTTTTATTAAAATAAAATAATTATGAATAAAAAATTAAAGAACTTGGGCTTTTAACATGAAATTAAACTAATGAACCAACCGGGGCAAAACTAACTGGGCCGAAACCCTCTTGGACTGCCAAGCCGCCGCAAAGGGCCTGAGCTTGGGCCAAAAAAGTGTTATTGGGCCGAAGCCCATTCTGGTCATGATCAACTGTTCACGCCGCGAACTCCTTGGGCCGGATGACCCTTCGGCCACAGCTATAGTGCTTTCCGGTGACCCTTTTTCCGGTTAACTCTTAATTCGGAATTTTATATATATTTATACATTATATGTGTGTGTATATATATATATATATATATATATATATATATATATATATATATATATATATATATATATAAATTCTTATTTATCTAAAATTCAAATTTAAAACATAGACTTGTTTCATATATAAATAAGAATTTCTATATATATATATATATATATATATATATATATATATATATATATATATATATATATATATATAACATCCTGAAAATGGGCCTAGAAGTACTTAGTTGTACCTCGTGCTTAAATAGTTGTACATTGATTTTAAGTGATTTAAATTAGTGTGTTTTAAGTTAATAACGCGTGTTATGCGTTAATTAAAGTGATTGTATGAAAAGTGACAAGCGTGTTTAAAAGTGATAAAATGTTAAACGGTTTCGCGTAATGATTCCGTAGATATCCTCGTTAGTTGAAACGGGATAGCGTGTGTCAAGTTGTAAGTTGGAAAGGGGAACAAAATACCCGGGTTTAATTTATTAAACCCAAGGTCGGTTCATAATATATCCTTTATCCCTTCATTTCAATTGCTACAACCACAGTAGCATACATACACACATACGTGAGCATAAACCCACACACACGCTTTGAAGATTTGGAAGTAGAAATCAAGGAAGCAAGCTGAATCAAGTGGTTGAATCTGTTCCTTGATCATCTCCTTCATCCAGAGTAAGTGTCTTTGTGTTGAAACTTAGTTGTGGGTGTTTGTGATGAATCACACCCTTTTGATAGTGTAAATCATGTTTTGGTGATTTTTAATTGTGTCTAAGGTGTTTCTAAGTGTCCTTGGATGTCAAGTATCGTATACAAGTGATTGAAACTCAGTATTTGATCGATTAAAGGTCAAAAACGTGATTTACAGCAACTGTACGCGAACAGAGTCGAAGAACACTATAATTGGGGTCCATGCGGTCGCATGGCATGTGCATGCGGTCGCATGGGGTTTATGGTATCCATACGGTCGCATGGCATGTGCTTGCGATCGTAAGGGGTGTTTGTTAATTACGCGCCGCGTAAGTTTTTAAAGGTCGCGTCGCGTAAATTTGTGATGTGATCGCATGTGTTAGGATTTTGACCGTAAGTCTCATATGTATGCTATGTGATCGCATGGTAGGTCCATGCGATCGTATGGGTCTGTTTTGTGGTGTTTACCGCTTACGAGCGAAGGAAATAAGGTTTGCGACCATAAGTATGTAACTTGTGATCGTAACCAACCCTAGAATCATGTTTGCGATCAAAAGGTGATGTCCCTTGCGATCGGAAGCATGAGTTGGGAAAAGAAGAACCTTTGCGATCACATGGGGTATCCTTGTGATCGCATGATGTTCTGTAGGGGTCCCTTACGACCGCAAGGTGGGTCCTTGCGACCGCAAGCGGGGGATCCAACCTGACAGCTTGTTAACTTGTGTTTTAACCCATATGTGCTATGTGTAAGTGATAACCAAGCGTGTGTACGATGTGTTAGGTGTACCGGAGGAACCGGAGGACACGAGTGGCGTATTTGCTTAGCAAAGACTCCAGGTGAGTATCGGTTTTCCCATGAGACTCAATAAGTAGGGCTATCTGTTGTGTGTTGAAACGTGTTATAGTGATAGTGACATGTTGTGATATCACACGTGTAATATGATTATGATAGTGACGATAGATAAGTGATAGTGACATGTTGTGATATAACATGTGTAACGTGATTATGGTAGTGATGATAGATAAGTGGAGTGATACGAGATAGACCCAAGTAGGGTTATGACTTGTGTGACAACTATGTGCTATGTTTAATGTGTAAATTGTATTCTGCTCATCCAAAATGAGTAGAAGCTAATGTGATAATGTGTATGTGCATGCAATTGGATCCTTATTGGATCGGTTATGTGTTTATATGTTATGTCCGGACAATTGGGGGACTGTACCACAGTTCCTGGAGATTGGTTAAGGTCAGCCACTTAGGCTGGTCCCTGGGGGCCCAATAGGGTCTGGTATTGGGGGATTAACGGCACCGAGTGTATACGCTTGGTGACGGCTCTGCAGGCCACCGTTCCTTGAGGAAGATGGGGTTCTTGACGTAAGTCGGAATTGGTTATATAATGGGGTTCTTGGCGTAAGCCGAAACTGGTTATAAAATGGGGTTCCTGGTGCAAACCGGAACTGGTAAACGCAATGGTGGGTTGCTCTTCGCTCCCCACCGAAGCAGACGGTTGTGATTGATTTCTCAGCTGGGATCGTTGAGTCAGGCTAGCTACCTCGCAAGATATGATCTCGCTGACTTGTCAGCACACCGCTATGTGATAAATTAGCTCTATGTGCCGTTTTGTGATATGATAGCATGCTTATGTGTAAATTGGTGCTCACTAGCTAGTTGTAGCTAACGGTGCAAGATTTCCCTTTTTCGTAGGTTTGAGACTGATGGCCTGGCGAGCTTGGGTTACTCATGGGTAATAGTAGTATTTATGTTTGTGGAACACTATTTGTTAATTATATGCATGTGATCCGATGGTCGGTCGTTAGTCGTGGTAACACCTGGTTTGTAAAATGTTAACTAGTCAGATAGCAATCTGATATTTTTGTAAATGGTGGTTTTATCCGTTGCCAGCTTTTGATAAATAAGTTTAAATTGACGCTAATTTTAAGCTCGTGAAACCCGGTGTTACAATATATATATATATATATATATATATATATATATATATATATATATATATATATATATATATATATATATAGTTTCAATCATATTTAACCAGTTAAACCTAACTGGTTTAACATTTCGGATTAAAAACTGACAACTACAAAAATATACAATATTAAACAACAAACTGAGATTGATATGATACCAATCCCTATAATCGAAATTAATATATACAAAACAGATACACATATAATTTAACAAACTGTTCATAGTTTTAATCTTTCAACCGGTTAAACCTAACTGGTTTACCTTTCTGATCAAATGTTCAAAACTATAAACCTTATCCAAAAACCAACTGTTTTGGAATAAACTAGGATTGACATGAACTTGTCAACCCCCTTGTGATTTTCGAAAATCACTATACACAACAATATCAAAATATAATAATAACAACAGTTAATCCAACATACTATGATTAATTGAGCCGAGACTCTGATACCACTGTTGAGTTTTACAGGTCACAATTCAAACTTGAGTTATCCTGATTCATAACCAAACTAGTTTGAACCAACTAAGAATTGTAAATAGATATAAACAATTATTATTTATAAAGCGGAACAAAAATAATAATTATAATCCTTAAAACCATAAAGGATTAAAGATCCTAGTTCATCACAAGTGTGTATATGATATATATGTTAAATCGATACATACATGTATGTGTATGTCCATATTATCAAAAAACATGATAATATAATATTCAGGATTAGCCAATATACTAATGAAGAACAATATTCAATCAAGACATGCAACCATATATATATATATATATATATATATATATATATATATATATATATATATATATATATATATATATATATATATATATATATATATATATATATATATATATATATATATATGATCGATCATGGCATCAAGAACAGAAACATGATATGTGGATTATACCTTATTGTAGGGATTTACAAGGTACAACAAGCACAGTGGAAATAAAAATTGTTAATCCCGTTCCCAGGATCCCAACTGGATCAGGTGGGGAAACAGAACAATAAATTACAAGTAAACAAATATAATATATATCTCAACCCATAAAAGTTATATAATAAGGATAGAATTATACCCTGAAACTACTGAATTGGGATACATAGTATTAGGATTATGTTAAACTAAGGATTTAATCCCTTTAAATAGATAAACTATTGGATTAAAGCCCTTGGACCCGAAGCCCGGTCTGTTGACCAATAACTTTGATCATTTGACAAAACAAACCCTTTAGTTTAGTTTAATATTAATTAATCAACTATTAATTAATATTTTTCCAACCAAACTTAATTAGTAAATATTTAACTAATATTTAATATTCTCTTTAAATAATAAATATCTATTTATTATTTCTCTCTTTTCTCGATAATTAATCAACTATTAGTCATCTATTTTACACACCTTGTATTGTTTCCTGGTTCATTAGTTGGGTGTACAACTGTGTGACCCTTTAGTGACTCATAGTGTTTATAGATGTGATAACACGTATACACTATCCCTGCACACAACCTATCAGACTCTCACATGTTCAGGATAGTTATGCTCCCTTGTTCATCACGGGCCTAAGGAGGTCCCCAGCCAGACACTTAGGTTAACCACGACTATAAATTCTCTTATGTCCAGAGATTCTGTAATCATCTACTTTGATTACCTGGCTTTTCCATTTGCATCGCGATATCCCGTAATATAGATTTCAGACATGGAGCACGTGATCTATTATGAAAAATCCAGATTATGTTTCTTGACTTCTGATTTTGACTAACTGCAGTTACGGAGTTACCAAATGATGTCCATTATTCTATCCGAGCGCGGCCACACATTTCATTTAGTCTCAACCATTATGGGGCCTTGCAATATCTCCTCTCTACAAGAGAAGGTGCAAATAACATCTTCACTGCTTGCATTTGAGCACACGTCTTCCACTACACCCAGATACGCCCGTTATAGCTACCCAGTTACGGCATAACGTTAGAACGTTCCAAAGTACAGAAGTCCTCATGCCCTAAACCAAACATCTTAGGTCTAAGTGCAACCAATCAGCTAACTTATGTCGAAAGGATCCATGAAGTTAGACTGATAAGGATCACCTCCAATATTTGTACCCCTTAAAATATCTATAAATACTTGGTCACATGACTTGTGCTGTTATTCTCTACACAAATAATCCATCAAGTATTTATAATAGCGTTAGTGTCTCCCTGATGTGGCTCCCACCGCATCAAGTAGCTACGGAGTAATTTTGATATAACGGGACTTGTATATCATGGATAGGTAAATATGCCAAAATATGGAGGTACTTAAAAACCTCCTACTTCTAACACGCATAAATGTTTAATACATAATCATAAGCTTTAAAATCAATCCATACAATTTTAATTAAATACTGAAAAAACTAGGTGCTAGGTCCCCTGTACTGCATTCCAATAGAACTAGCATGTCTTTCATGCTTTTCTCTTGCTAGCACCTTAGTCAACAGATCAGCTACGTTGTCTTTTATCGGTATCTTGCATATCCTCACATCTCCCCTTCCGGTAATCTCTCGGATGATGTGACATTTTCTAAGTACATGCCTGGTCCGCTGGTGATCTCTTGGTTCTTTTGCTTGCGCTAAAGCTCCCATGTTATCATATAGTATATCAACCGGTCTAGAGATACTGGCAATGACTCATAGATCCAAGATAAAATTCTGCAGCTAAACCGCTTCCTTTGCCGCATCATTTGCCGCAATGTACTCAGCCTCTGTAGTTGAATCTGCTATTGTATCTTGCTTCTGGCTTTTCCAAGATACAGCTCCACCATTTAGGGTAAATACAAACCTTGACTGCGACTTAAAGTCATCTCTGTCTGTCTGGAAGCTTGAATCTGTGTAACCAGTTACACTGATTTCATCTGTGCTTCCTCCAAAGACCAAGAACATTTCTTTCATCCTTCTCAAGTACTTGAGAATGTTCTTGACAGCCACCCAATGGGCTTCACCCGGATTTTGCTGTGCTCGTAAGGCTTATGGAGTAAGCAACATCGGGCCTAGTACATAGCATGTCATACATAATCGATCCTATTGCCGAAGCATAAGGAACCGAAATCATCAGTAAAGGCAATGAAGTACCGGTATCCTCCCCTGGCTTCTTGACTGAAAGGACCATACACATCTGTGTGTATAATTCCCAGCAGTTCCTTTGACCTTTCATTCAAGCCGTCAAAAGGTTTATTTGTCATCTTGCCGGATAAACAAGATTCACATTTGTCAATTGATTCAAGATCAAATGACCCTAGAACTCCATCTCAATGAAGTTTCTCTATGCGTTTCTTATTTATATGTCCGAGCCGACAATGTCAAAGGTAACTTTGGTTCAAAGTGTCCATTGACCTTTTACTTATATGATAGATTTCCTTGTCATCTTGTAGATTTATCATGATAGACCATTTTGTGAACTTGCTTTAAAATAGAATAAATCATCTTTAAAACACAAAATTGTTTTCCCTACCGACTGATAGTTAAAACCGCTGTCTATTAATAAACCGTACTAGATTACATTCTTAATCAATCTAGGAACATAATAGCAATTATCTAGTTCTATGATTAATCCTGAAGGTAGCCTGAGACAATAAGTTCCCACAGCTTCAGCACTAATGATGGAGCCTTCGCCTACCCGTAGGTCCATGTCTCCCTTCCTTAGTTTCCTACTCCTCTTGAATCCCTATAAGTGATTGCAAATGTGATGACCACATTCGGTATCAAGTACATATGATTCAAAACAAGTAACTAAGAAATCTATCATAAAGATACCTGACTCGTCGGTAGAACCGACGTCCAGCTGATCAATGTCGAGTGAGTGATCGCAAATATCCTTCCTGCCGCAAACTGGGCAACAAACGTCTAGTAGCTCATCAATCTAGTCATCTTCCTCCATTGACTCAACTACTGTTGTATCAAAGAGGTTGGGGTGAACCTGGTCATCTATGCACATTAAGAACTCATGCATACCAACTACTGTTGTATCTGGTTCACTAAACTTGTCCACTACCTCTGCCTAATAGAGGTCCGTTAGAGAACCGACCAAGAGTATCAAAAGTTCATGTTCACTGACTTGTGATCCCAAAATCATCAAGCAATCAAATAGCCTTCTCATGTTAATGAGATGATCACTCAATAACTGGCCTTCTTTCATCCCCTATGAAATAATTTCCTTCATGAGCAGAAAGCGTCCACAGAGCTCACTATCCTTGAAGCGCTCCTCTAGGTCTTACATGACCTCAAATACCGACTTATTCTTGAGTTTGTCCGAAAACTAAGATTCTGAGGAGAGTATCAGAATTGACATAACGTCACATTCATTAGACAGATACTTATAATATGTATCATACTCTTTATCCTTAGCAAAATAGTCTTTTTGTGCTAGAGGAGATTTGTTTACTGTGTACAACCTTCCATGTGCCCTTAGGATGTTCCTAAAGTGCAACTTCCAAACCATAAAGTTTGGACCTGAAAGCTTCCACTTTTGCATGATGAGGCTAAGAGACTACTCGGGTGTATAAAACGGTATAACAGATAAAATCGACATCCAAAGTAAAAAAATGCAAGAAACAAACATTTCAGTAATTTAATTCCTATAAAATAATTTATAACCCTTTAAATAAAAATATTTTAGAATAGGACCCATATTTCACACGTGCCAGTGCACGGTTTGGGCACAACAACACCGACCCAGTGTTTTTTCTGGTGGCTATAAACCATACCAATCGCGTTTAAACCAAAACACGACTCCTATATCTTTGGGACATCGAATGAAACAAGAATTCGTACATATTTAGTCCTCCTAAGTGCACTTTGGGCCCGTCACATCAGGGAATCACCAAAATAGACCTCACCATCTAAGACGGGGTGAACTCTGGCCCGTCACATCAGGCAATCGCAGAGTCTTTCACCCTCTCCACACATCGGTTTGAACCCTGGTGTGCACAGTTTGGGCACGACAACACACCAAGGTACCGGTAGCAGGAAAGGTGTAACATTAGATGGGTAGCACTACCGGTCTAAGATTTTGAAAAGGGTTAATTTGTTTCAAAAATATTTGGCCAGTTTCAACCGTTTTACAAAACTTGTAAAACTTTTATCCTTTTTAAGTGAAAAAACTTTTCATCTTAAAAAACATCCTTTATATACAAGTATATGATTTTAATGACGTGCGTGCACTATATAATAATTAATCACAACTATGCAATTTATAATAACAATAATAAGCCAACACACAATACGCCTTTTGACCATCACTGGTACTTAATTAAAATCAAGTACCCCTGTGGTCAAACCCTAAGTGGATCACAAACAACACACATGGCATGGATAGTCTTGATGCTCCCACTGGCTCCAGCATCCATGGCATCCTCTCTTCTTCTCTTGCTCTTTGTCTTGATTGCCTCCAATGTTACATTTACAAATATCAAACTAACCTATTACAATTTTAATAAAAAAACTAATGCCCTATTACATAATAATTCAAAGGCACGCAGGCCCGCTAAAACTAGTACTTTTACAAAATTTACTAGGGGTTGTAAGTGGCATGCAGGCCTCTCCACACCTGATAATAAATGTAAACCAACCACAAACAAGTAAATAAACAACCACAAGGTGATCCACTAGGTTTTAGGCGTTTGGCTTAATAACAATAAACAACCAATTATGTATCAAAAATAAATAATACACGCATTATAACCATGATATAAATATATAATTCCGGGTTGATTCAAACTTGAATCTCTAACACCAAAACACAAACTGGTTTTGTGTGAATCCCCAATATCCAACCTGGGCCTAAATTGGGTCTTTTATAATATATCTCAATCTGAATAAAAACAAAATAGCACATAGGTTAAACATCAACATTATTAAATATATAATAATAAAGCTGGAAACTTGATTTAAAAAAATTCCAAAAAACTTTGAACTTTTAATATTCACAATTTATACAGATATAAAAAACACATGTAAACTTGAAACTTTAATTGGTAAAAAGTTAAAACTTTGACCTTTTGCCAAATACCAACTTTCTCACATAATATATGTATAAATATTAAAACAGATAATCTGGAAACTTTAATTGGATAAAAGTCAAAACTTTGACCTTTTGTCAAAAACCAAGTTTCACGCACTTAATATATAATCAATATATATATATACATACATACATACATACATACATACATACATACATATATATATATATATATTGTTGGTCAAATGATCTCATCAGTTGAAATTTGATGAGACAAAGTTAAGTTTGTAAGATGTGTTCTAAATATAACTTAAACAAAATTATGAGGCTTGATCAGACTGAGCACTTATAGTGTTTCAGACTGAGCATAAGCTGAAAATAAGATGAGCATATATTCGATCAGCTTAGAATATATCTTAGTAAGTTTATCAATGTGTTTGATAAGCTGTGTGTGTCACCTAAGGTATAGGTTGAGTATTCAGCTTCATGTGTTTCGAGCTGAGTGACTCAGCGTATAAACTAAGTCAGCTCAATAGAGTTGCTAAGTAAGTTCTAGCTAACTCTTAGGACTTCTAAGGATGAGTTAATCATTATACGTGTTAGTACATGTTTGTTTTCGGGTTTGTTCTCGAAGAACTCAGCTTGATGAGTTTCAAGCTGAGTAACTCAGTCCGACTAAAGAAGCCAGTTTAAGAGAATTTAAATATGTTTTAAATTCCTTTTATCTCTCTATATCTACGGCATGGATAAGAAGATTCCAGAATCAAGATTGAAGATTGAAGACTTAAGATAAGAAAATTCAAGATTCATGATTCTGGGTTATCCGTTAGTTTGTAAACTAATCACTCAGCTTCAGTCAAGCACTCAACTTGAGATTGAAACTCACCTTGAGTGAATTACACAGCTCAGAAGTAATGACACATAGTCAATTTCGTTTGAGACTGACTCAAACTCACATTTTAACTACACTGAGTAGTTAA
This sequence comes from Pulicaria dysenterica, assembly GCA_947179395.2. Lineage (NCBI taxonomy): Eukaryota > Viridiplantae > Streptophyta > Magnoliopsida > Asterales > Asteraceae > Pulicaria > Pulicaria dysenterica. The sequence goes on along the minus strand of OX359288.1, from coordinate 61,581,146 downwards.
AGTATGTTTGGAACTTACCAAACGTGTGAACTAATCACATAGCTTGAGTTAAGCACATAGCTCACACTCAATGACACTTAGTCAGTTTTATTTAAGACTAACTCAAACTTGTGAACTCATCACTCAACTTGACAAGATATTCAGTTTATGAAAACGTATTCATAAACCGTGCACTCAGCTTAAGACACTTTGTCTTTGTCAAACTGAAACTCAAATTCTAGATGCATAGCTAGGGGTTGAGCATACCCAGTTCACTCAGCAGATACATAAACCTCTTTTCATCAAGTGGTTTTGTAAAGATATCTGCCAATTGATCATCAGGGGAGAAAATATTGATGTCAACTTTACCTTTCTCCACGATGTCCCGGATGAAGTGATGTCTAATTTCAATGTGCTTGGTTCTTGAGTGGAAGACTGGATTGTAAGTGATGGCTATAGCACTTTGGTTATCACAAAAGATAGGAGTTTTCTTGAAACTCATACCAAAGTCCTGAAGCTGATGTTGCATCCACAGGATTTGAGCACAACAACTTCCTACTACAACATACTCAGCTTCAGCAGTTGAAGTAGCCACCGAGTTCTGTTTCTTACTAGTCCAACTTACTAACTTCCCTCCAAGCATTTGACATTCTCCGGTTGTTGATTTTCTATCTAACTTGCACCCAGCATAGTCAGCATCTGAAAAACCAACTAACTCAAATCCAGAGTCCTTTGGATACCAAAGACCTAGATTTGGTGTACCCTTACGGTACCTAAAGATCCTTTTCACAACTTGAAGATGTGATTCCTTAGGATCTGACTGATATCTTGCACAAACACATGTAGCAAACATGATATCAGGTCTACTGGCTGTCAAATAGAGTAATGAACCAATCATTACTCTATAGGTAGACTGACATACAGACTTACTCAGCTTGACAGCTGGTGACATGGGTGTTTTCATGGTTGAACTTGAATCAAAACCATATTTCTTTAACAAATCAAGAACATATTTGCTTTTATTGATGAATATTCCATCAGGCTTTTGTTGAATTTGTAAGCCTAGGAAATATGTCATCTCACCCATCATGATCATCTTGTACTTTTGTGACATTATTTTGGAGAACCATTCACACAGAGATTCATTTGTAGAACCAAAAATAATGTCATCCACATAGATTTATACAAGAATCACCTGTCCTTTACTCTTTTTAATAAAGAGTGTCTTATCTATACTACCTATGGTGAAATTCATTGATAGCAGATAATTGGACAATGTATCATACGAAGCTCTTGGAGCTTGTTTAAGACCATACAAAACTTTGTCTAACTTATAGACATGGTGTGGAAACTTTGAACTAACAAAGCCAGGAGTTGTTTCACATAGACTTCCTATTGAAGTTTTCCATTTAGGAAAACACTCTTCACATCCATTTAATAAACTTTGAAGTCTTTATATGCTGCATAAGCTAGGAACAGCCTTATGGCTTCAATTCTAGCAACAGGGGCAAAGGTCTCATCATAATCGATTCCTTCTTCTTGCTTATACCCTTGTGCTACCAGCCTTGCTTTGTTCCTAACTATCACTCCTTCTTCTTGCTTATACCCTTGTGACCTTGTTTCTCTCAAAATCATTTAATTCCTCTTGCATAGCTTCAATCCAATCCTCATCCTCTAAGGCTTCTTCAGTCCTCTTTGGTTCCATTTGAGATAGGAAACCAAAGTAAGCAGCATAGTTTGCTGTAGCCTTTGATCTTATCATTACTCTTTCTTGGACATTTCCAATGATTTGATCTTGAGGATGATCTTTGAGGAATTTAAATGTGGTAGTTGGAGAATCTGGTTCTGGATCAGAGTGATATTGAGAACTCTGAGGTGAACTGACATCCTCAGTCTCAATAGTAGCATCGTCAACAAACTGATGATCACTAAGATCTTCAGTCTGAGTGACTTCAGCTCCAAAGGGATTGATAAACTCATCATCCTTCTCAGCTTGAGAGTTCCTTGGAGCTTGTGATGATTTCTTTGATGGACACACAATATCATCACTATCATCTCCCATGACATACATAGGATTTGATATATTGGTTTCCTTAGGCTTTTCAAGTTCACTCAGACTAACCAAGTCAGCTTGTCTTTTCTCAGCTTGATCAAAACTGTCTTCATCAAATGAGCATGAATTGATTCTTCTATGGCCTTTCTCCATGTATTATACACTCTGTAAGACTTGGAGTTTGAGGAATAACCAACAAATATTCCAGGATCAACTTTAGGTTCCAACTTATGGAGCTGATCTATTTGATTCAACACATAGCACTTTGAACCAAAGACATGGAAATAACCCATATTGGGCTTTCTAGATTTATACATCTCATATGCAGTTTTGCCATGTATTTTGACAATGATTGATCTATTCTGAGTATGGCATGCTGTACTAACAGCTTAATCCCAGAAATAGAGTTTCAATCCTGCCTCACATAGCATTGTTCTAGCAGCCTTAATTAAGGTTCTATTTCTCCTTTCACCCACTCCACTTTGTTGAGGAGTTCTGACTGAGGAGAAATTTTGTAATATTCCTTTGTGTTAACAAAAGCTTTCAAGGGTTGAGTTTCTGAACTCAGTCCCATGATCACTTTTGAGTTTCTTTACAGAATTACCTTTCTGCAACTCTTCCTGTTTGATAAAACTTATTATCTCCAGGGCAGTTCACTTTTGGCTTTAAGGAATATTACCCAGGTGAATTGTGAGAACTCATCTACTATCACCAGTGTGTACTTCTTGCCACTTAGGCTAGGAGTACTTATAGGTCCAAACAGATCCATATGCAACTTATGCAGTGGGTCTGTTATTGAAAAATTTTGCTTTGATTTGAAGGACCCTTTATGGTGTTTCCCTTGTTCACAAGCTGAACACAATTTGTCTTTGACAAATGTGATCTTTGGTAATCCAGAGACTAACTCTTTATTGGATAGCATATTTATATTTTTGAAATTTAAGTGCGATCATCTTTTATGCCATAACCAACTCAGCTTAGGAACAAATTGGGAATACAAGCAGGTTTCAGTATAGGGATCAGCAGAATTAAGATCAAGTAGATACACATCTCTTTCTCTTTTAGCTATTAATACAGGCTTACCCTTAGCATTATATATAGTTCCTGCTTTCTTCCTAAAAGTAACAATATTGTCTTCATCACACAACTGGCTGATACTGATCAGAATGTGTTTAAGACCTTTAACATATGCAACTTTCTGGAAAGTCACCTTTCCAGCATGCTCTTCCCATATCCTTTAGTTCTTCCATGGGAGTTGTCACCAAAAGTTACTATAGGACCTTTATCTTCCTGAAATCACTAAGAAGTCTTTTCCACCCAGTCACGTGCCTTGAACATCCACTATCCAAGTACCATTTACTTGAACCCTGCACATGATATAAAAACTAAACAGATTAGTTTTGTTTGGGAACCCACTTCTTGGTGGGTTCAGATGATGAGCACTTAGCATCTTCATCTTGTTGAACTGACTGTTCAGCTTGAGCAGGAGCTGAGTCCTGTGTAGGCTGATCAGCCTGTTCTTGTTCACGCCTTGAGATTTCAATGTCACAGTCCTTGGCCTCATGACCTCTACTTCTGCACTTGTAGCATCTCCATCTTCCAATTATTATATGAGGTAGAGTGTTTAATAATCCTTGTGAGAACTTGCTCTCAGTCTTAGGATTATATGTAGTGGATAACTTTTCAACTTTCTTTGCAAGTTGATTCACTTGATGTTCACTGACTTTGGACTTACCTTTGTCAGATCTTTTTTTGTTATCCTTTTGATTAGAAGCTTGAACAACAAACTTCTTTTCCATGACTTTGGACTTACCTTTGTCATGCTTTCTAAACTCACCAGTTTCAGCAGGTTTGGACTTACCACTATTGATCTCCTTGGACTTACCAAGATCCACAACTTTGGACTTACCATTGTTGTGATTTGACCTCTGACTTATAGTGGTCTTCTTATTCTTGTAACTTCTCTCTGAGCCAGATAGAGAATGTTGTCTTTTGAAAGGATTTGGGTTAAGCCTTTCTATGACTGAAGTTCTTTGAATAGGCTGAGTGCCTAATCTGTCCAGCACAGACTTACCATGCTGTTGGGATGTTGAGCACTCATTACCATGATCTTTGGCTTTTACAAACATATTGTATTTAAGGTTTTGACCATGTTTCTTCTCTGAGGCTGACTTCCAAGACTCAATCAGTTGTCTATCTTCCTCAGAGTCTGTACTTTCTATCTCATCCTCATCAGCTGCATATGCCGCAGATTGATAGTCACCTCCATGTACAGCTTGTACCTGTTTAGGAATTTGTTGGTTGATGCACTTTTTAGCAAGCCTTGATGACTTATACCAAGATTCAATGACCTTTTGAAGCTGGCCAGCTTTATCCTTGGCTTCCTGAAGTTCTTCACTTAGAAGTTTATTTATGTGTTTTTCATTCAAGTTCACACTGTGCTTTCTTACCAACATCAATGAGAGATTGATTTTCCTAAATCTCATTCTTCAGTTTAGCTATCTCAGCTTTGAGGTCCTTTTGAGACTTAAGGCCGGTATTGAAATCATTTAACAAATAATCGAATGTAAGACCCTTTTCTTCATCAACCTTGTACATGGAAGCAGGATCCCAATCACTAAGTTTGCTGTTTTCCTCAGCTTCCTTCATGCCAGCTTCAAAAGTTGACTCGGACAAACCACAATCAACTTCATCAATTTCAAACTCTTCATCTTCTTGAGCCATTAGACAAACATCATCATCATCTGAGGTAGATGATTATGTATCCCAGGTTTCAGCATAGAGTCCTTTGTCTTCTGGCTTTGCTTTCTTGAGCTGAGTATATTTCTTTTTATACTTGTCAGCTCTATAAGCATTCTTATCAGCAACTGATTCTGATTCTACCTTCTTTGATCTGCACTCAGCAGCAATATGTCCCTTTCTCTGACAGTTGAAGAACACAACCTTCTTGGGATCAAAAGAACTCTTTCCTTTGCCCTTATCAGATCTTTCTCTTCCCTGTTGAGCTCTTCTCAAATGTTTGGCTAGCATGGCTATCTGCTTAGTGATAGTCTAAACATCATCAGTATCATCTGAGTCTGAGTCTGAGTGGTCACCTTTAGATTCTGACTCAGTCTCAGATTCAATAACCAAGGCCTTGGAACCTTTCTTCTTTTCTGTGCAACTAATGCAATATCAGCTTTATCCAAAGAATCCTTAAGTTGTTGTTGAGAAGTTCTCTTGTGCTCTGTGATCTGTTCATGATTAAGCAAGAACCCATAAATGGACTGTAGGTTATACATATGTAATGTTCCTCCAGCCCTCAGTGCTGTAGTTACTTCATTGAACCTTTCTGGTAACACATCCAGAAATTTCAGCACAAGTTTAGCTTCATCTTTCTTAACACCTACACTTAGCATGTCATTTATCAAGCAGTGAAACCTTGTGAACATATCAGGCAAGGTTTCATTCTTCTTTGAAAAGAAATTTTCATAGGATCTATTCAGGTGACTCTTCTTTTGCTACTTGACCAGATCAGTGCCCTCATATGTAATACTTAGCGTATCCCAGATCTCTTTTGCGGTTTGACACCCAGTCACTGTATGCAAGATCTCATTGGTCAGGGCATTTGCCAGAACACTTTTTGCCGTGTCATCCAGATTAAACAGTTTCAAGCCTTTATCTGTCCAGGATGCAACATGCTTCTTTACTTCTTTTTCACTTCTGTCTGTTTTGTCAGCGGACATATAACTAACAACAGCAGAAATCTTGGGGATTATAGGTCCTTTTGTGATGACATCGTACATACGATTGTCAATGGACTTGAGGAACAACATGGCTCTGAATTTCCACATAGGATAATCAGATCCATCAAAGATGGGACATCCCTTAGCAGACATCTGAGGAAAGTTAGATGAATTGTTGCTTGTAGACATTGTATACTTTCTCAGAATCTTGAACTTTCAACGTATGAAATTGTTCAGCCTGCTCTGATACTAGTTGTTGGTCACTTAGTGAGAAGGTCATCAAGCAAGTAATGTGTAGAAGGGGGGTTGAATACACTTTCTGCGGAAAATTGAACAAATCAATAAAAAGTGTTAATACACATCAAACCATAATAATCGAATGCTTTGCTTTTCATTAATAAGAAGATGATTACAGACTCTATCAAGTAAGCAACACTTGATATGTAAACACCTAATGTAAATCAAATCTCAATCTCTCAAACTTTGCTATCTATAATCAACTTATGATTATAGATATAGGACGACTCTCTAAACAAGATTTAATCACAGATTGAAAACTTACCAACTTCACAACAAATGTGAATATTCGAACACAAAAATAACTTGGCAATCTGTGAGTATCTTGATTCGTAACACATACGACCAATGTTGAGGTGAAACTGAGTTATGGCTCTGTAACTCGTAGTCGTAGTCGTAGTCGTACCTCAAAACTTATCAAGATGATAAATATTTATAATCATGTTCATACGGATCCTAACAAACTAGAACTAATCCTAATTTGCTAATTAACTAACGGATAATCCGGAATCTTGAATCTTGAATCTTCTTATCTTGAGTCTTCAATCTTCAATCTTGATTCTGGAATCTTCTTATCCTTCCCATAGTTATAAAGAGATAAAAGTTAAAATTAAAACATATTTAAATTCTCTTTAAACTGACTGCTTGCTCAGACTGAGTTACTCAGCTTGAAACTCATCAAGCTGAGTTCTTCGAGAACAAACCCGAAAACAAACATGGACTAACATGTATAATAATTAACTCATCCTCAGAAGTCCTAAGAGTTAGCTAGAACTTATTTAGCAACTCTGTTGAGCTGACTCAGTATATACGCTGAGTCACTCAGCTTGAAACACATTAGGCTGAATACTCAACCTATACCTTAGGTGACATACACAACTTATCAAACATATTGATAATCTTACTAAGATATAGTCTAAGCTGATTGAACATATGCTCAACTTCTATTCAGCTTATGCTGAGTCTGAAACACTATAAGTGTTCAGTCTGATAAAGCCTCATAATTTTATTTAAGTTATCTTTAGAACACATCTTACAAACTTTACTTTATCTCATCAAATCTTAACTGATGAAATCATATTCCCAACAATGCTTTCCAATAAAGAGTTAGTCTCTGGATTGCCAAAGATCACATTTGTCAAGGACAAATTGTGTTCAGCTTGTAAACAAGGGAAACATCATAAAGGGTCCTTCAAATCAAAGCAAAAATTTTCAATAACAGAACCACTGCACTTGTTGCATATGGATCTGTTTGGACCTATAAGTACTCCAAGCCTAAGTGGCAAGAAGTATGCTCTGGTGATAGTAGATGAGTTCTCACGATTCACATGGGTAATATTCCTGAAAGCCAAAAGTGAACTGCCCTGGAGATAATAAGTTTTATCAAACAGGAAGAGTTGCAGAAAGGTAATTCTGTAAAGAAACTCAGAAGTGATCATGGGACTGAGTTCAGAAACTCAACCCTTGAAAGCTTTTGTTAACACAAAGGAATATTACAAAATTTCTCCTCAGTCAGAACTCCTCAACAAAGTGGAGTGGGTGAAAGGAGAAATAGAACCTTAATTGAGGCTGCTAGAACAATGCTATGTGAGGCAGGATTGAAACTCTATTTCTGGGATTAAGCTGTTAGTACAGCATGCCATACTCAGAATAGATCAATCATTGTCAAAATACATGACAAAATAGCATATGAGATGTATAAATCAAGAAAGCACAATATAGGTTACTTCCATGTCTTTGGTTCAAAATGATATGTGTTGAATCAAAGAGATCAGCTCCATAAGTTGGAACCTAATGCTGATCCTGGAATTTTGGTTGGTTATTTCTCAATCTCGAAGTCTTACAGAGTGTATAATACAAGGAGAAAGGCTATAGAAGAATCAATTCATATCTCATTTGATGAAGACAGCTTTGATCAAGCTGATAAAAGACAAGCTGACTTTGTCAATCTGAGTGAGCTTGAAAAGCCCGAGGAAACCAGAATGTCAAATCCAATGTATGTCATGGATGATGACAGCAATGATGATGTGTGTCCATCAAAGAAATCATCACAAGCTCCAAAGGACTCACAAGCTGAGAAAGATGATGAGTTCATCAATCCCTTTGAAGCTAATGTTACTTAGACTGAAGATCTTAGTGATCAACAGTTTGATAAGAATGCTGCAATAGAGACTGAGGATGTAAGTTCACCTCAGAACACTCAATATCATTCAGATCCTGAACCACAATCTCCAACTACAATAATTAAATTCTGAATGATCATCCTCAAGATCAAATAATTGGTAATGATCAAGAAAGAGTAATGACAAGATCAAAGGCAACAGCAAACTATGCTGGTTACTTTGGTTTCCTATCTCAAATGGAACCAAAGAAGACGAAAGAAGCCTTAGAGGATGAAGATTGGATTGAAGCTATGCAAGAGGAATTAAATGAGTTTGAGAGAAATAAGGTCTGGAGTCTTGTCCTAGCCCCCAAAAATCATATAATTATAGGCACTAAGTGGGTCTATAGAAATAAAATGGACAAGGATGGAGTGATTGTTAGGAACAAAGCCAGGCTGGTAGCACAAGGGTATAAACAAGAAGAAGAAATCGATTATGATGAGACTTTCGCCCCTGTTTCTAGAATTAAAGCCATCAGGTTGTTCTTAGCCTATGCAGGATATAAAGACTTCAAAGTCTATCAAACGGATGTTAAGAGTGCATTCCTAAATTGAAAACTTTAGTAGGAAGTCTATGTGAAACAACCTCCTGGTTTTGTCAGATAAAAGTATCCACATCATGTCTATAAGTTAGATAAGGCTTTGTATGGTCTTAAAGAAGCTCCAAGAGCTTAGTATGATACCCTGTCTAGCTATTTACTAACAATGGACTTTACCAGAGGTAGTATCGATAAGACACTCTTTATTAAAAAGAGTAAAGGACAAGTGATTCTTTTACAAATCTACGTGGATGACATTATCTTTGGTTTTACAAATGAATCTCTATGTGAATGGTTCTCCAAAATTATGTCAAAAAGGTACAAGATGAGTATGATAGGTGAAATGACATATTTCCTAGGCTTGCAGATTCAACAAAAGCCTGATGGAATATTCATTAATCAAAGCAAGTATGTTCTTGATTTGATAAAGAAATATGGTTTTGATTCAAGTTCAACCATGAAAACACCCATGTCACCAGCTGCCAAGCTGAGTAAAGAATCAGATGGTAAGTCTGTATGTTAGTCTACGTATAGAGGAATGATAGGTTCATTACTTTATTTGATAGCTAGTAGACCTGATATCATGTTTGCTACATGTGTTTGTGCAAGATATCAGGCAGATTCTAAAACTTCTCATACCCTCAAATACCTTTCACGAACACCTCTCTTGCTCAGTGCATTCACCCGTTCAACTTCAAAACCCTTATCGCTCAGAGCGGATATGATTAACTCAGTGTCAATCGTTTAACTTCATTCGATTCAACATGGACGACACCATTCTTATTCTTAGTGATAGAATGGTTAGAGGTGCACAGATGAAGAATAATGGTGTGCTGTTGATTCTAATCAATAATCAACATGCCTGTCTCACAATTCCAGAGAGGAAACAAGGCAGAGGATACGAAGTATGGGTGAACTACATTCGAAAATGACCCTTGGCATTCGCTTTTTCAGGAGCACCACTCCACATCATTCCACAACACCTGTTGGAGTTCTAGTATACTTGTACTTACAACTAGAACAGAGGAGAGATCACTGGCACTGTTCTAAATGGGTATAGAACAGTTGTCATTACTGTGCAGCGGCTAAGGGAAGTTCTTCAAAACTCCCTGTAAATGGTGTGTTCAAAGCTGATGTAACAAGACAAGTGGCAAGGTCTGTCTTACCCACCATGGGTCACCCGTAAAAAGAGGGTATGATAAAGAAAGCCACTTTTCCTACTGGATGGGGCTTCATGGTGTCCACTATGATACGTTCACTTGGCACTAAGATTGGAGGCTTGGATCAAGTCAATGAGTTCGAGATGCAGCTGCTCTACAACATGTATAATGCCAGAAATATGGACTATGCACTACTCATCTTCAACGAGCTCAAAGCCCAAGTTGTGAAGACACCAAGGGATCTCCATGTACCATTTATAAGGTACTTATTTTTGGTGGTGGAAATTGAGTTGGGAGAACATCATTATGAAGCTGGACAGGATGTGTTCCCTTCTCCAGCACTCAGCTCAAAGATGTTCCACAATGACATCTTTCAAGAGCAGGAAGGTCTGAGTGACCCAATGCGATGGATAGTTGAGAGAGCTTCATCTGCAAGTGAAGCTGAGGAGTCGGTTCAAGGGAGAACATCTAGAGCTGAACAAGATCATCGAGATGAGCAGTCTGCTCAAGCTGAGCACTTCTCTAAAGCTGATGGTGCTTCATCCTCCTCTGGTTCTAAATCATCTTGAGAGTCTGCATTCGATGACAGACTCAGATCAGGTATCACTACTCCTTTCTCAACTTCTTCTCACTTCTCTCCATCATATTTTGGAGATAAGACTGTGGTAAACCCAACCTAGTCTAACCCATCTCCTCCACCTTCCATTCAACTCCACTATGAAGCCATACCTAGTATGCCCACTGCTACTAGGGAGAATATCCAAACCTATACACGTAAAACTGCCGAAGGTGGTGCCACTCCAAAAGGCATCAGTGGATCTGAGATCACTTTGATCCCTCCCCAGGCAAGAGTTGAGGGGGAGACGCCTACTCTTAAGGTGTCAACCTCGAGGCTTATTTCAACCCTATAGCCTTATCCAGGTGTGGTGTCTACTCAACCCACACTCTCCAGTGCCATGGGAGAGCCCACTGCTGTGCCTGAGCAGACTCACTCAGGTTACATTGAAAGAATGACCAGTCCCCAGGGTCAATCACCCCCTCCAACCCACTAAGCCAACCACCTACCTATACACATCACGCATCAAGCCCTATTACTTCTCTTCACTTCTCACACCCACTAGCACGACCTGTCAATGATTCATCTACATACCAAGGTGAATAACAGGGTCCAAACTCTGTCGCACATGATTTTGAGGGTATACACCAACCCTTGGATGATGCACCCAAACACTCACCACTTACTGTTCTTGACTCTTTCAATTCACAGGAAAAACATTTTTGAGTTTAAGGACAAGAGTTAGTCTCCTCCAGATGAATCTGTCTCCTCCAGATGAATTTGTCTCCTCAAGTATTCAACAGTTGAAAGAATACATCGCAGGTTAGTTTGGTTTGTTCTATCTCAAGCCGAAGAAGCACAAACGTCAAATCTATCAGAGGCTTGAGAAGCTGGATAATGATGTTAAAGAGATTGCCTCTGCAATTGCTGCCTTTCAACAACAACAGACTTCGAACCCTATTGATGATGACAAAAGGGGAGAGAAGGTTCCAGCTGAAGCTGACGCTGAGTTAGTTCAAGCTAAAGCTCTACTGGTACTAGCAAGAGGAGCAGAGAGGCAAACTCAGTTTGAGGGGGAGCTGGAGTTAGAAAAAGAGGAACCTGTAGCTAAGAGACAAAAAGTGATAGAATCTGAACCCAAAGCTGACAGTGTTTCTGAGACTGAGGAAGAAAAAGCCACAAGGCTTATGTTTGAAATGCTCGAACAAGAGGAAGCCACTGAGTTAGGCATATCACTTGATGAGATGAGAAAAAGAAAAGAGAAGGAAGCAAAGGACCAAGAAAGTGAAAGAGAAAGAAAAGCTTTGGCTCAAGCTGAAGCTGATTACACTGGTCCAAGACCTGATCCTATTCCATTTTCAGACGCAGACATTCAAAAGTGCTATTTCAGAAGGAGCACAAGCGGAGAGATCAGATGAATGACTTTGAGCAGAGTAAATGGAACCATAATTCTCAACTTAGAATTTGATGATAAATCTACAATGGGAATGGACCTGAGATTTGTTCACAGGATGTGCTACATAGAATGGAAAAGAATAATAATGATGCTCAAGAAGTTCAAAAGAAGTCAACTCAAGCAAGAGATCTTCGCTGAAGTTTCTAAACTGATAAATAGAGCTGAGGAGTTGAGATATGTTCCAGTTCCTGGTCTGCAATGGGAGAACTTATTCAAAATGCCTGAAGGTGTAATATTTACAGAAAATCAAAGTATTTACACACTAGTTCAGGGGTTTATGTTTAGGGATTAGGCAGGTAATCCTAGCTTCATCAATTTGAGTGAAATATGCTATTTAAAAGCTAAGGATGCCTTGAGGATTCGAAGTTGCTGTGGTGATGATAGCTCATATCAATTTGTGAGAGACAAGCTGAATAAAATCATCAGAGTAAAACAGAAGGAATTCAGAGGGAATGTAGAAGCTGAGAGGTTGATAGACAAAATCAACAAAGAAATTATTATTTGGGAACTTCTACATCCTGAGTTCATAAGATAAATTTTATATTAGATTAGTTCTATGTATAATTATTAGATTAGTTCTAATAATGTGTAAGCATTAAGTGTGCATGATCTAAGTGATCAAAATTTTTGTATTCTGATGTGTTCAATTAAAATGAATACAAATATATGTTTGATATGATCAACTGTTTATGATGTGTTCATAATTATTAGACTGATTAGTTCCGCTTGAATGAAAAATTGATTAGTTCTTATTCATTAATATGATTGGTTGGTTTGTTCAACTTTAAATTGATAAGTTCAATTGATAAGTTCAATTAATATTTAACTAGTTCAAATATAAAATCGTAATAAGTTTAAGATTTAGTACATAATTCTATTAAACAAGCTTAAGAACTGTTTGATTGTTTTGTCATCATCAAATAGGGGGAGTTTGTTGGTCAAATGATCTCATCAGTTGAAATTTGATGAGACAAAGTTAAGTTTGTAAGATGTGTTCTAAATATAACTTAAACAGAATTATGTGGCTTGATCAGACTGAGAACTTATAGCGTTTCAGACTGAGCACAAGCTGAATATAAGCTGAGCATATATTCGATCAGCTTAGACTATATCTTAGTAAGATTATCAATGTATTTGATAAGCTGTGTGTGTCACCTAAGATATAGGTTGAGTATTTAGCTTGATGTGTTTCGAGCTGAGTGACTCAGCGTATAAATTGAGTCAGCTCAATAGAGTTGCTAAGTAAGTTCTAGCTAACTCTTAGGACTTCTAAGGATCAGTTAATCATTATACGTGTTAGTACAGAAAGGGTTTGTTCTCGAAGAACTCAACTTGATGAGTTTCAAGCTGAGTAACTCAGTCCGACTAAAGAAGTCAGTTTAAGAGAATTTAATTATGTTTTAAAATCCTTTTATCTCTCTATATCTATGGCATGGATAAGAAGATTCCAGAATCAAGATTGAAGATTGAAGACTCAAGATAAGAAGATTCAAGATTCAAGATTCCGGGTTATCCGTTAGTTTGTTAGCAGATAAGGATTAGTTCTAGTTTGTTAGGATCCGTAGGAACAAGATTATAAATACTTATCTCCTGAGAAGTTTAGGGATGACGACGATTATTCAACGAGTTACAGAGCCAAACTTAGTTCACCTCAATCCATTGATCATATGTGTTTTGAATCTTTATTCACTGTTTGTAAGTTCAACGTGATCAAGAAAACTCACAGATTGCCAATTGTTCGTGTGTTTGAATCTTCACATCTATTGTGAAGTTGGTAAGTATTCAATCTGTGATTAACTCCTGTTTAGAGAGTCATCCTATATCTATAATCATAAGTTGATTATAGATAACAAAGTTTGAGAGATTGAGAGATTTGATTTACATTAGGTGTTTACATATCAAGTGTTGCTTACTTGATTGTTCTTGTAATCATCTTCTTATTAATGAAAGCAAAAGCATTCGATTGTTTGTGGTTTGATGTGGGTGAAAACTTTTTATTGGTTTATTCAATTTTCCGCAGAAAGTGTATTCAACCCCCCTTCTACACATTAGTTGCTTGTTGATACTCTCACCAAGGGACCAACATATATATATATATATATATATATATATATATATATATATATATATAGAAAATAAAATGGAAACTTTAAATGGTAAAAAGATCAGAACTTGACCCTTAAACCAAAACCAAAGTTTCACACAAATATATGAAAAATATATATATAAGCAGTAGAACTGAAAAACTAATCAGGTAACAAATCAGAAACTCGATCTTAACCACATTATTAATTTTCTCACATATATATAATATATATAATCATGATTAACTTGTTCCCCACCGAGCCTAGAAGAAGGCTTTGATACCACTGTAGGGATTTACATGATACATCAAGCACAGCGGAAATAAAAATAGTAAATCCCGTTCCCAGGATCCCAACTGGATCAGGTGGGGAAACAGAGCAATAAATCACAATTAAATAGATATAATATATGTCTCAATCCACAACAGTTATATAATAAGGATAGAATTATACTCTAAAACTGCTGAAGGGGGATACATAGCTACTACACCTTTGAACTGGCTGCTAGACCGCCAATATAAACAATACTCGCGTGTGTGTTAACAGGCAAAAACCGCCGGCTATTGCCCTATGCAGCCACCGAGAACAAGCCCCGCGGCAAAGGGGGGGGGTTGCGTTCGGTCTTCGCAACACTAACCGCCAGACAGCCGCCGCCGGACCGCCGCCGTGCGCTGCTATCGACCGTCGCTTGATCGCCGCCGACCACCGCCGAAGGTGGTGGTGTTGGGGTCTTCGGCTGAGAACACAAAAGAGAGAGAGAGAGAGAGAGAGAGAGAGAGAGAGAGAGAGAGAGAGATAGAGGGGGCTATGTTTTGTCTTAGTTGCTTCTTAGGATTAGGATTAGGTTAAACTAAGGATTTAATCCCTTTAAATAGATAAACTATTGGATTAAAGCCCTTGGACCCGAAGCCTGGTCCGTTGACCAATAACTTTGATCATTTGACAAAACAAACACTTTAGTTTTGTTTAATATTAATTAATCAACTATTAATTAATATTTTTCCAACCAAACTTAATTATTAAATATTTAACTAATATTTAATATTTTCTTTAAATAATAAATATCTATTTATTATTTCTCTCTTTGTCGATAATTAATCAACTATTAATTATCTATTTTACACACATCGTATTGTTTCCTGGTTCATTAGTTGGGTGTGCAGCTGTGTGACCCTTTAGTGACTCATAGTGTTCATGGATGTGATGACACGTGTACACTATCCCTGTACACAATCTATCACTTATCTGGATTGCTCAAGATCGTCCACCTGTAATGAGGCACTACATGATACCGCTAGAAGGATTAAACCACAATGCTAGTTCTTGATCTTCTTGATGTGTAAAACACCAAAGTCGAAACCCCCTTAGGTCTTGTGGTTGATCGACGGCCGAACTAGGTTAGAAGGGAGGGAGATAGTGTTTTTTCTTTTGTGCTAATTGTTAACCTAATGAAGTCCTTGTTATCCTCTATTTATAGATGTAATCTATTTAGATTTCAAAAGGAAACCTTGATTAGTTACTAATTATTATTAAATTACAAAACATATATCATAATATATATATATATATATATATATATATATATATATATATATATATATATATATAGTTATTCTATTTAACAATTAATTAGTATTAGCCTTCAAGATAATATTCAAAAATATTAATCTTAAACATTGATACTTAACAATATATATATTTATTAACTAATATATATATATATATATATATATATATATATATATATATTAATATATATTAATATATATTATCTTGTTAAATAACAAATCCTGGTTATTTACAACTCTCTATACTGTTTTATAATTAACTGTCATAAAACCCATCTCCCAAATGTGATTATATAACTTTTTGAATTATGTTCCCTCTCAGGTGTAACTCTTGAGTGTCTTATGGAAAGGATTATAACTGGCCTCTTGAAGGCAAAATCTCACAAGGATGCTATTCAAAGCCTGCTAACTGATGATGTTACCATTCCCCAACTTGTAAGTGTGGATAGACTTAGGAGATTAAGAGAAAAACAAAACATCTTACTCACTAGATACAATCCATGTCCCATAGCTAGAGCTTCTGTGCACAAAGATGACAATGATCCCTATCTCAAAATCATTAGAAATAACACTTTCAACTCCTGTGAAACCATTAAATACCCTTAGTGTCACTTATTTAGTTGAACTGAGGTGATTGAAATCATATACCTCTTCTTCAAATCAAAGAGCAAACTCAAGATGTAGTTCATTTAAAACATACAGTCTTGGGTAACTCTAGCTATGTCTCAGAGAATATTCACTCATGATGTCTATGTTAATCATGTCAATCATGTAGAGCAACTTCATAAAAAGCACCCCAAACCATTTGTCGTATTCGAGCTTAGAGAACATTAACCTGACCATGCCTATCATAATGCTCATGAAAACCTTGATACCTCTCTACCACCAAAGACGTTACCTGAGCTCTTTAGATTTATATCTCATCCTTAAGAATGACTTTTTCTTTCAAGACAGAAGTGGACAATGGAGATTCTTTCGGCATAGAGACATCCCCAAAGCCAAGATGGAGTTCCTCTTCTCTCACAGGATCATATCTATTAGAAGCACGGGGAGTGTGCAGTTTGATGCACTTGTTACAGCCCAGTATGATGCTTTTCTTCAAGCTGATCATACTGTGTTTTTTTCTCTAGTTAGATTAAATTGTAAATCCCTTGTAAAACCTTTAGTTTTGATAGTTTAGTTATGTGTTAACTTAGTTTATTTGAGTTTGTTAACTTTGAAGTACAAACTTCTGTAGTTCCTTTGTTTTGTAATCAATCTTGAACTTTAATCATGGACTACTTAGCTAATACCTAGCATAGATGATTCTTAGTAAATAGTTCACTAGTGTTAATATAGTAAATGAAAAATCCTAAAAACAAAAAAGGGATAGAAAAAGATACCACAAAAACATAACAAAATGGTACATCATAGAAAAGATTCTCGAAAATAGAACAAAAGAGAACACCAGAAAAGAAACCAAAAACAAAACAAGGTTCAAATAAAAAGAGTTACCAAAAACAGATAACTAGGTAACCAAATGTAATTCAAAACTTTTATCTTTTACCTATTCGAAGTCAAACTGATTCTTAAAAACAAAAAAGGTTTTGTCATCATCAAATAGGGAGAGATTGGTGAGGAGATAATCACTTCAACCCGATAATCAAACCTGTCTATTGAAATGTTAACAAAACCATACATTTCGTTAGACTTAGAATATTTCATAACATGTGTTGTATAAAACTGACTTGAAGAATATCTCTAAGTATGAAATATCCACTGAGGATCAGCTAAGTACTGAGTATCAGCCTAAGGACATCATCTGAGATCAATCAAGAAGAAAAGACAAGGGTAGAAGACCATCAGCTAAGTGTTTACAACCAGCTTAGGGATAACTCTGATCGGATGAGTAGTGAAAGAGATTAGTTGAGTCGTCAAAGAGATCAGTTGAGTCTACAACTCGAACAACTGAGGCCAACGTACATCAGTTAAGTAACCCTCGCATCACTTAGTCTATTTATCATAAGCTTATCACTCTGAATGATCAGCTAAGCATAATTGATCAATTGATCATCTAGGTTGATTAGCTTACTCATTTCCCCTAGTCTAATGTTTGACTAGCTGAGCATTTCAATGATCAGCTGAGTAAATATTAGTAGCTGAGTCTTTTATATTACTTAGGCTGAGCAAAATTAAACTTGCAGTTTAGTACAATTTTTCAGCTGAGTCGTGGAACTTTTATATTAGTTCGGTATACTTTGTATTTATTCTTAAGTCAAATACGTAACATGTGTTGTTCTATTTTGCCTTTAGATCTGTATTTGTAAAAGTATAAGCACATTTTGGATCTGTAAAGGTACAAAAAGGATCGATCTTATCCTCTAGAAAAGGAGAAAGATACTTTAGAAGAAGTTGATCTCGAAGATTTGTTTCAACAACCAAGTACGGCTGACAAATCCATACTTGGTAAACTCAAATATAAAGAAAGCATGGTGTTGTTTAAAGTACAAGCATGGGCAGAGAAAGTTAGAGTTTCAAGGTAAAAGGTACAAGATTTATTATTATAATATCGTGAATGAGATGCACTTCTGCAGAAAAGTACATTCACTTTATACATTGCTTGTATAAAGTGAATTCACTTTTCACCCACTAACTTTATATATTATAATACTAATATCCTATGTCCTTGTTGTCTTCTACCTCCTTTCCAACAACCGGACACCATCGTTCTATATATACCCCTGCATGTTTGACAAACAAACTACCTCAGTAGCATATTTTGTGTGTAGAAACAAACTTGTTCATGTGTGGAATTTTCTCTCATTAGTTGTTAGGAATATCTTGGTTCATGTGTTGAACCTTTTGTTGTCATTTTTTATTGAACTTAGATATTTCGCATCTAGTTCATGTAATTATTGATTTATTTCAATAAATAATTATATAGAGTATAATTGTGTGTCTAAAATTTTAAAAGAGAAAGTTTGTATTCAAACCCCTCTTCTACAAACATTTTTTGTTGTAGTATATATCCAGGACCAACATGGTGTCTTAGTTTTTCATTTTTCAAGTAATCAATAAAGACTCGATTGTTTGGGGTTTGAGTTTCCAGCACCACAAGTAGATCTAACTTGAGCTTCCAAGGTAATTCTTGACCTTCATTGTTAGTTTATGTTATTAAAGTTATTTAGATTTAAATAGATCAATGATGGGGATTTAAAGTTTTAATCTTAATTTGTTTAAATCACTTCCGCACTCTGATATGTTTATAATGTTTCGATTTTTATAAATAAACTAAATATTACTTCATTAAAATTTACATGTTTCCAGTTTGTAAATGAATATGATAATATTTTGACTATTAAAACCCTGAACTAAGAAAATAATATATACAAAAAAACCACATGTTATGTATATAAATTACAATTTTTGTAATGTATGTCAACCGTTGGTGAAGATGTTGATCAACAAGGAAGCAAATGTAGCTTCCTTTAAGGTATTCACACTAGTAAATAACTCCAACACTAATGGCTTAATCTTGAACCTTGTAATAACTTAAGAACTCTTTCTTAACTTGTTGGTTAAATGATCTCATTAGTTAAAATTTGATGAGACAAAGTTAAGTTTGTAAGATATGTTCTAAATAACTTAAACATAATTATGAAGCTTGATCAGACTGAGCACTTATAGTGTTTCAGACTGAGCATAAGCTGAATATAAGCTGAGCGTATATGTGATAAGCTTAGACTATATCTTAGTAAGATTATCAATAAGTTTGATAAGCTGTATGTGTCACCTAAGATATATGTTGAGTATTCAGCTTGATGCGTTTCGAGCTGAGTGACTCAGCGTATAGACTGAGTATGCTCAACAGAGTTGCTAAGTAAGTTATAGCTAACTCTTATGACTTCTAAGGATGAGTTAACTATTATACGTGTAAGTACATGTTTGTTTTCGGGTTTGTTCTCGAAGAACTCAGCTTGATGAGTTTCATGCTGAGTAACTCAGTCCAACTAAAGAAGTCAGTTTAAGAGAATTTAAATATGTTTTAAATTTCTTTTATCTCTCTATATCTACGGCAAGGATACAAAGATTCCAGAATCAAGATTGAAGATTGAAGATTCAAGATAAGAAGATTCAAGATTCAAGATTCCGGGTTATCCGTTAGTCTGTTAGCAGATTAGGATAAGTTCTAGTTTGTTAGGATCCGTAGGGACAGGATTATAAATACTTATAATCTGATACGTGTAGAGGTACGACTACTCAACGAGTTACAGAGCCAAACTCAAATCACCTCAACCTATTGATCGTATGTGTTACGAATCTTGATTCACTTTTTGTAAGTTAAACGTGATCAAGATACTCACAGATTACCAATTGATCGTATGTTCGAATCTTCACGTCTGTTGTGAAGTTGGTAAGTATTCAATCTGTGATTAAATCCTGTTTAGAGAGTCGTCCTGTATCTATAATCATAAGTTGATTATAGATAGCAAAGTTTGAGAGATTGAGAGATTTGATTTACATTAGGTGTTTACATATCAAGTGTTGCTTACTTGATTGTTCTTTTAATCATCTTGTTATTAATGAAAGCAAAGCATTCGATTGTTTGTGGTTTGATGTGTGTTAACACTTTTTATTGATTTGTTCAATTTTCCACAGAAAGTGTATTCAACACCCCTTCTACACATTACTTGCTTGTTGATACTCTCACTAAGGGACCAACAAATGGTATCAGAGCAGGCTGAACGATTTCATAAGATGAAAGTACAAGATTCTGAGAAAGTATACAATGTCGACAAGCAAAAATTCATCAAACTTTCCTCAGATGTCTGCTAAGGGGTGTCCCATATTCGATGGATCTGATTATCCTATGTGGAATTTCAGAGCCATGCTTTTCCTCAAGTCCATTGACAATCGTATGTACGATGTCATCACTAAAGGACCAATCATCCCCAAGATTCATGTTGTTGTCAGTGATACGTCTACTGACAAAACTAAAGAGGAAATGAAGAAGCCTGTTGCATCCTAGACTGAAGAAGATTGAAAATTATATTCTCTGGATGACAAGGCAAAGAGTGTTCTAGCTAATGCCCTGACTAATGAGATCTTGCATACTATGACTGGGTGTCAATCTGCAAAAGAGATCTGGGATACTCTGAGTATTACATATGAGGGCACAGATCTGGTCAAGCAGCAGAAGAAGAATCATTTGAACAGATCTTTAGAAAACTTCTTCTCTAAGAAGAATGAAACCTTGGCTGAGGTGCTTACCAGGTTTCACTGCTTGATTAATGACCTGCTAGGTGTAGGCATTAAAAAGAATGAAGCTGAACATGTGCTTAAATTTCTGGATGTGTTCCCAGAAAAGTTCAATGAAGTAACTACAGCACTAAGGGCTGGAGGAACATTACACATGTATAACCTATAGTCCATATATGGGTTCTTGGTCAATTATGAACAGATCACAGAGCACAAGAGAACTTCTCAACAACAACTGAAGGATTCTTTTGATAAAACTGATGTTGCATTAGTTGCACAGAAGAAGAAAAGTTCAAAAGCCTTAGTTGTTGAATCTGAGACTGAGTAAGACTCTCAAGCTGACCACTTAGACACAAACTCAAGTGATGTTGATGATGTTCAGACAATCACTAAACAAATGGCCATGATATCCAGACGTTTGAGAAGAGCTCAAAGGGGACGAGGAAGATCTGACAGGGGCAAAGGAATAAGTTCTTTTGATCCCAAAAAATATGTGTGCTTCATTTGTCAGAGGAAGGGACACATTGCTGCTGAGTGTAGATCAATGAAGGATGAATCAGCTTCAGTAGCTGATAAGAATGCTTACAGAGCTGATAAGTATAAGAAGAAATATACTCAGCTCAAGAAAGGAAAGCCTGAAGATAAGCCCAATGCAAAAGGACTCTATGTTGAAACTTGGGATACAGAATCATCTACCTCATATGATGATGATAAATGTCTGATGGCTCAAGAAGATGAAGAGTTTCAAATAGATGAAGTTGATTACGGTCTGTCTGAATCAACTTTTGAAGCTGACATGAAGGAAGCTGAGGAAAACAGCAAACTTAGTGACTGGGATCCTTCTTCCATGTACAAGGTTAGTAATTTCAACTCTTACACCGATGAAGAAAAAGGTCTTGCATTTGATTATCTGCTAATTGATTTCAAGACCAGCCTTAAGTTTCAAAATGACCTGAAAGTTGAGATAGCTAAACTGAAAAGTGAGATTAAGGAGAATCAATCTCTCATTGATGTTGGTAAAAAGGCACAATGTGATATTGAATGTCAAAGACACATTAATAAGCTTCTAAGTGAAGAACTTGGGGAAGCCAAGGATAAAGTTGACCAACTTCAAAAGGTCACTGAATCATGGTGTAAGTCATCAAGGCTTACTAAAAAGTGCATCAACCAACAAATTCCTAAATAGGTACAAGCTATACTTGGAGGTGACTATCAATCCGCAGCTTATGTAGCTGATGATGATGAGATAGCAAGTACATACTCTGAGGAAGATAGACAACTGATTGAGTCTCAGAAGTCAGCCTCAGAGGAGAAACATGGTCAAACTTTTAAATACAATATGTTCGTAAAGGCAAAAGATCATGGAAATGAGTGTTCAACATCTAAGCAACACAGTAAGTCTGTCCTGGACAGAATAGGCACTCAACCTATTCAAAGAACTTCTGTCATAGAAAGGCTTAATCCAAATCCTTTCAAAAGACAACAATCTCTATCTGGCTCAGAGAGAAGTTACAAGAATAGGAAGACCACTGTAAGTTAGAGGTCATATCACAACAATGGTAAGTCCAAAGTTGTTAACATTGGTAAGTCCAAATAGCTCAACAGTGGTAAGTCCAAGACTGTTGAAACTGGTAAGTCCAGAAAACATGACAATGGTAAGTCCAAAGATATCGAAAAGAAGTTTGTTGGTCAAGCTCCTAATAAAAAGGATAATAAACCTAGATCTGACAAAGGTAAGTCCAAATTCAATGAGGATCAGGTGAATCAACTTACCAAGAAAGTTGAAAAGTTATCCACAACCAATAATCCTAAAACTGAGGATAAGTTCCCTAAAGGATTATCGAATGATCTATCTCCTGTAGTCATTGGTAGAAGAAGATGCTACAAGTGTAGAGGTAGAGGACATGAGGCCAAGGACTGTGAAATTGAAATCTTAAGGCCTGAAAAGGAACAAGTTGATCAGCCTACACAGGACTCAGCACCTGCTCAAGCTGACCAATCAGTTCTACAAGATGAAGCTGCTAAGTGCTCATTATCTGAACCTACTATGAAGTGGGTTCCCAAACAAAACTAATGTGTTTAGTTTTCTTATCATGTGCAGGGTTTAAGTAAATGGTACTTAGATAGTGGATGTTCAAGGCACATGACTGGGTGGAAAGGACTTCTTAGTGATTTCTAGGAAAATGAAGGTCCTAAAGTAACATTTGGTGATAACTCCCATGGAAGAACCAAAGGATATGGGAAGATGCATGTTGGCAAGGTGACTTTCCAGAAAGTTGCATATGTTAAAGGTCTTAAACACATTCTGATAAGTATCAGCCAATTGTGTGATGAAGACAATATTGTTACATTTAGGAAGAAAGCAGGAACTATATACAATGCTAAGGGTAAGTCTGTATTAATAGCAAAAAGAGAAAGAGATGTGTATCTACTTCATGTTAACTCTGTTGATCCCTATATTGAAACCTGCTTCTATTCTCAATCTGTTCCTAAGCTGAGTTCGTTGTGGCATAAAAGATTATCACATTTAAATTTCAAGAATATAAATATGCTATCCAATAAAGAGTTAGTCTCTGGATTGCCAAAGATCACATTTGTCAAGGACAAATTGTTCTCTGCTTGTGAACAAGGGAAACATCATAAAGGGTCCTTCAAATCAAAGCAAAATTTTTCAATAACACACCCACTACATATGTTGCATATGGATCTGTTTGGACCCATAATTATTCCAAGCCTAAGTGGCAAGAAGTACACCCTGGTGATCGTAGATGAGTTCTCAAGATTCACCTGAGTAATATTCCTTAAAGCCAAAAGTGAAGCTGCCCTGGAGATAATAAGTTTTATCAAACAGGAAGAGTGGAAAAAAGGTAAGTCTGTAAAGCAACTCAGAAGTGATCATGGGACTGAGTTCAGAAACTCAACCCTAGAAGGCTTTTGTGAACAAAAAGAAATATTACAAAATTTCTCCTCAGTTAGAACTCCTCAACAAAATGGAGTTGCTGAAAGGAGAAACAAAACCTTAATTGAGGCTACAAGAACAATGCTATGTGAGGCAGGATTGAAACTCTATTTTTGGGATGAAGCTGTAAGTATAACATGTTATACCCATAATAGGTCAATCATTGTCAAAAGATATGACAAGACAGCATATGAGATGTATAAATCTAGAAAGCCCAATATAGGTTACTTTCATGTCTTTGGTTTAAAATACTATTTGCTGAATCAAAGAGATCAGCTCCATAAGTTGGAACCTAAAGCTGATCCTGGAATCTTTGTTGGTTATTCGTCAATCTCCAAATCTTACAGAGTGTATAACACAAGGAGAAAGGCTATAGAAGAATCAATTCATATCTCATTTGATGAAGACAGTTTTGATCAAGCTGATAAAAGACAAGGTGACCTGGTCAGTCTGAGTAAGCTTGAAAAGCCTGAGGAAACCAATATGTCAAATCCCATATATGTCATGGATGATGACAGTGATGATGATGTATGTCCATGAAAGAAATCATCACAAGCTACAAGCTGAGAAAGATGATAAGCTCATTAATCCCTTTGGAGTTGACATTACTCAGACTGAAGATCTTGGTGATCAACAGTTTGATGACAATGCTGCAATTGAGGCTGAGGATGTAAGTTCACCTCAGAACTCTCAATATCACTCAGATCCAGAACCACAATCTCCTACTACAACATTTAAATTCCTCAAAGATCATCCTCAAGATCAAATAATTAGTAATGTTAAAGAACGAGTAATGACAAGATCAAAGGCAACAGCAAACTATGCTGCTTACTTTGGATTCCTAAAATGGAACCCAAGAAGACTGAAGAAGCGTTAGAGGATGAAGATTTGATTGAAGCTATGCAAGACGAATTAAATGAGATCGAGAGAAACAAAGTCTGGAGCCTTATCCCAGCCCCCTAAGATCATACAATTATAGGCACTAAGTGGGTCTATAGAAATAAAATCGACAAGGATGGAGTGATTGTTAGGAACAAAGCCAGGATGGTAGAACAAGGGTATAAACAAGAAGAAGGAATCGATTATGATTAGACATTTGCCCCTGTTGCTAGAATTGAAGCCATAAGGCTGTTCTTAGCTTATAAAGCTTATAAAGACTTCAAAGTCTATCAAATGAATGTGAAGAGTTCTTTCCTAAATGGAAAACTTCAGGTTGAAGTCTATGTGAAACAACCTCCTGGCTTTGTTAGTTCAAAGTTTCCACATCATGTCTATAAGTTGGACAAGGCTTTGTATGGTCTTAAACAAGCTCCAAGAGCTTGGTATGATACACTGTCCAACTATTTACTATCAATGGACTTCACCGGAGGTAGTATTGATAAGACACTCTTTATTAAAAAGAGTAAATGACAGGTGATTCTTGTACAAATCTATGTGGATGACATTATTTTTGGTTCTACAAATGAATCTCTATGTGAATGGTTCTTGAAAATTATGTCAATAAGGTACAAGATGAGTATGATGGGTGAAATGACATATTTCCTAGGCCTGCAGATTCAACAAAAGCCTGATGAAATATTCATTAATCAAAGGAAGTATGTTCTTGATTTGATAAAGAAATATGGTTTTGATTCAAGTTCAACCATGAAAACACCCATGTCACCAGCTGTCAAACTGAGCAAAGACTCCGATGGTAAGTCTGTATGTCAGTCTACCTATAGAGGAATGATAGGTTCACTACTCTATTTGACAGCTAGTAGACCATATATCATGTTTGCTACATGTGTTGTGCAAGATATAAGGCAGATCCTAAGGAATCACATCTTCAAGCTGTGAAAAAGATCTTTTTGTACCTTAAAGGTACACCAAATCTAAGTCTTTGGTATCAAAAGGACTCTAGATTTGAATTAGTTAGTTTTTTAGATGCTGACTATGCTGGGTGCAAGTTAGATAGAAAATCAACAACAGGAGGATATCAATTGCTTGGAGGGAAGTTAGTAAGCTGGACCAGTAAGAAACAGAACTCAGTAACTACTTCAACTGCTGAAGCATAGTATTGTGCAGATGGAAGCTGTTGTGCTTAAATCCTATGGATGCAACATCAACTTCAAGACTTTGGTATGAATTTCAAGAAGACTCCTATCTTCTGTGATAACCAAAGTGCTATAGCCATCACTTACAATCCAGTCTTCCACTCAAGAACCAAGCATATTGAAATTAGACATCACTTTATCAGGGACATCTTGGAAAAAGGTAATGTTGACATCAAATTTATCTCCACTGATGACCAATTGGCAGATATCTTCACAAAACCACTTGATGAAAAGAGGTTTATGTATCTGCTAAGTGAATTGGGTATGCTCAACCCCTAGCTAAGTGTCTAGATTTTGAGTTTAAGTTTGACAAAGACTAAGTGTCTTCAGCTGAGTGCACAGTTTATAAATAAGTTTTCATAAACTGAATATATTGTCAAGCTGAATAATGAGTTCACAAGTTTGGTGCGTCCCAAACATCTTGGAAAAAGGTAATGTTGACATCAAATTTATCTCCACTGATGACCAATTGGCAGATATCTTCACAAAACCACTTGATGAAAAGAGGTTTATGTATCTGCTAAGTGAATTGGGTATGCTCAACCCCTAGCTAAGTGTCTAGATTTTGAGTTTAAGTTTGACAAATACTAAGTGTCTTCAGCTGAGTGCACAGTTTATAAATAAGTTTTCATAAACTGCATATATTTTCAAGCTGAATAATGAGTTCACAAGTTTGGTGCGTCCCAAACATGGTTTAACTACTTACTGTAGTTAAAATATGAGTTTGAGTTCGTCTCAAACCGAAATGACTAAGTGCCATTGAGTCTGAGCTATGTGCTTAGCTCAAGCTGTGTGATTGGTTCACACGTTTGGTAAGTTCCAAACATAGGTTTAACTACTCAGTGTAGTTAAAATATAAGTTTGAGTCAGTCTCGAACATAAATGACTATGTGTCATTGATTCTGAGCTGTGTGCTCAACTCACGCTGAGTATCAATCTCACGCTGAGTAGTGAGATCAGGCTGAGTACTTAACTCACGCTGAGTGATATGTTTCCTCAGCTTGGGAAGTCCAATTCATGATTTGATTACTGTGTGTTCTTAATTCATGCAACATTATGTTTGAGTCTGTCTCACATTGTGTTGTTACGCTGATTAAGTATCAGTGAAATAAAACAATGTAAATAATATTGTTGTAAGTCAATAATATTAATTTACAAAATTAACCGTTGGGAGATGATACGTTTCATCTCGATTACTGTTACATTGTGCCGTAAGTTTGTTACGTGTAACGGATAAAAAGGGATTTCCAACGGTAACTTTTCTCTCTCCTCAGAAAGGTATATATAACGCCCATAACCGATTTCTAGAAGTTTACGCTTACAGTTCTCACTTCTAAACTTCTCATACACTTAAATACCTTTCACAAACACCTCTCTTGCTTAGTGCATTCAACCATTCAGCTTCAAAACCTTAGTCTCTCAGTGCGTATATGATTAACTCAGTGTCAATCGTTCAATTTCATTCGATTCAAAATGGACGGAACCCTTCTTATTCTTGGTGATAGAATGGTTAGAGGTGCTCAGATGAAGAGCAATCGTGTGCCGTTGATTTGAATCAATAATCAACATGCCTGTCTTGCAATTCCAGAGAGGAAACAAGGCCGAGGATACGAAGTATGGGTGGACTACATTAGAAAATGCCCCTTGACATTCGCTTTTTCAGGAGCACCACTACACATCGTTCCACAACACCTATTGGAGTTCTGGTATACCTGTACTTACAACCAGAACAGGGGAGAGATCACTGACACTATTCTAAATGGGGATAGAACAATTGTCATTAATGTGCAGCGGCTAAGGGATGTTCTTTAACTCCCTGCAAATGGTGTGTTCGAAGCTGCTGTAACAAGACAAGTGGCATGGTTTGTCCTACCCAACATGGGTCACCCACAAACAGAGGGTGTGATAAAGAAAGCCACTTTTCCTACTGGATGGGGCTTCATGGTGTCCACTGTGATATGTTAACTTGGCACAAAGATTGGAGGCTTGGATCAAGTCAATGAGTTCAAGATGCAGCTGCTCTACAACATGTATAATGCCAGAAATCTGGACTATGCACTGCTCATCTTCAACTAGCTCAAAGCAGACACCAAGGGATCTCTATGTACCATTTATAAGGTACTTATTCTTGGTGGTGGAAGCTGAGTTGGGAGAACAACATTATGAAGCTAGACAGGATGTGTTCCCTGCTCCAGTACTCAGCTCAAAGATGTTCAGCAATGACATCTTTCCAGAGCAGGAAGGTCTGAGTGACCCAATGCGATGGATAGCTGAGAGAGCTTCATCTGCAAGTGAAGCAGAGGAGTCGGATCAAGGGGGAGCATCTGGAGCTGAACCAGATCATCGAGCTGAGCAACCGGCTCAAGCTGAGCCATCCTCTTAAGTTGTTGGTGCTTCATCCTCCTCTGGTTCTAAGTCATCTTCAGAGTCTGCATTTGTTGCCAGACTCAGACCAGGTATCACTGCTCCTCTCTCCACTTCTTCTCACTTTTCACCATCATATTTTGGAGATAAGACTGTGGTAGACCTAACCCAGTCTAACCCATATCCTCCACCTTCCATTCAACTCCACTTTGAAGCCACACCTAGTATGCCCACTGCTACTAGGGAGAATATCCACACCTATACACACAAAAATGCCAAAGGTGGTGCCATTCCTAAATGCATCACTGGAGCTGAGATCACATTGATCCCTCCCTAGGTAGGAGTTGAGTGGGAGATGGCTAATCTTAAGGTGTCAACCTCGAGGCTTATTTCAACCCAACAACCTAAACCGGGTGTGGTGTCTACTCAGCCTACACTCTCCCGTGCCATGTGAGAGCCCATTGTTGTGCCTGAGCAGACACACTCAGGTTACATTGAAAGAATGACCAATCCCCAGGGTCAATCACCCCCCTCCAACCCACTAAGCCAACTACTTACCCATACACATCACGCGTTGAGCCTAATTACTCTTTTTCACTTCTCACACCCACCAACACGACCTGTCAATGATTCATCTACATACCAAGGTGGATCACAGGGTCCAAACTCTGGTGCACATGATTTTGAGGGTCTAAACCAACCCTTGGATGATGCACCCAAACACTTTCACGTTGATGTTCTTGCCTCCTTTACTTCACATGATCAACATTTCGAGGCTAAGGATAGGAGTCGTTGAACTAATCTTCTGGTTTTTGTGCTTATTTCTTGTTATTCAATGTGTTTGTGACTTGGGTATGCTTAGTTAGATGTGTTACAAGTTTTGATAGAGTTAGATTACTTCTATTGTCTCTGTTTAAGATGGATTTGAGTGAAGTTTAGTCCGATTTGCGTAACTGGGTTACGCGCAGTACATTGTGTATTTAGCATGTCTAATGAACTCTGATGGGGATACATGTTTTGTTAATAATGATTAGAAGGATAAAAGATATAATCAACTTGGATTTGTTTGTTGAAATTTTTGAATTTTAAAAGTCTGAATTTGGATGGGTGGTTCACTGATATGATTCTATCGGATTGTTTGAAACTTGTAGGATTCCTAGACTTTTGATCGGATTCCGACACTTTTGATCGGATTCTGAGACTTTTGATCGGTTTCCGAGACTTTTGATCGGATTCCGAGACTTTTGATCGGATTCTAGGCTTTTGTTGGATTGCAAGACACTTTTGATCGGATTCCGAGACTTTTGATCGGATTCTAGTCTTTTGTCGGAGTGCAAGAAAATTTTGATCAGATTCCGTAGTTTCAATCGGATTTCTTAGTTTTCTCGGATTCTTGATTCAATCGAAATTAATGAGTTTTAATCTGAATCCTACTCTAAAGGAATTTTATCGGATTTCTCTTAAGTGTTTATCGGATTCTTCAAATCCGATAAAACACTTAGAAAATTTTGAAAATTTTTTAAAATGTGAATTTTTCAAATCAGAAAAGGAAACAACTTTTCTAGTGTTATCTGCTGGACATCTGATCATTAATCATTGGTATTATTCTCTTTTTGTAGATGGTTAATCCTAGTAATCTTGTTCCTTCTGACCAACTGTTTCTCCGAACCAATTACTTACCCAATCTCATGAACAATCATTGTTTTGACTCTCTAACCACCATCACTCAATTTTCTATTCTTTCTGAACAAATAGTCTCACATCCACTATCGCACATTTTAACATATAACCCTACTGCTGATGGAGAAGAACCTCATGTTCCAGAGGTATATGTGCAACAACTGTGGCACTCTTTGCATACTACTGTTAATGATGAAGGAGAGGAGATCTTGGCTGGAGCACCCTAATGACATCAATGGTCTCAACTGATGGAGAAGAACCTCATGTTCCAGAAGAACCTCATGTTCCAGAGGTATATGTGCAACACATATGCCTGAACTGTGGCACTCGTTTCAAATTCTGGTCTCAATGGTCAAACACTGGCATATCGACTATGCATCTATAATCTTTCAGGACATTTATACAGTTGTACATCAGAAACAAATACCACAAAAGGCTAAGAAATTTCTTCCGTATCCAAGGTTTCTATCAATGATTGTGCAATGTGTCATGCTAGAGCACCCTAATGACATCAATCTAAGGGATAATGATCCTCTGCCAACGGTGTACATTATGCAGAAGCTATATAAAATTGAAAATACAATTGATGTTCAGCCATTTGTCATGCCTGTTGATCTGTTAATGTTAATGGATCTAGATGATCCCATAGTTCAGGCATATGTGAGTGAGCATAATACCGTTCTTCCGGATCGACAAGAACCTGTTGATCCTACCCAAAGAACAATAGTACCCGAGGGTTCAGATTCTGGTAGTCAGTCGTCTTCGGGTGACACTGACGGGGGAGAGTCGAGAGAAAAGTCTGAGAGGGGTGAAGAAGTGGCTGCGGGTGATGTGAGTATAGGAGAGGGAGATGCAGAGGATGATATGCCTATCGGATTGTTAATTTCTAAATCTCATTCTCAAGAAACTCCAGATAGGGGCATTGAGCTGAATGCTGAAACTTTGATTGTCACACCTGAGGTGTTAACTTGAAAGCTCCAGTTTTTGAGCATGATGATATGTTTGACATAGACAATCTTGATACTAGAAGCTTGAATGATAATACTGAAGATGAAGTTGAAAGGTTAAAAGAAACAGAGAGTGAGGGTGGGAGAAAAGAACATGAGAGTGCTGAGAGTTTACCAACCATACAAAGCCGGGAAACCATATCTGCCATCGGGTCTAACAGGGTCAGTCCTGGTGTTGAAAAAGACTCTTGCATCCCACCAGAGCATGCACAAACCCCACTCGGCCACTCAGAATCCTCTCAAAAGGATAATGTTTCATCTTCTCACGGGGATTTAACACATGATCTACCGAAGTCTCCTTCTGAGACAATAGGTATTGAAACATGTGCCAGTTTTCCCCAGGCTACCGACTTTCATTTTCAAGAGCACATTGCAAGCCCACTTTTTTCTAAACACAAAGACACATCTATACCACCAACTAGGATCCTACCTGAAGGACCTAGCAGAACATCTATAGAAGCTACTCTTCGTAGACTTCAAGGATTAGATGGAAATCCTGCCACAGTCAACCCTGATACAGCTGTGCATGTGAGTGGCTCAACTTCTGAAGGATTTGTTCCTCCAGTTGTTTCAGTCTCAACGGGTAATCTAGGTGATCCCGGTTTTGGTACACATTCAAAAGTTTCTCAGGTTGCCTCAGAATTTGTTTCTAAGGCTGACCTTGAAACTGCTTTGTCTGCCGTTAATGCAAAAATTGATGTTCTAAATGAGAAGGTGGATAGGCTGTTGGCTAAACAAGGCCTGGATGTTTCGGTAGAGGAGTTGAAATCCCAGTTGTATGCAAAGCTAATGGCTAGGCCAGATAACAATGAAGAAGATGCTACACTGGTTGATTTATTAAGAACTGAATACAAGAAATCAGACTTTGAAAGTTTCAAAAAGGAGATGAGGGATAGTATGGCAGCTTTTGGGGTTGCTTTTCACAAACGCATGGATTACATGGATCCCCTTAAGGAGGTTGAGGGTGAGGCTTCTCCCGCTATTGTTCTGGGGGAGTCTTCAGGATGAATTAACGCCGAAGAGGAAGATGCAATTGCTGCTGCACTTAAAGCATCTCTTGAGGAAACCTGTCAGGCACAAGGAAAGAAAAGAAAAGATAATGATCAAGATCCTGATCCCGATCATTCTGAGGGGG
The DNA here is from genome assembly GCA_947179395.2 of Pulicaria dysenterica. Lineage (NCBI taxonomy): Eukaryota > Viridiplantae > Streptophyta > Magnoliopsida > Asterales > Asteraceae > Pulicaria > Pulicaria dysenterica. Next base: position 61,549,092 of record OX359288.1, on the reverse strand, counting down.
AGAAACGTCGTGCAACTGTGCCTGTGACATCTCTAATATCAAAACTACCTGCTGTTTCCTCTTCACAAAGCAAACAACCAATAACTCCAAAGAGAGGCAGAGGTAGAGGTAAAGTAAAAAGGCAAAGGACTTTGATTGATGAAAAAAAGAGGATACAGACAGACTAGTAGATGATACATTTGACTTTCTTACAAGTGCATGTTCAGACTTTGATGCTTATGGGTCATTTGTAGCAGAAGCTGGTGAACATGAAAAAGAGTTAACTCTTCAGCAACATATAAGCAAAATTAAAGAAACAGTGACAACACCAAGGGTTGAAAAGCCTGAGGTAGATGAAATTTCCACTCCTGATCCATTCAATATAGAAAATGTTCTGAGATTAAACAAAGAAGTGGATGACTTGTTTCCTCCTTCTCCGGGCAAATTTAGAAAAACAGCAAGAGATTTATTGAGAGAACAAGAAAAACAGAAAAGATTGTGAAAACTGAAGCAAGGTGCTGAATGGAAAATTCCTAGAGGTTACAATCCAGATACCATTCTGACTTCAAGCATGAGAGACATCAGGAAAAGAGTGGTATTAACTAAAAAAGCTCTAAATAAGACAAATAGAAATTGGAGTGCTTTTGATGTTGCAGTGGCCTTTCTTGAAGAGAAAATTTCGGAGATTTATTTTGAACAAATTCAACAGGAATTACCTATCAATCTACTGGGGGTAACAGATGTCTCTGATGCAGGTAGAAGACTGATAATGAATTGGCATGGTAAATCAAGAGATCAAGTGGCTTCCAAACATCCAGTTTCAAAAGTGAAGTGCTCATTTGAAAAAATTCTTAATGTGATTTGGGTTTACTTCTGTGTGCAAAGAATAGATCAGAAATCTTATTGGTTCAGTCAAGTAGATCTGAAACATTTAAGCTTGGAGGATGTTGAACACATGATGGAAGAACTTGAAGCAAAGAAACACAGCTCCAAAGCAAACAATGCAGGCTACGAGATCTTGCTAGACTTTATGAAGCAAAGAATTCGACTTGCTGAGAGAAATGACATCCAGCTTGGTGCAGAGGCAGATAAATCTAAGATCAATGTTCTGAAGCCAAACACCACACATCCCAGAATTTAAGAGCTAGAAATGTTTCAAACTATTTGGAAGGATGATGAGACTGGAGAAGATGATGGAATAGTTCTCTTCAACAGTAAGAAGGAAAAATTCTTTCTAAGGACCAAAGAACTAAATGCTTATTCTGATGGTTCACTTAGAGTCTGGCTTATCAAGATTAGAAAGCATAGCTTCAATCTCAAGGATGACTTTGATCAGTCTGCAAGAGTAAGCATGACTGATGTTATGGAAAAGATAGAAGCAAAGATGCGTGAAAGAGCTACTCTTCGCAGTTGCAAAAAATCTTGGGTGAACTAAACATAGACTAGATCCAATCAAGGGGGAGATTGTTAGATCTAGAATTTAGTGATTAGATCTAGTCTTTATATGATGTAATATGTATGTTTTAGTACTTAGTATAAATACTAAGTAAACATTGACATATTGTAACCTTTTGACATATTGAATAGAAAACACACACTTAAAGGTGTTCTTGACATATTCTCTCTACTTGCATATTTGAATTCATCACTATACACTCATATCTTGACTTTCAGTCGGTCTTCTCTAGATGAATCAACCTCCTCAGGCATCCAACAGTTGAAACAATATATAGCAACTCAATTTGGTTTGTTCCATCTCAAGCAGAAGAAGCACAAACGCCAAATTTATCAGAGACTTGAGAAGCTGACTACTGATATTAAAGAGATTGCCTCTATAGTTGCTGCCCTACAGCAAAAACAGACTTCAAACCTTGTTGATGATGACAAAAAGGGGGAGAAGGTTCAAGCAGAAGCTAACGCTGAGTCAGTTCAAGCTGAAGCTGAAGCTCTACTGGTACTAGCAAGAGGAGCAGAGAGGCAAACTCAGTTTGAGGGGGAGCTAAAGCTGGAGAAAGAGGAACCTATAGCTAAGAGACAAAAAGTAATAGAATTTGAACCCGAAGCTGACAGTGTTTTTGAGAATGAGGAAGAAAAAGCCACAAGGCTTATGATTGAAATGCTCGAACAAGAGGAAGCTACTGAGCTAGGCATATCACTTGATAAGCTAAGAAAAAGAAAAGAGAAAGAAGCAAAGGACCAAGAAAGAGAGAAAGAGAAAAAGGCTTTAGCTTAAGCTGAAGCGAATTATTCTAGTCCAAGGCCTGATCCAATCCCATACACTGATGCAGACATTCAGGAGTGCTACTTCAGACGAAGCACCAGCAAGGAAATCAAGAGTATGACTCTGAGCAGAGTAGACGGAGCCATCATTCTCACCTTCCTATTTGATGACAAATCAACAGTGGGAATGGACCTGAGATATGTTCACAGGATGGGCTATCTTGAATGGCAAAGAATAACGATGATGTTCAAGAAGTTCAAAAAGAGTCAGATCAAGCAAGAGATTACAACTGAAGTCTCGAAGCTGATTTCTCAAGCTGAGGAGCTGAGGTATGTCCCAGTTCCTGGTCTGCTATGGGAGAGACTATTCGAGATACCTGAAGGTATGGAGCCGTTAGAGTAACACTTGTTTGAACAGCTGTGTCATTCCTGTTGTCAGTTAAAATAGGAGAAGATTCAGATATAAAGAAATCAAACATAAAGTCAAGATTTGTATTTGAACTGGACGGATTGTCTGATTCTTTATTTTGACGTGCTGGTCCTGAACAGGTATGTTCAGAAGCGATTATCGTTGATTTTGGTGGTAAATCAGTGACATCCAATGTATCATCAAATGTTACATTGATGCTTTCTATGACGCTCTTGGTTTGTCTGTTTAAAACTCGATATGCTTTAGACTCAAGTGGAATAACCTAGTAAAGTAGCTTCATCAGCTTTAGGAGCAAACTTTCCTAGATTATCCTTGTCATTTAGTACAAAGCACCTATTACCAAAGACATGAAAGTATTTGATATTAGGCACTATGCCGTTTGCCAGTTCATAGGAAGTTTTATTAAACAGTTTATTTATAAAAGAGCGGTTCTGCGTATAGCAAGCAGTGTGGATGGCTTCAGCCCAAAAGGAAGGTGGGAGCCTGGAGTATGAGAGCATGGTGCGGGCAGCTTCAACCAGAGTTCTATTTCGTCTTTCCACCACACCATTCTGTTGTGGAGTGTATGCTGCAGAGAACTGATGGTTGATCCCAACTAGGTCACAGAAGTTTTTCAGACTACTATTTTTGAATTCAGTTCCATTGTCTGTCCGGATAGAGACAACATTCTGACTATGCTTGTTCTGTTGTTGCTTGATGAAGGAAATGATTGTTGGATTGGCTTCATCTTTTGAGCGCAGAAACTTGACCCAAGTATATCTAGAGTAGTCATCCACCATGACTAGAATATACTTCTTCCCATTCTTGGAATGGATTCTCATAGGACCACAGAGATCCATGTGCAGGAGTTCCAAAGGCTTCGTAGTGCTAAATACTTGTTTAGATTTATGTGAAGCCTTCTTCATTTTTCCTTTCTCACAGTCTGCACATAGATGATCCTTCTTGAACCTTAACTTGGGAATGCCTCTCACTAAGTCACCCGTGACTAATTTGTTGATATTTTAAAAGTTTATGTGAGAGAGTTTTTTGTGCCATTGCCAAATAAGATCCATAGATGCTTCAGACAGTAGACACACAGAGGTAGGGGAGTCATATTTTTACAAATCAATGGAATACAGGTTAGATTTTCTTGAACCTGCCAGCAACACATCTCCATTTTCGGTTAAAATGGAACATTTGTTCTTTTTGAACACTACCTCTAGATCTTTATCACAGAACTGTCCAATGCGGAACAAATTATGACCCAACCCTTCAACATAGGAGACTTTCTTGATCTTGATGTGCTTCATCTCGATGTGTCCGTACCTCATTATTGGTGCAACATTGTTGTTCCCAAAACGTACATTCCCGGAGTACTTAGGAACATAATTCTTGAGAAGACTTTTGTTGCCAGTCATATGCTTGGTGCAGCCGGAGTCCAGGTACCACAAGTGAGGCACCTGCAACAAGAGAATACAGCACGTTCAGGTCCTAAAGGTGGTTGAGTAGTGATTGTGTCTACTTGTTGTGGTGAAACTTTAGATGAGCTATTCTTAATTACCCATGTGGATCGAATCTTTTGTCGAGAAGGAATAGATTTGGAAGAAATTGGCTGAGCAGAAAGTTTCTTTACCACTGTTGGTTTGACAGTTGATGGAATTAGGTGTGACATTTTGAGAAGATGAAGAAGACGCATGTTTGGAATCTTCGATTCGTTCATCAACTACTGATCCATATGGAGAGAAGGTGAATGGATCAATTGGTTCCATTGTAGTTTCGACCTCTTTGATTCGTTCAAACAATTCGATATTTTCTTTGCACAAGTCGTCAATGATCTTGCCATCAAGATTGAATACTGTTTGGAGACGCTTGTGGAGGATAGCATTTTCTTGAACTAGTGGAAAGGGTTCAGATGTGGTTTCTGATTGGAAGGCTTTGGTAAGGTCACCTTGAACTAGATGGTTGAAGCAAAACTCCTGTAAGGTTTGAAACTTTGTTGTAATTCCTTGTGGGGAATGTATAGAAATTAAGGTTTTGGTACCTCAGGGGTGTAGAGTTCCTCATCTGTATAAACTAGTGTGTTGACAGCAGAGTTAAGTGTTGGGATGGGGAAAGTGAAGTATGAGTCATTGAGATTAGAATAATTGTAGGGAGTTTCAGTTTTCAGATGTAGAGTTCGTTTGATGTCCTCTTCAAGTTGTTCTTCCTCTTGACCAACAAATACCATTCGCTGAGTTAGTCCTTCGCCAAAGAGATTTGAATTGTATAGTTGCTTGGCAGATACTTTACTCAGGACTTTTGGGTTTTTGAAACCAAGTTCATCGAATGTCCATCTTGAAAAAGGTCGTTCATTTTGTTTGTATAAAAAGATGGTTTGTTCACTTTGTCCCCTTTTAATGAGAAGGTCTTCCAATTCTTTTATTTTTAAACAAAGAAGTTGTTGATCAATTTTAAGAATTTCAGAATCTTTTTCCACACCAACACGTTCTGCTTTAAGATCATGTATGATGTTATTTGTTGTATTGGTTAATTCAAGAAATTCAGATTCCTTCACAGCTAGTTGAACTTTTGATTCATCTATGTTTTTCTCTAACTGTTCAATTGTAACCTGTGCTTCTTTGTCTTGTGTTTGGACGACCTCCTTTAACTCTTGATTTTTCTTTGTCAGTTTGGTCATTTTTAATTCTAACTTTTTCATGCGGTTTAATATGGTTTGGATATGTTCAAAGTTAAAACCCATGTCAGAATTAAAAATAGAGGGTACCTTTCCACTTTCAACGATCTCCTCCTCAGCATCGGATAGATCACCATCATCTTCATTTCTACCACTTGCTTCACCATTGGCCATGAAGCAGAACTGTGCATGATCTTCACCATCTGGATCACTTTCGGAGTCTGTGTCATCTAGGAACTGGTCTTCTTCCACCATGAGTACATTCCCAGCCTGTTTTTGCTTTGACAGGCGGTACTTTTGTCTGTAATACTCAGCATCTTTGACTTTCTTCTATGGACAGTTCCGTATCATGTGTCCAGATCTCCCACAGTTGTAGCATTTGAGATCACTCTTCTTTTCCTTCTTCCTCTCATCTCTTGGAAACCTAGGCTTGTCAACAGGAGCAAACCTTTCAGGTCTTCTGGATCCAGAAGTGAACCGTTGTCTGTTATTGGTCTTGGTGAACCGGTTCTTGAAGTTCTTGCTGGCAACTGTAAGTGCTTGAAATGCAGCTTCTACCGAGTCATCATCATCATCTTCATGGTCATATTCACTGACTATCACATGTTTGAGTTTGGCAGACCTTGATGAAGATTCTCTAGGGGTCCTGTCAGCTACAATCAAAGCAAGAGGGTCAGCAACTGGTTGTTTCGGGTGTGACTGCAATATTTCATCTTGATACTGATTGAGGTCCTCAAAGATGTTGTGGAAGGTGACATATGTAAGATCTTTGTTGATCTGCTTGTACAACTTAGCATAATCCTTCCACTCAGAACCTAATGAATTCAGAAAAACACAGTTCAAATCAAGGTCAGTTCTGACAATTTGATTAGACCTCATCTCATTCTGCAATTTGCAGTATCTGCCATATGTTTCAGATAGAAGCTCATTTTCACGGGCCTTGAAATCATGGTAACTATTGACCAGTTGAGTACGTTTGATGTACTCTCCCTGCTCAGTGCCTTGAAGCTATTTTTTGATTTCATCCCAGATTTCTTTGGCAGTACCCAAGCTGTCTATCTTCAAATAGATCTCAGATGAGAGACCTTGTTTCAAGTAGTATTTGGCCAGTCTCTCAGCCTTCTTTGTTTCCTTTTCAGTAGCAGTCAGCTCATCATTGGTCTTTTCCCTTTCATGTCTGAGAATGGGAGGATTGTTGATTGGGTCAGCTTCAACGGTCTTCACGAACTTGGTGTTTCCTTTGTGGATGCATTCTATCATCTTATCCCCGAAAAGTTTGTTATGCTCAAGGAAGTCCATAAACCTTCCTTTCCAGACATTGTATTCCCCCCGAAACAAAACAAGATGTTTTGTGTCGGTACCAATGGACATCATCTTATTTGTATTTGACATTATTAGTGAGTTTTAAAAGTAATGATCGTTCACTTGTAAGATGGTTTGATTGTTCGAAAGCTTTCCCTAATGTAAATAGTACGATTCTTTTCAAGCTTGATTTTAAAGTGACTTGAAAATTTGATTAAAGAACTAAGTCTTTTAAATTTCAACTTTGAATTAGATCTTACAAAGATTAAATTCAACTTTGAACTAGATAGACTTGAAGTAATGTAATTCACCTTTGAATTAAATCTGATTTAAATTAAATTCAATTATGAATTAGATTTTTTGATTAAGTCCAAATGTCTTAGAGTTCTTTAAGTCAAGTCCAAGTCTTAGGAATGTCACTGTGTGAGATTTGTCCAAGTCTTAGGAATGTCACTGTGTGAGATTTGTCTTATTGAATGCGAATTGATCCAATAGATTGCGATTGAGTGAGTAAATTCCTTGAAAACAAACGGGCAGAGTAAGGACTTAGTATCGATTAATAAAGTGACCAATTAAATGCGATTCAATCCTGTTGTATCAAACACTTAGGAAATAAAATAGTTAGTCCTGACAATCAAATGCGATTGCCAATAGAGTGAATAGTACGAATAGAACAGATTGTCAAGAGTTAATTGCGTGCGAATCAATGTGTTAAAAACTTAGAAAAGTTTCAATCGCATGCGATTCCTAAGGTTTAAGCTGGCTGATAGCGTATCAACACTAGTTCCGGCTGATAGAATATCCAGTGTGAATCGCGTGCGATTGCCTTTGAAGATCCGGCTGATAGAATATCAACACTAATGCTCTATAAGCCGCACAGACTAATAGCGTGCGATTAGGGATCCGGCTTATAGAGTGTGGTGTCCTTTTCAAATCAGATTGCCATACCCTGAATAGTGTCTAACCACTTGTACTTGATTGGTATGGCAAGTACTTGATTTTCCTTGTACAACACTTAATCTATTAAGAATTTATAATTAAATAAATTGCAAAATACGATTTCTTTTTCTTCAAGTTGTACTTTCAGACCAAGAACGCCATAAATGCTTAAATACCCAGAAAGTTTAATGTTGAAAAGGTGGGTATTTAATGACGTTCTTGACTTAATGTATATAAAAACTCCCACGGTTTTTATTTTTCTTCAAAGAATGTTTTGTAAAGTTTGTAAAAATATAGTAACAACTCAAATGAAAGTTTTAAAGAAGATATAGTTTATACCTTTAACAAGTTCTACCTTTGGAAATCATTTGAGCTTGAGTTTTTCTTGAAGAAGGATTAAGTTCTTGAACCTTTGCTAAACCGAGAGCTTTTTCTTCTTGGGAGCTTAAAATCTACGAGATTTAGTTGTCTTCTTTCGAACAATCACGAGCCAAAAACAAGTTTGGCTCTGATACCAATTGATGGTCCCGTAATGCATACGGATGAAGCAATGCTAGATGTTAATCTTACTAGTGTGTGTTTGTTAGTATGTTCGGTTTGTAGAGAGAGAACCGAGAGAGAATATGAGAAACACAAACACAAGAGTATTGTTATACAAAGCTTAACATTGAAATGTGGGGGAAATGCCTTTATATAGCATTTCCCTAACTTTGTGTAATTTACATATTACACCCCTCACTTTAATATTTCTAACAAAATCCATCTATGGACTAAAGCAAGCATCTAGAAGCTGGAACTTACACTTTGATGAGCGTATCAAAGAGTTTGGTTTTACCAAAAGTGAGTTCGAGTCGTGTGTTTACATTAAATTCAGTGGGAGCGCGGTAACCTTCCTAGTCTTGTATGTAGATGACATACTGTTAATAGGAAACAATATACCAGGATTACAAGGAGTAAAATCCTGGTTAGGTAAATGTTTCCAATGAAAGACTTGGTAGAAGCTGCTTATATACTGGGTATAAGGATCTATAGGAATAGATCTAAGCGACTTATCGGATTTAGTCAAAGTACATATATTGACAAAGTCGTGAAAAGATTCAAGATGGATGAATCCAAGAAAGGATTTATTCCTATGCAATCTAGCGCGATTTTGAACAAGGCTCAGTGTCATGTGTCTAGTCAAGATCAGGACAAGATGAAATTGATACCATATGCCTCGGCAGTTGGTTCAATCATGTATGCCATGTTGTGTACTAGACCCGATGTTACCTATTTTATCAGTGTCACGAGTAGATATCAGGAAAATCCTGGTGAAGCTCTTTGGGTAGCCGTCAAGAATATTCTCAAGTACCTGAGAAGGACGAAAGACATATTCCTAGTTTATGGAGGTTCGATGGACGAGCTCAGTGTAACTGGTTACACTGATGCTAGTTTCTAGACCGACAGGGACGACTTTAGGTCGCAGTCAGGATTTGTCTTTACCCTAAACGGAGGAGCCATATCTTGGAAGAGTCAGAAGCAAGATACAATAGCAGATTCTACTACAGAGGCAGAGTATATTGCGGCAAGTGATGCGGCAAAGGAAGCTGTCTGGATGACGAATTTTATCTCGGATCTTAAAGTTGTTGCCAGTATCTCTTGACCGATCGATATATTCTGTGACTACTCAGGGGCTGTGGCACAAGCTAAAGAGCCTAGAGATCATCAGCGGACTAGGCACGTACTCAGGAAATATCACCTCATCCGAGAGATCATTAGAAGAGATGATATTAGATTGCAAAAGATACCAACGGACGACAACGTTGCTGACCCGTTGACGAAGCCGCTAGCTAGGGCTAAGCATGAGAATGCAGTACTTAGAACATAGCAGCTAGTTCATGTTTTTTGATTATTACTATAGATGTAACTTGAAACTCTTTCACTGTGTAATTACATTTCATGTGATTGAAATAGGAGTTTTTTACATAAATGTTTCTAGTTGTCTATTTTTAGCATGTTTAACCTATCCATGACAAGTCAAAGTGATGAATTGTCTAAATGCCCGTAGCTACTTAATGTAGTGGGAGCTACATTAGGGAGGTAACGCTATTATGGATATTTGATGATTTATTCGAGTATGAATAAAAACACAAGGTTGTGACCAAATATTCATAGATATCTATCAGGGGATAGATATTGGGGTGATCCACATCGAGTTTACTTCATGGAGCGTTAACATAAGTAAACTTGATAGGTTGTCCTTAGACCTGAGATATTTGGTTTGGGGCGTGGTAACTTCTGTACTTTAGCATGTCCTAACGTCACGCCGTAACAGGGTGATTATAAGGGGCATGTGTAGGTGCAGCGGAAGCCATGTGCTCAAATTGCAAATAGTCAAGACGGAATTTGCACCTCCTTTTTAGGAGAGATATTTTCTGAGCTCCTCGACGATTAAGACTACTGAAAATGCATCGCCGCGCTCGGTTAGAATGATAGTTTTTTCCATTCGGTAAACCGTAACTGCAGAGTGTCAAAATCAGAGTCGAGAAAATCTGAGTATTTAATAAGATCCCTGCTCCATGTCAAATACTCACATTACGGAATATCGCGATGCAAAAGGAAAAGCCTAGATAATCCAATGCATGGATTATGTCTCTAGATATAAGAGATCTCATAGTCTGGTAAACTAAGCATCTGGCTAGGGACCTCCTTAGGCCAACGATGTACAAGGAGTGTTACTTATCTTGCACAAGTAGGAGTCTGTTAGATTATGTGTAGAGATAGATAACATGTATCATCGTGTCCAATACTATGTGACACTAAAGGATCACACTGCTACACACCCATTTAGAACCATCTGGATTTTACCGGATTGTGTGAAAGAATAATTAATTAGTTTAATTAAATATCCAGTAAGAGAAATAATAATAAGGTAATTATTATTCGATGGAGAGGTTAATATTTAGTTTAAATATTAACGGAACCAATTAATTAATAGTTATTAATTAATTAGAAAGGTTAAGGGTATTTTCTGTAATTACTTAATAGTTTAACTAAAGCTGAGCTATAATTAAACGGGCTGGGGCTTAATAAAGGTTTATTATATATAAACATTATTAACCTTAGAATCACTAACAAGTAATTTACAATTAAGAAAATAAACCATAAGCTCTCTTCTCTCTCTCTCTCATGGTCGACGTGAAGGCCGAGAATCACCAAGGTGGTCGACGGCGGCGGCGCACACACACACACGTGGGATCAAGGTTTGATTCAAGGTGAAATCCTTTGGTGGTCTAGCAGCCCGTTCGAGGTGGTGCAGTAGCGGTGTTTTACCTTCAGCATTCTAGGATTGATCTCAGGATTGAATTGCTACAAAGGTATAATTTTTATCCTCTACTTGTTTTAGTTCCTGTATGAGTTAGATGAGATCACTGGAGGGGGTTTTTGTGTTTATTCCGCCGTGCATGTATGATGTGTGTTTATACCCTATAAAACCCTTCAGAAGATGACTCCATTGGGCTTGAGTTGAGTGACTTCTCCCCCCTTTTTTTAATCATCAAAAGGATTAGAGGGAAAAGCACTGGAAGGAACAGAAGTTTTGGAGGGGGCAGCAGGGGTTGAGGTATAGGGTTTAAAGGGTGGAGGAGTGGCTTGGGTAGGCATAGAAGTTGAAGTGGGAAAAGATGGGGTAAATGTAAGAGGTATAGGAGGTTAAGAAACAGTGGGTTCGGTAGGTCTTAAATGTGATGGGATAGGTGAGAAGTGTGATTGGAAGGTAGAGGTAGAGGGTATAAGGTTGTTGATAGCCTTAAGAGATATGTAAATTTTCTAAAGGTTTATATATGTTTTTGTCTTATGAGGTGAGAAAGGCTGGATACTTCTTCATCTAAGCTCCTGAGAAAGTTAGGAACTTGAAAAATGGGTTCAAGGATAGTGATAGAGATAGGAGTGGTAGGTTGGATGTTGTGTAGGTTGTTTAGGAGGTTAGAAAATGTTTTGGTTTAGATTGGAGAGGGTTTGTTGTGTAAGGATTAGTGTAGGTGCATGGGTAGGAATAGAGGTTTGGGATAAGAGTTGATCAAGTTTGGAGAGAATTGGGTTAAGATCAACAGGGGCATGGGTGGGTTGGGGTTGGGATTGAAATGCTTTTAGTGACTCAACCTGTTGGGAAAGAGTTTGAAATTGAGTTTCTATTTTGGTTTCGAATGTGGTAAATAAAGTGTCTAACTCATCAATCTTATGAGAGATTGAGAGAACAGTTTGAAGGAGAAGAAGGGTAGAATCTGTTTTGGTGGAAGTAGATGGTATTGATGGAATTGATTGAGGTAGAGTGCCAATATCAGGAATGGTTGTTGGTCCCTTACTTAGGCTTTGGTGTATAAGCCTAAGATTACTAGGAAGAGAAGTTGTACCCTGTACTAATGATTGGTGTATGTCACTAGTATTGATAGGTGTTAGATTATGTGCACCAATAATTAATGGGTACATTGTGTCCAATGTCATAAGAGACTAAAGGGTCACGCTGCTACATACCCAATTAGAACAGTTTGGAATTTATCAGTTTTTGTGTGGAAATAATTAATCAGTTGAATTAATTATTTAAAGAGAAATAAATAATAAATAGTTATTTATTATTTAAAAGGAAATTAAAGATTAAGTTTTAATATTTAACGGACCAGTTAGTTAATTACTTAAGTAGTATAGTCCAGGGGGTCAAAGTGCAAAGAATGACAGTTCAATTAAAGACATGGCCTTTAATTGAACGGGCTTGGGCTTGGATAAGGTTTAAGTATTTAAACCTAGAAATAAGCTCATTTATCCATAAGAGATAGTTTTGCACCAAAAGAAAATACCCTAGCCTCTCTCCCTCTCTCCTCTGCGTCGACGAAAAGAAGAAACAAAAGCCTCTCCGCTTTTGCGTTTTTACTCACACACACACACGTTTTTAGTGTGTTGTTTGGGTTATTCCAGTCACGGTCTAACAGTTAGTTCCTGTTGGTGCAGTAGTGGTAGACTAACTTTAGCAATCCCAAGATCAAGTGGTAATTGTTTCTAACCTTTTATCTTGATTGTTTATATGAAACAGTATAGATCATTAGTAAGATCCTAACCCTTTTAAGGTTTTGGGGGTTGTGTTCAATCTGTTTCCGCTTTAGGATTGAACTAGTAGAATCAAACCCAGAGTTATACCAGTTTGTGTCTTAAGGTGGTTTGGTTAGATCAAAATCCTTCAGTGCTATCAGAGCCTCGGCTCTATGATCTATAGTTTCTAGTTTTATCTGTTATTAGTTTTCAGGTTTGTTCTTGATCTTCTACTTGTTTCTTTTTGAAATCGATAATCAAGAGGATGACAAAACAGTTTGTTTTGGTTATCCAGTTGTTAAAAGTTTTAATCTTTTTTATCAGAAAGTTTAAACAGTTAGTTTGAACGGTTGAAGGATTACAACTTTTAAGAAACAAGTTTTAATCAAAAAAACAATTAAACAATTTGTTTAGTTGATAAAAACCTAGTTAAACTAGTCAGTTGATTGGGTTAATTAATCTTATTCTCCTTCATCTTGTTTCTTTAAAAGTCAAAAACCATGATGATGGACAAAACAAAGTTCTTGTTTTTCCATCAAGGATTAAAAAGGGGTTCTAATCTGAAAGTTTAAACAACTTTTCGTTTAAAAGGTTAAACGATAAATCCTTTTATTAAAACTTGATCTTGACCAAGTTTTTAAACAAGTTTTGTTTAATGGTTAAAATCTAGTTTTAAGGTTGTTAGTTATTAGTGAAATAAATTTTTTGGGTCACATTAATAACTAAAAGGTTTTGGGTTTTTTATTAAATCCAGTTTTAATCAGAATATTAAAAACTAGCTTGTTTTTAATAGGTTAAAAGTATTAGGTTTTAAAAGCATTTAATTTTGTTTTAATTGGAGAAAAACCGAGACAATCACCACCGCTCGAGGTGACGACGGCGGCGGCCCAGGTGGGCGGCGCTCGCAGGTCATCGGCGGCAAGGCTCGGTGGTAGGTGGCTGAGCCAGCGGCGTACGACGATGGTTGGTGGTTAAGCCGGCGGCGTGAACGGTGGCGGTAGCAAGGGTTTGAGGCCCAAGATAACATTCGGCCCATCTTGAGTCCTCAGTCCAAAGATGCTTGGCCCAGGAGGGTAATTGGCCCAGGTAGGTTTCGGCCTAGGTGGGTGTTCGGCCCAGGAGGGTTCTCGGCCCAAAAAGGGTTGTCGGCCCATATAACGTATTTCGGTTAAATACGAAGTTATTAATTTTAAGTTTTTAAAATTAAGTGTTCTATATAAACTAGTAATTTATATATTTTAACTAGTTTAGTTGAATTATATAGTTTTGGATGTTTATTAATTACGGCTAGCTGAGACGTTATATATAGACTCTAAAAGTAAGTTTATATAAAGAGAAACGAAACAAGATGTTGTTATTTAGATAATGATCAAGTTTTGTCTTGTTTTTAGTTTTTTGGAAAAGCTAGTAAAAAACTCGACATTGGAATTATTCATTTTTTAATAAAATTATGTTTTTCAAAGTTTATTGAAAAACTGTTTTGGTCAAGTTAATTTAAATAACTTAGAAGATTATAATTCTCATTTTTGATTAATAGTTATTAGTCAAAATGATAGATGAGAATAGTTAAACAAATCATTTATTGTGTTTATCGCCTTTTATATCGTTTATATATAACTACGTGGTTGTTTCATATATATTGCTTATATTTATGTTCTAGAATCATTAACTCGCATGTTTTCGCATAAACATTTTGGATTATATTTATAGTTTTTCGTATCAACTATAAATGTTTAATCTAGTCGAGTTAATAGATGGTTCTTTTGTGGTTGCGATACGTAGCTATATTTTTGGCGACTTAGGACTCGTTTTTATTTTCATCTTTTATTTTGGTTTTGGGAAAGCCTGCGTGCCAATTACAATCCCGTTTCTCAATTGTAATATTGTACTTGTTCGGGGAGGTCTGCGTGCCAACTTACAACCTCATTAATTATTGTAATTGTAATAGTAGTAGTTATAGTTTTATCCCATAATTAAGACGGAGTTCAAGAAGATATTCAAAATGATGATATGCACAGTGCTTGGGTACTTCAGAGGAGGTGTCAAGGCGAGTGGGAGTAATGCGTCATGAAGACGAATCCAAGTTCTTTCCATCTTTAGGATTGACCTTAGGAATAGTTGTCAAAACTATAGGTTTTTTACTTGCGTGGTTGATTTTATTTTATAGTATTGTTATGCGACATTAAAATAAAATGTGATTAATGGGTATCATTAATCAAGTAGAAAAACCACGGTTTATGACAAACTAGAGTACGACTTCAGATTGTTAGTCGTATCAGTTAAATTTTTATAAATTTAAAGTTTTGTCAAGATTATATGTTTTAAACTTATAAAGCCGTTTTGTGCACCTAGTATAGGTACACATGTAAATAGTATTTTAAAACAGATGGTTTTAAAATGGTTTTTCAAAAACTGAAAAATTAAGTTTTTTCTTTTAAACTTAATTATAAAACCCAAAAACAAATCTTAAATCAGTGTGCTACCCATCTAATGGTACACCTTTGCTGTTAAACGGTACTCGGGTGTCGGAAGTGCCCAAACCTTGGGCATCCGGGTTCAAACCATTGCGGCAAAGGGTATGAAAGATTCTGCGATAATCGGGAGTCCCGACCAGAATTCATACTGTCTTAGGTGGTACGATCTATTTTGGTGATAATCGGGAGTCCCGGCCCAAAATGCACTAGAGTAGAGTTAAATATACTAGATTTTATCTAAGTACTCTACGAGGTTCTAGGAGTCGTATCAGTTAGGTACGATTGGTAAAGGGAATTACCTACCAGAAATATCATGACTTGGCGGGAAGTACCAAAACCTTGCGTCAAGTATGTGAAATATGGGTCCTAGGTCTGATATATATTATTTAAGGGTTTATTAATATATGTTAGAATAGTTTACTTGCAATTACTAATTAAACCGAGTTTTAATTTGTAGATGGCAACCAACGTTACCAACACTAACAACCTCTCACTTCTCTGTATCCTAGAGAAGGATAAGCTCACCGGACCAAACTTTCTCACATGGGAGCGAAATCTCCGGATCATGCTAAGGCACAAGAGAAAGTGGTACGTCCTAGAACAACCTCTAGGAAATTCCCCTGCCAACAACGCTAGGGCAGATGTCAGGGAGGCTTATCAGAAGCGCTCTAATGGCGCCCTTGATGTTAGTTGCCTCATGCTTGCAACAATGAGTTCGGAGTTGCAGTCGAGCATGATGGAGACTCCTGCTTATGACATGATCCGCCAATTGAGGGATATGTTCCAGGAGCAAGCACGCACGGAGCGTTATGATGCCACTAGGGCGTTTAACTCGTGCAAGATGGCAAAGGGGACGTCGGTCAGTACCCATGTCATGAAAATAAAAGGGTATATGGACCACCTAGAGAGACTTGGGCACCCAGTACCGCTGCAGCTAGCAACGAATACGATACTCAACTCGTTGTCAGATGACTATAAGCCTTTTATAGTCAACTATAACATGAACAACAGGGAGAAATCCGTGGCAGAGCTGCATTCTATACTTAAGACTGAGGAGCGGAGTATCGGGACCAAGTCTAAGGACGTTCTCCTAGTGGGCAATGGTGGAGGCAAGAAGAGGAAGGGGCGCAATGGAAAGGGAAAGGGTAAAACCGAGCCAAGCCAGAATGCCCCCAGGGCCGGTGACAACAACAAGGGCAAGAAGTCAAAGCCAAACAGAGCAAGGACCGAGAATCGGTGCTTCAAGTGTGGCAAGGTCGGACATTGGAAGACAGATTATCCGAAGGCTCACGAAGTAGGAGCCAAGACTGGCTCCTCAGGTATCGTGTGATTAACTTCTTTGTCACTTTCCACTTGTAAAGTTTTTACGAGTATTCTAGTATCTTGCAATCGTTTATTGCAGGAGGTAATGGAAAGTTAAGTGGCCCGGCATTTGAGATCACACGTGCTTATCGGATATTTAATAATTCACGTTTTTAGTTGTAAAATTTTATTCAAAGTTTTTGGACATTGTTGGCATGGTTTTTCACACTTTTGGATGACATTATGGTTTTAAGTCTTTGAATTATTGAATTATTTAGCTTATATTCGTGCACGTATGTTGATGAATCAAGTTAGTCCAGTTGTGACTAAAGGTTACTAATAAGTCAAGTTTTGGCCTAATGGATGATTCATAGTGATCTTATGCATTAATTGTTGTAGCTATATTAATCTCACTATATAAATACTTAGATAAACAAGTTGTGTTATGAAATTAGAAGGCAATTTACAAGTATTTAAAGATTTTATGAAAAGTTATGAGCATGTTAAGATAAGAAATAATAGTTATTCTTTCTAGATAAAAGTTTTTGGATAAAACATTTAAGAAAGTATAAAGGTGATTATAATAGTTATTATATTCAAGGACCTTTTATACTAAATGTTTTAAGTAAAGAAACTAAAATACCTTTACAAGTATTTTAAACTTGTAATCGTATTGGGTTTAATGAAACCACATTCTGTAATTGGAAAGATGGATATATGAGAAATCCAAGTCTTGGTTTCATGAAACAATTAAGTTTCTTACAAAAACTAAGAGCAAGCATTTAAAACACAAGCTTTAGGCATATTAGTCAACGATTGACTAAGACTGAAAGGGTGTTTTAAAGTGATACATTTTTCATAAAAGATAGTGGGAGAGTCTGACTGGTATATTTATCAAGTTAGCAACTTTGATCTAACTAGTATGATAAATATAAGAATGAACTTTTAAAGTATATAATTGTCGGATGTTTTTTAGAAGTTTTCTAAAATAGTAAGTTCTTGAAAAAGGACTAATCCGAGGAATGCGTGACTTATTGAGAGGTGCTCAATAAGGATGTCATTGCGAGATTTTAAGTCGAGTTATGACTTAAATGGAATTATATATGTTTAAAAGGGTTTAAAAGTCAGAATATTTAATATTGATAGTTGATTAACGTTAGAAATGATAAAATAGGATGTTTTGATATCCTTAGTAATGAAATTAGATAGGTGTTAGTATACACTGGGAATCTAATCTCAAGTTTACAAGTATGTGTAAATAGATTTATCATTTCAAAAGGGGTATGAATCTAGTAAGATCTAGGACATCTACAAATGTAATTGAAGTTTCAATAGAGATTATTTTATAAACTCAGAAACTTAGGAGTTTTTTACGGTTCTCCAAGTTTAAGGAATTTATAATATAAGTTAGACTAGAATTGTTTTTAGGTTGCAAAAACAATTTCTAGCAAAACCAAGAAAGAGTACTTCAAGGTACTAGTCTTGAGTTTTTTGGTTTATAATCATATTATTTTTCTTTGTAATCCATGATAAGTTACAATGTAATATAATAAGTAATTCAGATAAACGTTGTGAATTGAGTCAATGAAATGGTATAAATTATGCATCTTTATTCCAGGGTGGAATATGAAGGGTGTAGAAATTAGTTTCATTGTTCTTCACCATTTTGTATGTTTTGGTTCATCGAGGAATAAATTTAGTTTATTCGAAACATTATCCGTGGCTACTTATCTTGGTGGGACCCTTGATAGGGCTGTAAAGTCATCGTAATATTGGGGTAGATTCGAAGTTATATCGAATATAGTTGCAAAAGTTTTTTGTGGACCAAAATTGACATATATTGATTAGGGTTACGAATATTGGATTGATCCACCGTGAAAAGTACTTCGTGGATTCGTGTCAAAAGTATTTGTCACATAGGCTATCCTCAAACCTGAGGTATTTGGGTTTGGGATGCGGTAACCATTGTCTTCTTAGTACGTCCTAACGCCACATCGTAACAGGGTGGCTATAAGGGGTGTGTCTAGATTCAGTGGGAGCCGTATTGCCAAATGCAAATATGCAAGAAAGTATTTGATCCTCCTTTTTAGGAGAGATATTTCTGGGCCCCTTGACAAGCTGGTAAGTGCATGGCGGTGCCCAAACGAACTAATCTGTTCTTTGTCGTTGATCACGCACTTTAAAATCAAGGATGTCATGAAATAATTCTTGAGATTTTGAGTTGAGACTCTCCATGCTCATGCTCAAAATTGAAATATCGCGTTGCAAGGGACAAACCTAAAAACCATACCCATTCATAAACAGGTAGTTTATGATAGTTAATTCATGAACAGTTAGTTTATGATAGATTGCTTATTCATAAACAGGTGGCTTATGAGAGTTTACTTTATCACTCGTTACTTTGGGGTATAAGAGTTCTTATGACCTGGTTATCCTAAGTGTCTTGCAAGGGACCTCCTTAGGCTAGCAATGTACAGTAACTATTACTTATCTTTCACAAGTGGGAGTCTGTTAGATTATGCGTACAGATAATTAATTGGTACATTGTATCCAATGTTATAAGAGACTAAAGGGTTACACTGTTACACACCCAATTAGAACAGTTTGGAATTTACCAGTTTTTTTGTGAAAATAATTAATCAGTTGAATTAATTATTTAAAGAGAAATAAATAATAAATAGTTTTTTTTATTATTTAAAGGGACATTAAATATTAATTTTTAATATTTAACGGACCAGTTAATTAATAGTTAATTAAATAACTAGTAATGTCCAGGGGTCAAAGTGCAAGGAATGAAACTTCAATTAAAGACATGAGCTTTAATTGAACAGACTTGGGCTTCGATAAGGTTTAAGTATTTAAACCTAGAAATAAGCTCATTTATCCATAAGAGATAGTTTTGCACCAAAAGAAAATACCCTAGCCTATCTCCCTCTCTCCTCTACGTCGACGACAAGAAGAGGCAAAAGCCTCTCGGCTTTTGCGTTTTTACGCACACACACACACGTTTTTAGTGTGTTGTTTGGGTTATCCCAGTCACGGTCTAGCAGCTAGTTCGTGGTGGTGCAGTAGTGGTGGACTAACTTTAGCAATCCCAAGATCAAGAGGTAATTGTTTTAAACCTTTTATCTTGATTGTTGATATGAAACAGTATAGATCATTAGTAAGGTCCTAACCCTTTTAGGGTTTAGGGGGTTGTGTTCAATCTATTTCCGCTTTAGGATTGAACCAGTAGAATCAAACCCAGGGTTAGACCAGTTTGTGACTTAAGGTGGTTTGGTTAGATCAAAACCCTTCAACAGGTAGTGTAGTATATTGTGTAAGAATGGAATTGTTGGTCCCTTGTATGAGATTAACAACAAGCAATAGGTATGTAGAAGGGGGGTTGAATACACTTTCTGCGGAACTTGAACAAATCAAATAAAAGTGTCACACACAGTAAATAAAACCACAATCAATTGAATGCTTTAATAAAGAAGATGATTACAATGCTTTGAATAAGAAGATGATTACACGAACTACCAAGTAAGCAACTCTTGATATATAACCACCTAATATAAATCTCTCAATCTCTCCAACTTAGCTATCTATAATCAACTTATGATTATAGATACTGACGACTCTCTAAACAGGATTTACGCAGATTGATAACTTACCAATATCACAACTGATGTGATAGTTCGGACACATTAACACCTTGGCAATCTGTGAGTTTCTTGATCACGTTGAACTGACAAAAAGTAATCAAGATCGGTAACACATACGGTGAGGTGAGGTGAGGTTTGGCTCTACAACACTTAGTTGTTTTTCTAAGTCGTAGTCGTAGTCGTAGTCGTACCTCAAAACTTATCAGGAGATAAGTATTTATAATCCTGTTGCTACGGTTCCTAACAAACTGGACTAATCCTAATTTGCTAACTAACTATGGGATAACTCGGAATATTGAATCTTGAATCTTCTTATCTTGAGTCTTCAATCTTCAATCTTGATTCTGAAATCTTCTTATCCTTCCCGTAGATATAGAGAGTTAAAACAGAATTTAAACACATTTAAATTCTTTTAAACTGACTTCTTTAGTCAGGCTGAGTTACTCAGCTTGAAACTCATCAAGTTAAGTTCATCGAGAACAAACCCGAATTCAAACATGGACTAACATGTATAATTGTTAACTCATCCTTAGAAGTCTAAAGAATTTCCAAAAACATATTGAGCTGACTCAGTATTCACGCTAAGTCGCTCATCTTGAAACTCATCAAGCTGAAACTCAATATATATATATATATATATATATATATATATATATATATATATATATATATATATATATATATATATATATATATATCTTAGTTTACGCACACAGTATATCAAACATATTGATAAGCTTACTAAGATATAGTCTAAGCTGATCGAACAAATGTACAGCTTACACTCAGCTTATACTCAGTCTGAATCACTATAAGTGTTCAGTCTGACTAAGATTCATAATTCTGTTTTAGTTATATTTAGAACACATCTTACAAACTTAACTTTGTCTCATCAAATTTAAACTAATGATATCATCTTCCCAACAAACTCCTCCTATTTGATGATAACAAAACCATCAAACAGTTCTTAAGTTTGTTTAACAGAATTATGTTTTAAATCTTAAACTTATTAAGATTTTTTTATCTGAACTAATCAAATATTGATTGAACATATCAATTTTAATTGAACTTATCAATTATATGTGGAACAAACCAACTTTTAGTTGAACATACCAACTAAACACATTAATAAATAAGAACTAATCAGTTATTCATTTAAGCTGAATTTATCATACTTATATGTATGAACACATCACAACACAGTTGAACATATCAAACTTTATATTTGTATTAATTGAACTAATAATAATATAAAATGATTGATCACTTAGATCATGCACACTAAGTGCTTACAAAAATATTAGAACTAATCTAATATTTACAATAGAACTAATCTATTTATCTTTTGAACTCAGGATGTAGAACCTCCCAAAGAATGATTTCTCTGTTGATTTCTTCTAGGAAGCTTTCAGTTCTGCATCCCCTCTTAGTTATCTCTGTTGCACTCTGATGATCTTATTCAGCTTATACTTTACAAAATGATTTGAGTTATCACCACAGCAACTTCTTAAATGTATGGCATCCTGATATTGGCAGAAATATACATAAAATATATATCTGATATCTGCCAATATCTGTTTTAAATAAATAAAATATAGCCAAAATGAGCTTTAAATGCTTTCTTATTTTATTCAAGACTATTTCAGGTAGACAATACAGAAAAATGGATAACACTCGTCAAAACGAGAAAATACCGCTCAAAAGAATAAGATTTTATTAAAGCAGCAGTTACGCGCCGCGTACCCTATCTTCTTCCGCAACGCGGACCCAACAAATTCTGTTACAACAGAATGCAAGCTGTCATCGAATCTTGTCAGGGAATATTGTCTGGCATCTTTCCGCGCCGCGGAAATAGATCATTACGCGGCGTGTAAATCAGTTTTCACGCCTATAAATAGCAAGCCAAGCCTTATTCGACAAACACACCACATACACTTCGACATACCACTCCAAGCGAGTTCAGGTGACTCCAGGGGGCGTTCGTGCGGCTATGGAGGTTTTCTCGCCTCTTATCCATGTAAATACGTAGCTTGTAGCGTAGATTTGTAGTTTTCGTAGCTGTAGTTGTTTTTCCGAGTTCCAGCGAGTTTGTACGAGTCAGGATTCTATCCAGATGTATTTCTACCTCGTATAATACGAACTGGTATTCTCTTTCCTTTATTTTCGCTTTGTTACAATGAATCCGAATTGATATAAATATGTAGTCGTTATGCGTATTATTATATTATGATGATTTTATTTAAGACTTGGTATTTCTGAAATAATGAAACATTATAATTAGCTATTTTATAATACTATCAGTTCATGCGGGTATTCGGCAGTGTAAGTATTGAAAAACCATTTGCTTAGGATATATGTATCCTTATACATATATATTCAAACAGAGTCAAATTTTTATGCATTTGCTCATGGACCCACTTGAGGTGTATGATACGTATAAGTCTGGTATATGTATACAGGGACATTTGCTCATAGACCCACTTGAGGTGTTGAACTGAAATATTATCTTAATACCTAAATATATATCTTCTTACCAGATGTTGACCAACGATGGTACTTACTTTGTCTATTATTTCGTTAAAAGATAAATTTTGACCTTTTAAGTAAAACGGGATAACACCCGGAAAGCAAGGTTTTATCTAACTGATGTTTTAATAATTTAAAGATCAAATCAGGATTATCTATATTTGTATCTAAAAGATAAATTATGTTTTAAAGACAGTCTTTGTTAAATCAGCCTTTCATAATTGGATTAGTTAACACTACTAATTAACATTGATCTGGAGGATTCATGACTAGGTATCTTGTTTTTTTCATTTTACTTATTTCAATCTGCATTTCTACTTAGTTATTGTTCTATTTAGAGTTATTAATATTGTCTTAGCTTTATCTACATGTTCCTTGTAGTTAAATTCCATTCTTCCCATAATTATTGATAGCTAGACAATAGGTTCGGATTCAAGTAGCAACAGTTATCGCTTACCCATGTTCGATAAATCTTCGGTCTTACCAGTAGCCTATATTACATACGTGGGTGCTCTGCCCGTGTGCGTTTATTTAGACTAATAGTAATTCCAAACTAAAACCTTTCGGTGACATCATTTCGCGTACTTGAGACGTATATCACACGCACACCAAGATTTTTGGCGCCGCTGCCGGGGAGAAGTGATAATATTGTGAAATTTTCTAACAGTTGATTTAGTTTTGCAGTCTTGAAAATCTGACTATAAAGATTCCGCAATTCAAAACGTTATTCTGTTCGCTTACATACCGTACGAATAGTATTTAACCCGAATAAATGGTTTGTTTTTCTTTTGTTTTATTTTAGCTACAAACTTAATAAAATGATGTGTGAGATTTCTGGTCTCAGAATCGAAATTATGATTAATCACGCATATGCTGGCAGTCAGCTCAGCAACAATACCAAAATTTCGATCTGCAAAATAGGGGAGTTGTCTCTACTTCACTTTTATCTATTCATGCTTTTGAGTTCAATGCGGACATTGTACCATTTTAAGTGTGGGGTAGAGGTATCCATATATCTGTTAATAAAATTTGTCTAAAATCTAAAATCTCCAAAATTTTTAAAATTTTACAAAATCCTTATAGTTTTAATTTGTAAATTAATTCAAAATTCAAATTTAAATTTTTTAGCATTTATGATTATTTGTATGAAATTTTTAATTAAATTTATATGAATTCAGATTACATAAAAGAAAAATTATTCTAGATTTCACGACTTAGCATAAATATAGCCCGTATTTAAATTGAGTGTTTGAGCCTTACAGTTCGTATCATAAAACACTGATTTCATTTGTTGTGAGAATGTCTAAATTGCATATATTTCAGAACATGTTACCGAATTCTTATCAAAACAACCAAAATGAGAACTAGACTATTGCACTGATTGAGGCCATCTTTCTTTTTTAAAACCCGTTGTTATAAGCCTTTTTCATTCAAACTTAAATAATCTCAATTTTAGATTATTTATTTTATTTTATTTTTAACCCTTTTTCAGCGTAATGCTTATTTTTAGCATTCGATACCCTAGTTAACCACTTTGAGCCTTATCCTTTCGTTTCATCACACATATTTATCCCATTTTTAGTCTATTTTATTTTTAAGTTCCAGAATTAGTTAAGTCAATTATATGCTGCTAAGTTTCATTCTGTGTTCCTATATTCTTTAGTTGTTCATGCACCGATCAGCGGGACATGAAAAGTTAATATCTTTGATCTATCCGTTGCATACAGCTGAACCCAAAAATCCATAAAAATGAGAAAATCAATAGAAAAATGAGAAATTTCAGTTGTTTGACATACCTTTCTTCAGCTATTTTTGAGGTTGTCGTACATTGAGTAGTAGTTTTTTCTTCAGTATTGCCTGAGTGAATAGCTGTCATTCAGAAGATTCTGATTCCATTACAGCTTGATGAACTGTAATCTCAACAAAAATATTGTGATATTCGTGTTCAATAGTTCAATAAAAGCAGCTTTAAAAAAAATTTTAACTTAATCTCTGGATTCTTATTTTAGCCACTTTTAAAATCCCTTTTTCCTACCTTTAACCCATAGCCTTTTACATTTTAACCTCAAAAGTCCTCTTGACAGTTCTAAACACTCTAGTGGTATAGATTTGATTTGGATACAAGCATATGGTAATATTGCATTTCATGACATTATGTGATTCACTAAATTGATATAAACCTTATACACTTGAGTGAAAAAGTGAACCACCTGGTGAGAATGCAAAAGTTGTGTAAATATTTGAATATATTTTCCTAACTTAATAAATGCTAATATCCGAATCATGTGAATTTTGTTAATATTTCTTCTATAATTATATTTGTTGAAATTTTGAAGATTTGTTTTTGATTATATTTACAATTATGCTTGAGGACAAGCATATCCTAAGTGTGGGGTAATTGATATCGGCAGAAATATACATAAAATATATATCTGATATCTGCCAATATCTGTTTTAAATAAATAAAATATAGCCAAAATGAGCTTTAAATGCTTTATTATTTTATTCAAGACTATTTCAGGTAGACAATACGGAAAAATGGATAACACGCGTCAAAACGAGAAAATACCGCTCAAAAGACGAAGATTTTATGAAAGCAGCAGTTACGCGCCGCGTACCCTATCTTCTTCCACGACGTGGACCCAACGAATTTTGTTACAACAGAATGCAAGCTGTCATCTAATCTTGTCAGGGAATCTTGTCAGGCATCTTTCAGCGCCACGGAAATAGATCATTACGCGGCGCGTAAATCAGTTTTCATTCCTATAAATAGCAAGCCAAGCCTCATTCGACAAATACACCTAACACACGCCATATACACTTCCACAAACCACTCCAGGCGAGTTTAGGTGACTCCAGGGGGCCTTCGGGCTGCTCTGGAGGTTTTCTCGCCACTTATCCATGTAAATACGTAGCTTGTAGCGTAGATTTGTAGTTTTCGTAGCTGTAGTTGTTTTTCCAAGTTCCAGTGAGTTTGTACGAGTCAAAATTCTGTCCAGATGTATTTCTACCTCGTATAATACGAACTTGTATTCTCTTTCTTTTATTTTTTCTTCGTTACAATGAATCCGAATTGATATAAATATGTAGTCGTTATGCGTAGGATTATATTATGATGATTTTATTTAAGACTTAGTATTTCTGAAATAATGAAACATTATAATTAGCTATTTTATAAAACTATCAGTTCATGCGGGTATTCGGCAGTGTAAGTGTTGAAAAACCATTTGCTTAGGATATCTGTATCTTTATACATATATATTCAAACAGACTCATATTTTTATACATTTGCTCATGGACCCACTTGAGGTGTACAATACGTATAAGTCTGGTATATGTATAGGGACATTTGCTCATAGACCCACTTGAGGTGTTGAACTGATATATTATTTTAATACCTAAATATATATGCATTTTCTCATTGACCAACAATGGTATTTACTTTGTCTATTATTTCATTAAGAGATAAGTATTGACCTTTTAAGTAAAACGGGATAACACCCGGGAAGCAAGGTTTTATCTAACTGGTGTTTTAATAATACAGGGATTAAATCAGAGTTACCTTAAGATCGTTTCAAACTGATAAATGATTGGTACCAAATCTACTTTATAAATCATCTTAATAAATTCACTCATTTCATAACCAGATTAGCTAACACTACTATTAATATTTATTTGGAGGATTCATGACTTGGCACATTCTTTTGTTTCCTGCTTTATTTATTTTTGCTGCCTAGTATTTAGTTTATTTCTATCCTCACCTATCTATCTAACTAGACAACAGTTTGGAATAGAAGTAGCAATAGCTATCGCCGTACCCGTGTTCGATATAAATCATCGGTCTTACCAGCGCACTATACTATATGCGATGGGTTCTCTGCCCAGTCGCGCCGTGTGCACTCGTATTGTTGTGAAATCCGGTCCGCACGTAAACGCGACTACACCACATCCCTAGCTTTTAGATAACATATCTCACTCAGCTTGATAAAGCTGGGTTTGCCTGCCTGATCCTTAAACATGAATCCCTAAACAGGTGTATCAATACCTTGGTTTTCTTTAAACTCTACACCTTCAGGTATCTCGAATA
Source organism: Pulicaria dysenterica (assembly GCA_947179395.2). NCBI lineage: Eukaryota > Viridiplantae > Streptophyta > Magnoliopsida > Asterales > Asteraceae > Pulicaria > Pulicaria dysenterica. Next base: position 61,522,472 of record OX359288.1, on the reverse strand, counting down.
AGCTCTCCCACTACAGACCAGGAACTGGAACATATTTCAATTCCTCAGCTCTGTTAATCAGCTTAGAAACTTCAGTAAGGATCTCTTGCTTGATTTGGCTTTTCTTGAACTTCTTGAGCATCATCAATATTCTTTGCCATTCTATGTAGCCCATCCTGTGAACATATCTCAGGTCCATCCCCATTGTAGATTTATCTTCAAATTCAATGTTGAGGATGATGGCTCCATCAATTCTGCTCAAGGTCATGCCTTTGATATCTTTACCGAAGCTCCTTCTAAAATAGCATTCTTGAATTTCTGCATCTGTGTATAGGATAGGATCAGGTCTTGGTCCAGTGTATGTAGCTTCAGCTTCAGCCAAAGCTTTTCTCTGTTTTTCTTTCTCTTGGTCCTTTGCCTCCTTTTCTTTTCTCTTTCTTAGCTCTTCAAGCGAAATACCTAACTCATTGGCTTCCTCTTGTTCGAGCATTTCAATCATAAGCCTTGTGGCTTTATCCTCTTCTGTTTCTTCCTCAGGTTCAGAAACACTGTCAGCTTCAGGTTCAGATTCTTCTACCTTTTGTCTCTTAGCTGCAGGTTCCTCTTTATTTATTTCTAACTCCCCCTCAACCTGAGTCTTCCTCTCTGCTCCTTTAGCTAGTACTAGTAGAGCTTCAGCTTCAGCTCGAACTAGCTCAGCTTCATTATCAGCTTGAACCATCTCCCCCTTTTTGTCATCATCGTGGTTAGAGTGCAGCAACTGCAGAGGCAATCTCTTGAACATCCTTTGTCAGCTTCTCAAGCCTCTAATTGATTTGGCATTTATGCTTCTTCAGCTTGAGATGGAACAAACCAAACTGAGCAGCAACATAATCTTTTAGCTGCTGGATGCCTGAGGAGGCAGTGTCAGTGTGAGGAGAGTCTTTGGGTGCATCATTCAAAGGTTGGTGTTTACCTTCAAATTCATTTGCACCAGAGCTTGGACCCTGTGAATCATCCTGGTTTGAAGATGAGACATTGACAGGTCGTGATGTAGGGTGTGAGAAGTGAAGAGAACTAATAAGGCTCGAAACGTGAAGTGTATGTGGAGGTGGTTGGCTTATGGGTATAGAGGGGGGTGATTGACCCTGGGGATTGGTCAAATGTTCAATTTGACCTGAGTGTGTCTGCTCAGGCACAGTAATAGGGTCTCCTATGGGTCAATTAAGTGTGGGCTGAGTAGACACCACACCCGGTATAGGCTGTTGGGTTGTAAAGAGCCTTGAGGTTGACACCTGAAGAGTAGGTGTCTCCCCCTCAACTCCTGCCGGTGGAGGGATCAATGTGATCTCAGCTCCAGTGATGCCTGCAGGAGTGGCACCACCTATGGCAGTTTTACGTGTATAGGTTCGGATATTCTCCCTAGCAGCAGTGGGCATACTAGGGGTGACTTCAGAATGGGAAAGTAAATGGAATGAAGGTGGAGGAGATGGGTTAGACTGAGTTGGGTTTACTGCAGTATTGTCTCCAAAAGTGGATGGAGAAAAATGAGAAGAAAGAGAAAGTAGAGAGGTCTTACCAGAAGCAGCTTCAGTTTATGCTAGTTCAGCTTGAGCAGAGTGCTCAACTTGAACTTCCGTGTCAGCTTGGGAAGCTCCCCCTTGATTCGATCCCTCTTTTTCACTTTCCGAAGAAGCTGCCTTAGCAATCAGGAGCATAGGTGCACTCAGACCTTCTTGCTCTGGAAAGATGTCATTGTTGAACATCTTGGGACTGAGTGTAGGAAACAGGAACACATCCTGATCAGCTTCATATAGTGCTGTCACCAGCTCGGCTTCAAATGCCAAGGACAAGTACCTTATGAAAGGTACATGAAGATCCCTTGTGGTCTTCATCACTTGGACCCTGAGTTCATTAAAGAAAAGCAGAGGATAATCCAAATTTCTGTTGAAGAAAATATTGTACAGCATCTGCATCTCGAACTCATTTACTTGGTCCAATCCTCCAACCTTAGTTCCTAGTGAACGAATCACTATTGAAACCATGAAGCCCCAACTGGTTGGAAAGGTGGCCTTTTTTATTACACCCTCTGTCTGTGGGTGACCCATGCGGGGTAGGACTGACTTTGCCACCTGCCTCGTGACAACAGGCTCGAACTCATCAGAATGAGGGAGTCGAAGAACATCCCTTAGCCGCTGCACTGATAGGGCTACTGTTCTATTGCCATTGAGAACAGTCCCTGTTATCTCTCCCCTGTTCTGGTCGTAAGTACAGGTATACCAGAACTCTAGTAGATGTTGAGGAACAACGTGGAGAGGTGTGCCACAGAAGGCGAATGCCAGATGGCATTTACGAATGTAAGCCACCCAGGCTTCATAACCTCTGCCTTGTTTTCTTTGTGGAATTGCAAGGCAGGCCCGTTGGTTGTTGATTTTAAGCAACGGCACTCCATTGTTCTTAAATTGAGCACCTCGAACCATTTGATCACCGAGAACAAATGCGAATCCGTCCATATTCGAATGATTACACTGAGTAATTTTTGGAAGAAAGCACTGAGCAACTGAAAACACGCACTGAGCGATTAGAAAATTGCGCTTAGCAAATTAGGGCTTGGAACGGATGTATGCACTGAGCAATTGAGGTGTTTGTGAAAGGTATTTGAGAAGGTGAGAAGTCAGAGTTGTAAGCGTAAACTTCTCTAAACCGGTTATGATCGGTATATATACCTTTCTAAGGAGAGAGAAAAGTTACCGTTGGATTCCTCTTTTTATCCGTTACGCCGGAAAAAATTATGGCTTGTTGTAACAGTGAGAGGGTAGAAACACATCATCTTCCAACGGATACAAGTGTAAAATAATAATATTAACGAATAATAAGATTATAAACACTGTTGAAATATACCAATATACAATTGATATACGATACGATTTGAAACTAATTCAAATACGCTTTGACAGATGAGTTAATAACATTTAGTAATTAAATCATAGGTTGGACACACCAAGCTGAGTAAACATATTACTCAGTCTAAGTCAAGCACTCAGCTTGAATTGATCACTCAGCTTGAGTAAGACACTCAGCTTGAGCGGAGCACACAGCTCTGGACTAATGACACATAGTCATAAATGTTTGAGACTTACTCAAACGGACCTTTTTAACCACACTGAGCAGTTAAAAAAGTGGTTGGAACTTACCAAACTTGTGAACTAATCACACAGCTTGAGTTAAGCACATAGCTCAGACTCAATGACACTTAGTCATTTATATTTGAGACTTACTCAAACTTACATTGTACCCACACTGAGTAGGTAAAATATGTTTGGAACTGACCAAACGTATGAACTCCTCATTCAGCTTGACAGGTCAATCAGTTTGAGAAAACATATTCTTAAACCGTGCACTCAGCTTAAGACACGTAGTCTTTGTCAAACTGAGAAACTCAAATTTTAGACACTTAGCTAGGGGTTGAGCATACCCAATTCACTTAGCAGATACATGAACCTATTTTCATCAAGGGGTTTAGTAAAGATATCTGCTAGTTGATCATCAGTGGAGATAAACTTAATGTCAACTTTACCTTTTTCCACGATGTCCCTTATGAAGTGATGTCTAATATCAATGTGCTTGGTTCTTGAGTGGAAGAATGGATTGTAAGTGATGGCTATTGCACTTTGGTTATCACAAAAGATAGGAGTTTTTTTGAAACTCATGCCAAAGTCCTGAAGCTGATGTTGCATCCATAAGATTTGAGCACAACAACTTCCTGCTGCAACGTATTCAGCTTCAGCAGTTCAAGTAGCCACTGAGTTCTGTTTCTTACTAGTCCAGCTTACTAGCTTCCCTCCAAGTAATTGACATCCTCCAGTTGTTGATTTTCTATCCAACGTGCACCCAGCATAGTCAGCATCAGAGAAACCATCTAACTCAAATCCTGAATCCTTTGGATACCGAAGTCCTAGATTCGGTGTACGTTTAAGGTACCTAAAGATCCTTTTCACAGCTTGAAGATGTGATTCCTTAGGATCTGCCTGATATCTTGCACATACACATGTAGCAAACATGATATCAGGTCTACTAGCTGTCAAATAGAGTAATGAACCTATCATTCCTCTATAGGTAGACTGACACACAGACTTACCATCTGAGTCTTTACTCAGCTTGACAGCTGGTGACATGGGTGTTCTCATGGTTGAACTTGAATCAAAACCATATTTCTTTATCAAATCAAGAACATACTTGCTTTGATTAATGAATATTCCATCAGGCTTTTGTTGAATATGTAGACCTAGGAAATATGTCATCTCACCCATCATACTCATCTTGTACTTTTTTGACATTATATTGGAGAACCAGTCACACAGAGATTCATTTGTAGAACCAAAAATAATGTCATCCACATAAATTTGTACAAGAATCGCATGCCCTTTACTCTTTTTGATAAAGAGTGTCTTATCTATACTACCTCTGGTGAAATCCATTGATAGTAGATAAGTGGACAGTGTATCATACCAAGCTCGTGGAGCTTGTTTAAGGCCATACAAAGCCTTGTCTAACTTATAGACATGATGTGGATACTTTGAACTTACAAAGCCAGGAGGTTGTTTCACATAGACTTCCTCCTGAAGTTTTCCATTTAGGAAAGCACTTTTCACATCCATTTGATAGACTTTGAAGTCTTTATATACTGCATAGGCTAGGAACAACCTTATGGATTCAATTCTAGCATCAAGGGCAAAGGTCTCATCATAATCGATTTCTTCTTCTTGCTTATACCCTTATGCTACCAGCCTGGCTTTGTTCCTTACTATCACTCCATCCTTGTCCATTTTATTTCTATAGACCCATTGAGTGCCTATAATTGAGTAACCTTTGGGGGCAGGGACAAGGTTCCAGACCTTATTTCTCTCAAATTTATTCAATTCCTCTTGCATAGCTTCAATTCAATCCTCGTCCTCTAAGGCTGCTTCAGTCTTCTTTGGTTCCATTTGAGATAGAAAACCAAAATGGCAGCATAGTTAGCTGTAGCTCTGATACCAGTTGTTGGTCCCTTGTATGAGAATAACAACAAGCAACAGGTGTGTAGAAGGGGGGTTGAATACACTTTCTGCGAAAATTGAACAAATCAAATAAAAGTGTCACACACAGTAAATCAAACCACAATCAATTGAATGCTTTTATAAAGAAGATGATTACAATGCTTTGAATAAGAAGACGATTACACTAAATATCAAGTAAGCAACTCTTTCTTGGACATTTCCAATGATCTGATCTTGAGGATGATCTTTGAGGAATTTAAATGTTGTAGTTGGAGAATCTGGTTCAGAATTTGAGTGATGTTGAGAGCCCTGAGGTGAACTAATCTCCTCAGTCTCAGCAGCATCAAACTGTTGATCACTAAGATCTTCAGTCTGAGGAATGTCAGCTCCAAATGGATTGACGAACTCATCATCCTTCTCCGCTTGAGAATCCATTTGAGCAAGTGATGGACACACATCAGCATCACTATCATTTCCCATGACATACATAGGATTTGATAAGTTGGTTTCCTTAGGCTTTTCAAGCTCACTCAGACTGACTGAGTCAACTTGTTTTTTCTCAGCTTCATTAAGACTGTCTTCATCAAATGAGACATGAATTGATACTTCTATGGCCTTTCTCCTAGTGTTATACACTCTGTAGGATTTGGAGATTGAGGAATAACCAACAAATATTCCAGGATCAGCTTTAGGTTCCAACTTACGGAGCTGATCTCTTGGATTCAGCACATAGCATTTTGAACCAAAGATATGGAAATAACCTATATTGGGCTTTCTAGACTTGTACATTTCATACGAAGTCTTTCCATGTCTTTTGACAATGATTGACCTATTCTGAGTATAACAGGCTGTACTAACAGCTTCATCCCAGAAATAGAGTATCAATCCTGCCTCACATAGTATGGTTCTAGCAGTCTCAATCAAGGTTCTATTTCTCCTTTCAGCAACCCCATTTTGTTGTGGAGTTCAGACAGATGAGAAATTTTGTAATATTCCCTTTTTCTCACAGAAGCTTTTTTTTTTTTTTTTTTTTTTTTTTCAATGGTTGAGTTTCTGAACTCAGTCCCATGATCACTTCTGAGTTGATTTACAGACAAACCTTTCTGCAACTCCTCCTGTTTGATAAAACTTATTATCTCCAGGGCAGCCTCACTCTTGGCTTTAAGGAATATTACCCAGGTGAATCGTGAGAACTCATCTACTATCACGAGTGTGTACTTCTTACCACTTAGGCTTGGAGTACTTATGGGTCCGAACAAATCCATGTGCAACATATGCAATGGGTCTGTTATTGAAAAATTTTGCTTTGATTTAAAGGACCCTTTATGATGTTTCCCTTGTTCACAAGCTGAGCACAATTTGTCTTTGACAAATGTGATCTTTGGTAATCCAGAGACTAACTCTTTATTGGATAGCATATTTATATATTTGAAGTTTAAATGAGATAAACGTTTATGCCACAACCAACTCAGCTTAGGAACAAATTGGGAATATAAGCAGGTTTCATTATAGGGATCAGCAAAATTTAGATCAAGTAGATACACATCTCTTTCTCTTTTAGCTATTAATACAGGCTTTCCCTTAGCATTATAAATTGTTCCTGCTTTCTTCCTAAAAGTAACAACATTGTCTTCATCACACAATTGACTGATACTAATCAGGTTGTGTTTGAGGCCTTTGACATATGCAACCCTCTGGAAAGTAACCTTACCAGCTTGCATCTTCCCATAGCCTTTAGTTCTTCCATGGGAGTTGTCACCAAATGTTACTTTAGGACCTTCATCTTCTTGGAAATCACTAAGAAGTCCTTTCTACCCAGTCATGTGCCTTGAGCATCCACTATCCAAGTACCATTTACTTGAACCCTGCACATGATATGAAAACTAAACACATTAGTTTTGTTTGGGAACCCACTTCTTGGTGGGTTCAGATGAAGAGCACTTAGCATCTCCATCTGGTTGAACTGACTGTTCAGCTTGAGCAGGAGCTGAGTCCTGTGTAGGCTGATCAGCTTGTTCTTGTTCAGGCCTTGAGATTTCTGCATCACAGTCCTTAGCCTCATGACCTCTACTTCTACACTTATAGCATCTTCTTCTTCCAATGATTACAGGAGGTAGAGAGTCTAACAATCTTTGTGAGAACTTACTCTCAGTCTTAGGATTGTAAGTGATGGATAACTTTTCAACTTTCTTTGCAAGTTGATTCATTTGATGATCATTGACTTTGGACATACCTTTGTCAGATCTTTTTTTGTTATCCTTAGAAGCTTGACTAACAACCTTCTTCTCCATGACTTTGGACTTACCTTTGCCATGGTGACTGGACGCACCAGTTTCAACAGGTTTGGACTTACCACTGTTGATCTTCTTGGACTTACCAAGATCTACAACTTTGGACTTACCATTGTTGTGATTTGACCTCTGACTTACAGTGGTCTTCCTATTCTTGTAACTTCTCTCCAAGCCAGATAGAGAATTTTGTCTTTTGAAAGGATTTGGATTTAGCCTTTCTATGACTAAAGTTCTTTGAATAGGTTGATTGTCTAATCTGTCCAGCACAGACTTACCATGCTGTTTGGATGTTGAGCACTCATTTCCATGATCTTTAGCCTTTACAAACTTATTGTATATAAGGTTTTGACCATGTTTCTTCTCTGAGGCTGACTTCTGATACTCAATCAATTGTCTATCCTCCTCAGAGTCTGTACTTGCTATCTCATCATCAACTACATAAGCTGCTGTTTGATAGTCACCTCCAAGTACAGCCTTTAACTGTTTAGGTATTTGTTGGTTTATGCACTTTTCAGCAAGCTTTGATGACTTACACCAAGACTCAGTGACCTTTTGAAGCTGGTCAGCTTTGTCTTTAGCTTCCTGAAGTGCTTCACTTAGAAGTTTGTTAATGTGTCTTTGACATTCAAGATCACATTGTGCTTTCTTATCATCATCAATGAGAGATTAATTTTCCTTAATCTCATCTTTCAGTTTAGCTATCTCGGCTTTGAGGTCATTTTGAGACTTAAGGCTGGTCTTGAAATCATTCAGCAGATAATGAAAAGCAAGAACCTTTTCTTCATCAGTGTAAGAGTAGAAGTTACTGACCTTATACATGGAAGCAGGATCCCAATCACTGAGCTTGCTGTTTTCCTCAGCTTCCTTCATGTCAGCTTCAAATATTGATTCAGACTAACCATAATCAACCTCATCTAATTCTAACTCTTCATATTCTTGAGCCATAAGACATACATGATCATCTGAGGTGGATGATTTTGTATCCCAGGTTTTAGGATATAACCCTTTAGCATTGGGTTTGTCTTCTGGCTTTCTTCTTGTACTTATCAGCTCTATAAGCATTCTTATCAACAACTGATGTTGATTCCATCTTCTTTGACCTGCACTCAGCAGCAATGTGTCCCTTCTTCTCACAGTTGAAGCACACATCATTCTTGGGATCAAAAGAACTCTTCCCTTTGCCCCTGTCAGATCTTCCTCTTCCCCTTTGAGCTCTTCTCAAACGTCTGGCTAGCATTGCCATTTTCTCAGTGATATTCTGAACATCATCAGTATCACCTGAGTCTGAGTCTGAGTGGTCAGTTTGAGATTCTGACTTAGTCTCAGATTCAACAACCAGTGTCTTGGAACTTTTCTTCTTTTTCTGTGCAACCAATGCAACTCAGTTTTATCCAGAGACTCCTTGAGTTGTTGTTGAGAAGTTCTCTTGATGATTAAGCAAGAACCCATATATAGACTATAGGTTCTACACGTGCAGTGTTTGTCCAGCCCTCAATGTTGTAGTTACATCATTAATCCTTTCTGGTAACACATCCAGAAATTTTAGCACGAGCTCAGCTTCATCTTTCTTTATACCCACACTTAGTAGGTCATTTATCAAGCAGTGAAACCTTGTGAACAAATCAGACAAGGTTTCATTCTTCTTTGAGAAGAAGTTTTCATAGGATCTATTCAAATGATTCTTCTTCTGCTGCATGACCAGATCTATGCCCTCATAGGTAACACTCAGTATATCCCATATATCTTTTACTGATTGACACCCAGTCACAATATGCAAGATGTCATTAGTCAGGGTATTTGCTAGAACACTTTTAGCCTTATCATCCAGATTGAAGAGTTTCCAATCTTCATCAGTCCAAGATGCAATAGGCTTTCTTGTTTCCTTTTCAGTTCTGCTAGGAGACGTATCACTGACAGTAGTAGGAATCTTGGGGATGATGGGTCCTTTTGTGACAACATCCAACATACGCTTGTCATTGGACTTGAGGAATAGCATGGCTCTGGACTTCCACATAGGATAGTCAGATCCATCAAATATGGGAAAGCCTTTGGCAGACATCTGTGGAAAGTTTGAAGAATTGTTGCTTGCAGACATTTTAAACTTTCTCAGAATCTTGAACTTTCAACTTATGAAATCGTTCAGCCTGCTCTGATACCAGTTGTTGGTTCCTTGTTTGAGAATAACAACAAGCAACAGGTGTGTAGAAGGGGGGGTTGAATACACTTTCTGCAAAAATTGAACAAGTCAAATAAAAGTGTCACACACAGTAAATCAAAACACAATCAACTGAATGCTTTTATAAAGAAAATGATTACAATGCTTTGAATAAGAAGATGATTACACTAACTATCAAGTAAGCTACTCTTGATATATAACCACCTAATATAAATCTCTCAATCTCTCAAACTTAGCTATCTATAATCAACTTATGATTATAGATACTGACGACTCTGTAAACAGGATTTACACAGATTGATAACTTACCAATATCACAACTGATGTGATAGTTCGAACACACGAACACCTTGGCAATCTGTGAGTTTCTTGATCACGTTGAACTGACAAACAGTAATCAAGATCCGTAACACATACGGTGAGGTGAGGTTTGGCTCTGCAACACTTAGTTGTTTTTCTATGTTGTAGTCGTAGTCGTAGTCGTACCTCAAAACTTGTCAGGAGATAAGTATTTATAATCCTGTTGCTACGGTTCCTAACAAACCGGACTAATCCTAATTTGCTAACTAACTATCGGATAACTTGGAATGTTGAATCTTGAATCTTCTTATCTTGAGTCTTCAATCTTCAATCTTGATTCTGAAATCTTCTTATCCTTCCCGTAGATATAGAGAGTTAAAACAGAATTTAAAACACATTTAAATTCTTTTAAACTGACTTCTTTAGTCAGGCTGAGTTACTCAGCTTGAAACTCATCAAGCTGAGTTCTTCGAGAACAAACCCGAAATCAAACATGAACTAACATGTATAATTGTTAACTCATCCTTTGAAGTCTAAAGAATTTCCAAAAACATATTTAGCAACTCTATTGAGCTGACTCAGTATTCACGCTGAGTCGCTCAGCTTGAAACTCATCAAGCTCAAACTCAATATATATATATCTTAGTTTACGCACACAGCTTATCAAACATATTGATAATCTTACTAAGATATAGTATAAGCTGATCGAACAAATGTATAGCTTACACTCAGCTTATACTCAGTCTGAATCACTATAAGTGTTCAGTCTGACTAAGCTTCATAATTCTGTTTTAGTTATATGTAGAACACATCTTACAAACTTAACTTTGTCTCATCAAATTTAAACTAATGAGATCATCTTCGCAACAGGAATCAATAGTAGGTACAAAGATGTGAGTATGAGTCGGGGTTCACTTAGTTGGGTTCCCCTTTGTACATCAATGAGCTGTTGTGAGCTCATTGAGGGCATAGGTTGACTCAATTGTAGGTAAGACACAGTATGACCCTGGGATGGGGTTTGTCTTTCAATGGTGTCACCCTGTTGGGAGGGTGACCCAAATAAGTGGAGTCCCATTTGTACAGAAGCACCCTGTTAGGAGGATGCCTCTACTGGCTTGTGGGTTAATTCAATATCCATTAGCTCCCTCTCAACAAAAAAGGGAATCTCTTGCATTGAGGTCTGAGGTGTGATAAGCACATCCTCTGAGACACGTGTGGTGTGCACAAGCTCTTCTGACCTTGGCTATATTGGGATAGTAGTAGAAGTAGAACAAGTGATCAATGAAGATACACTTGAGCTTGGTTATGGTAGGGGTGTTACAACAAAAAGTAAGGATTGGATCTCACTAGTTGGGTCTATCAAGTGAATGTCCTTAAAGTTGGAAATAATGATACTTGAGGGGTGTGGTTGTTTGTTGATCTCAATGAGTTGTACTAGCTTGTCTGAGACCACATCCTCCTCATAATCCTTTTTGTCATCAACTTTAGCAGCAGTACTTTGGTGTTCATCCGTATCATCACCACCCTGGCTCATATGGACAAAAGCTGTTGTTCTAGGGTAGTTCACAGGTGTAGGAAAAGCAACATGTCCTCCCAGGGTTAGACTAGGAGAGCCTTCAAGAGTGTCATCAGTATGACCATATCTCATTGATTGACTTGAACTTGAGCCAAAACCAGTAGAAGGCATATACATGGGCTCATAAGATTAGTAGTAACATGAGCAGCATTTGCATCATCATCTATATCCAATTGAAATGAACCACTAGCCACATACGATCCACCTTCACTATCAGCATGATAGTGACCAGCACCTTGTGCATAAAAAACTGTCAAGGGTGCACCATCAACATCACCTCCACTTAGGGCATCACCTTTATCATTATCATTATCATCACCACGTTCAGTGTGGGACTCATCATCAGAATCCTCAACATGATTAGGATCCTCCTGTTATGCAATATTAGCAACACCTTCAACATCCTCAGCAACCTCCTCAACATTATCAACAACATCATTTCCTCCTTCTCCCTTATTTTCATTGTCACTAGCAGCCTCATCAACTAACTCTTGCATATGAGGAGTAATAGCGGGACCTTGAAATTCTCTTATCAGATGGAAAACTTTATGTCCCATTTGGGGAATCTCCATTGTATTCAGATGAGCAGCTAGGCCTGCATAGTGTTCCCATTGGATGCCATGAAGAAACACTAAGCTTAAGTACCTAATGTAAGAAACATGAGTCCTTGTGGATTTTTTTGTTGTACTTAGGGTGATCTTGTCAAACATCTCAATGAAGATCACTTGGGCAAAGTCAATGTTGTGCCCAGTGACTAAAGCATGAAGAACCATGAGTTCAGTTCGGTTGAGCAAGTCATGGCTTCTAGATTTGTGGCCAAAGCATCTTATTATGATACTTTCCAAATACTTCTAGGGGTGTGCTAAAACAGAGAGCTTATACTTCACATGGGAATCAGGTTCATGATAGCCAATCAGGGGTAGGACCTCCAGAGTTTGTTCATGAGTAGGGAAGGGTTGGAATGGTGCAAGGTTTGGAACTGATATGGCTTGGCGAAGGGTATTGACAGTGATGGCTATGTTGACAGTGTTGTTTACACAGGAAAAGGTTATGGTTTGTTTGAGGGGATGATATCTAGAAGTATACCTGATCCCCTAATAATGCGGGGGAAGATAAACAGGGGATGAGCAGAGAGGCATGGAAATATGGGATGAGCAGTTGTGAATGCTACCATGGGTTCGTAGCCCTGGTTTACCTTGCTCAGTGGTATATCAGTGTTTATCAAAATGTTGCTTGGGCAAAGGGTCATGACAAAGTTTGGAGTTACATTCTCACCTGAAACAACATTTGGAGTAGAAGCAGGATTGTAGGTCACCATTGTTGATCAAACGGAGATGAAGATGAATAGTGTGCAAGTAGAGGATTCTTTCGAAGAGAGAGATGAATTCGGAGGTTTTGAAAAAGTGAAGTTGAAAAACTGCCAATACCATCATTAATATCTTTTTGGATACCGAAACCTAACACTGATATTTCTTTTTCAAAATGTAACTGTCACGTCTGCCAAAAAGGTGAGATAACGGAATAGAAATAAATAGACGATAACTAACAGACAAACAAAAAGATTTAAATACAACCTAGGAAAAGTAATAAATACGAGTGAGAAAATAATATAATAAGTATGGGGAACAGATTTGACTCTGAGAAACATCAGCTGATGAGTTAATAGTATCAGCTGATCCTTTTCAAGAAAAACAAGAATTAGCTAATGAACATACTTAGCTGAGCTTTTCGTCCTTAGCTATGGTGATCAACTGAGGGATTTCATCAAATGATGGGCATCAGCTGATGGTATTTCCTTGGCTTATTCATACTCAGTAAGACATAGAAAATCTTATATAAGTGATTCATCAAAAACTCACATAGAATGGAATTATTTTCACACAACAAGCTGACTACCTAAGGAAAGAAATATTTCACAAATTTAACATGCCAAGTTTGGATATTAGCAAGTTGAACCTAGACTCATCTAAGGTTTTTGTAAACAAATTAGCCAGTTGAAAATCAGTGTAAATCTACTACATTGAAACCAATCTAGGGTCCTTTCAAAAGTATTTACTAAAATAAGGTACTTTCTATTTGACTTTGACTCAATTTGAAAAACACTGGAGTTTCTAAATTCCCTAATCTCTATTGCCTCCCTCCCCAAGCCCCCGACTACCCTGCTCATTCACGAATGCCGCCCGCCACACTAACCAACCTACGACGGTATCTTTGACAATGACTGCGATGGCGGTAAACCGCCGGCCACCGTTCGACGGGCGAGAACAGCACAACTACCATCTGTCACCCTCGATTGAACCATTATTCAAGTCGGTCTTCTCTTAACAGCGCGGCTCACCTGCAACCGGCCACCACAATGACGCCCATTTCTTCCCGTTAGTCCTCCTCTCTCAACAAATGTAAGTGTAACCTTAATCATCTTTCTCCTTTGGTACATGATTTGATCTAATTTTTCCCGATCAAGCCCTAAAGGGTTATCAAATCTAAGGAAGTTAGACTTTTCTTAATCTTGTAGCTAGTGTAAGTGGTTTCTAGATGAAATTTGTTACATTTTTTTTTCTGATTTTGTATATGAAAATTGTTATATTTATCTTGTAGCAAAAATATAAGTGACTTGTGGATGGAATCTATTACATTTTGTGGATGGAATTGGTACATTTTTATGATTTTGTAGATGAATTAGTTACATTTGTTATCTTCCAATGAAATGTATGAAATGTAAGTTATTGATTCTTGTTATCTAGTCTGTTTTTTAATCTTGTATATGAAATATGTTACACTATTTTGTTATTGGGGTGGCACAATATGTGAAGTTATTGATGGCTTAGCATATAACAAAGCTCCAAGTAAAGCAATTAAAGTGAGCCATGGAATAAAAATTGATGAATGGTTTGACCGTATGTATCAGGTTTCATCTTTATATAAACAACAGTAGGCGGTTCCTTTTCGTTCCTATGAATCGAATTAGGCGATTTCATCACCTTTATTGTTGCGAGTAATCCCTAAACATCAAGATTTAAATCTTTAAATAATTATACTTTATCAATCCCTTATACACAGTTGATTATTTACAGTTGCTGAGCCTTAATTTTAATTATTTTGAATCACATATTCACTTGTAAAACGCAATGAAATTTGGAAAACACCGTTTAATTTGATCTCTTTTTTTATTCAGGTAACATTCTATTGGAGGCTGTTGCAGGGGCAGCCGGTTGAGCTCAATCATTTTCATCATACTTTGCCAGTATGTTCAGTTGTAATCCAGATTTTCTTCATATTCATGTTGATTCAGAATGTTTTAATTTATTAGACCCTATTGTTGTGGTAAACTTATTCATAGATAACATGGTTGCAAACACAAAATACAAACACAAAATATTTTATTTATGGTTACTGTGACTATCATCTTATTTCCCTCATTCTTTCTTTTTGCAGGTACGAGATTTGTTACTTGTTCAAGCTAATTTTGATGTTTTTCTTCTTTTTTATTTGTAACAAACAATTGTTGGAGTTCTTATTTGTAACAAACATGTGATTTCTTTTTATTTGTAACAGACATTGTATATGTGATTTGTAGTTTTAATTTAAGATCTTAGAATTTGATGTTCAAAATGGTTGTATAGTTCATATGAAAAGTATAAAAATTTATATTAAAATAGCTTAGTAATCTAAATAAAATAGTGTTTTGTAAAATAAAATTGGTAAACTATAAAAAAAATAAAATTAAAAAAAGCTGAAGGTTAAAAAATTTAGTGAAAAAAAGTAACAAAAATTGAAGGTTATTATATCAGTAAAAATAATAATAAAAGCTGGAAATTTAAAAAGAAGGAAAAAACACTATTTTGGTAAATATTTTAAATACTACACTATTTGAGTAAATAATTTTTGAAATGACCCTAGATTGGTAAATAATTATTACATGGACCTTATTTTGGTAAAAAAAACTCCCATATTTAACACATGCATGCAGATTTTCATAATCATTTCTATATAATAAACAATCATTTGGGAAAGCATGTATTCTTTGATTTCCAATCCCATTTGACACATCATTTTTTTTCTTGCTTGTTATAATGAAATTGGTAATTCATTGTCTTTTGAAAGAATTTCATGCAACATCTCTTATAAACTTGTGAAACTTTCATCACTCCAACCGTTTTTGACTTTTAAATTAAATAATTTTAAAATGGCGGAAATTATGGTAAATTTTGTACAACCGGCATAAAACAATTTTTTCAGAGTCCTCAAACAATTGTTGAAATTTATCATAATCCTTTTCAGCTACATTATACTCCGAATCATGATGTGTGTCTTCTAAATTATCACAATTTTCATTCAAGATCAACTCTTTGTTATCATCGTTATTTAAATGGGGAATAATCGTGTTACTATATGATAATAATTCACCATGATGTGACCAAGTGGTAAAACTCATCCGCTATCAAATGTCCATAAATTTTATTAGAATTAGCAAAATGGTGAAAATTCTTACAAAATTTACAATTACACAAAATTTCACGCTTTCTTTCTGTGTCATTATAATTCTAAAAAGCTTTCATGACACTAGACAAATAATTAAGATATATAGTTAACTACATGGTATCTAGCACATCCATGTATTACAATCCATTTATATATATACACACACACACACACACACATATATATATATATATATATATATATACATACATACTATAATATAAAGCATTTAGCTCTTATGCTTAATCTCTTAAAAATTAAGTAAGAAAAAATTACTAACCTACCCCCTACATATGTAAAGCGAAACAAAGAAGATACAAATTATATAAGGGAATGTGGTAGCCTGTGGTTGAATATGCAATAGGAATGAATCAAAATAAAATATATCATTTAATAAAAACACAAATCCAGCGTAGGTGTAAACATAGGAACTACCAATTACTACTAAATACTACAGGTGTTGTTGTAGACACCCTAGTCTATGGTTTTAAATATATTTTTTAATAATTTAATAATGTCAAATCACTTGGAAAATAAAATAAGTAAGCATATAACCAACAACAAGTGATAAAAATATAGAGTAAGGTGTCCATGATGGGTTTTTGTTTAGAAACCTTAGTCTAAGGATCAATGTACCTTAGTCTAGGATTAGGTATCTTATTTCTATATGTTTGACCAGGTTTTATTGGTGTGACTTTTACTTTTTATTACTTTTTAGAAGTATTATTCTTTTCAGATATAATCATAATTTCCAATGCATTCAACAGATACAAACCATTTTGAAGATATTAAAATATAAATTTATCTAGAAACTTAAAACAAATTAACTGTTCATATGAAACTTAATATAAACAGATACAAAATTTATGTATTATATAAACATATACAAAATAACACATAAATCTTCATATCATAATAACAAAAACACAAATAAGAAAGCAAGAAGAAAAAAGAAAAGAAATTTTGGTTTAGGGCGACTGTATTGGGCACCTCCGGCGAAATTCCGGCCAACCTCCGGCGATGATAAGAAAGTAAGAAGAATGTTTTAGGCTGTAGGGTTCCGACGTTCCATCACTCAGCGCCGTCCCGGAACAGTTCCGGCTACCCAGAGAACCCAGATCTGAAAAAGAACAAGGTATTATTTTCCTCTTTTCATATATACTAAAACTTGTAACAAGAAGCCAGATCTGAAAAAGAAGAACCAAGATCTGAAATAAAAAGAACATAAAATATGAAAAATATAGAAAACCTTATATCTCAAAACAACCCAGATCTGAATAAGCAACGGCGATGGCTATGGCCACGGTGGTCACGGTAGCTGTAGCGACGGTGGTTGTTGGTCACGGTGGCTGTCGGGCGTGGCTGTAACGAAGGTGGATGTTGGTTACGGTGGCTGTTTGGCGTGGCTGTAGCGACGGTGTTTGTTGGTCACGGTAGATGTCTGGCGAGGGTTTAAGAGAGAGAGAGAGAGAGAGAAGAGCCAATTTAGAGGAGAGAGAGAGGGAGCCGATGTTGGTGTGGTTTAAGAGTGAGAGAGAGAGGGGGAGCCGATGTTGGTCACGGTGGTTGTTGGTCACGGTCACGGTGGCGTCTCCGGCGACGGTGACGACGGGCTGTGGTTGTTGGTGTGTCCGATGAGGGTTTAAGAGAGAGAGAGAGAGAGAGCCGATGAGGGAGAGAGACAGAGACATGAGTGCAAGAGATGAGGGGGTGAAAGAATGGGAGTGGGATGGGGAATTGGGATTTTAAATGTAGTGGGGGAATTCAAATGGGTTTTTTTATTACATTAAATTTTATGTTAATTTGTAATAAATTTATTATTTATTATCTATGTGTTTGAAAATTAAATTTTATTATTTATAAAAAATTTATATTTATTATTTGTTATTTATGTGTTTGAAAATTAAATTTTATTATTTATAACAAATTAATTATTTGTTATTAATATATATTATTAATTTTATATATTAACAAATTTATTATTTGTTATTTATTGTTGGTCCCTTTGTGAGAGTATCAACAAGCAAGTAATATGTAGAAGGGGGGTTGAATACACTTTCTGTGGAAAAATGAACAAATCAATAAAAAGTGTTAACACACATCAAACCACATGAAATCGAATGCTTTCATTAATAAGAAGATGATTACAGTAACAACAATGTAAGCAATACTTTATATGTAAACACCTAATAGAAATCAAATCTCTCAAACTTTGCTATCTATAATCAACTTATGATTATAGATACGAATTGACTCTCTAAACAGGATTTATTCACAGATTGAATACTTACCAACTTCACAACAAATGTGAAGATCGAACAAACAAACAATGTTGGCAATCTGTGAATTTCTTGATCACGTTGAACATACAAACTGTGTATCAAGATTCGTAAAACATACGATCAATAGGTTGAGGTGAGATTAGAGTTTGGCACTCGTTTCTTTAAACTTATCAGGAGATAAGTATTTATAATCCTGTTCTAAACTAGAACTTATCCTAATCTGCTAAAAAACTGATGGAAATCCCGGAATCTTGAATCTTGAATCCTATCTTGGGTCTTCAATCATTAATCTTGATTCTGGAATCTTCTTATCGATGTCGTAGATATAGAGAGTAAAAGGAATTTAAATCAAATTTAAATTCTCTTAAACAGACTTCTTTAGTCAGGCTGAGTTACTCAGCTTGAAACTCATCAAGCTGAGTTCTTCGAGAACAAACCCGAAATCAAACATGTACTAACACGTATAATAACTAACTCATCCTTAGAAGTCATAAGAGTTAGCTAGAACTTACTTAGCAACTCTGTTGAGCTTACTCAGTCTACAAGCTGAGTCACTTAGCTCGAAACGCATCAAGCTAAGAATTATGAACATATCATAAACAGTTGAACATATTGTTGGGAAATTGGCTAAGTCATTGAAACTGTTATACATGCAAAAATCAAAACTGTTAAGATTGTTAAGTAAAGTTTGGTATAACAGTCGGAAACTGTTAGTTGAAAATATGAAAACAGTTGAGAACTGTTAGTGTAAACGTCTACAACTGTTTGAAGACCTTGAAGCTGAAGACTGTTAGAAGAATCAAGAACTTTTGTATTCATTAAACAGTTTCTGTTGAGCTATATATGGAAAAATTCTATCTTTGAAGATATCTCGAAATACTTTGAAGATCATCAAGATTATCTCAGAAGATAGAAGATTACCTAAATGTCAGCAAATCAAGGAAGATCAAGGAGTATATAAATGATAGATTAGAATTCATAAATTAGAACTTACTCGTTGATTATATTTTTGCATTCGTTATTCAAGTTGTAATTTGCTTTCTGAATAGTGCTAAGCCTCTAAGTTTCTCGTTGAAACCTAAGAACAATATGTGTTCTTCGTCTAACATAATAAGTTAGATTGGGGGTGAAGTTTGCTATTGTAATCGTTCTCATTGATTAATAAAATTACTGTTTGATTGAATCTCTTTGTGATCAAAATCTTCTTTAATCAATTAAGTGTGATTCCGCAACTTCTTAGTTGATTGTGATCATAGTTAAAGATTAACTTTTATTCTACTCTGATTTATTATTTAAAAGTTAGTTCTTGTTATTTGATATAATCTATATCCGATCCTGACAAGTGGTATCAGAGCCTTATCATTAAGGTTCCTTTGATCACCAGTTGAAGGTTTTTGCATTACTTTGCTTTATTTTTCAAAACTGTTTTTCAATCAATCTGTTTCAATGGATTCAGGAGGTTCTTCTGATAACAATGGGTCAGGGTCCAACATTCGTATTCCCATGCTCAAACCATCTGATTTTGAGATGTGGAAACTAAGAATTAAACAGCATGTCCAACTAATGGACTATGTTGTTTGGCAAATCATTGAAACTGTTCCCACTAATCCCATTGAACTGGATGAGAATGGAAAACCAAAGAAGAAACCACCACCAAAGACAGATGTTGAAAAGAAGGATAGAATGATTGAGATGAAAGCCCTCAGCATCCTCCAGATTGCAATTCCCAATGAGTATCAACATCAATTCAAGAAATTTGATGATGCTCATGAACTTTGGAATGCTCTGGAGAAGAGGTTTGCTGGGAATGCTAGTTCTAAGAGAAACCAAAGAGATCTCCTTAAACAAGCCTATGAGAACTTTACCAGTGGAAAGAATGAGAGTATAACCTAAATCTTTGATAGGTTTTACAAGCTGGTAAGCCAACTAGAGAGTGCTAAGGTTAGGCTTGATCAAGATGAGATCAATAGAAAGTTTCTTAGATCTCTAGGTGATGAGTGGACTGTGTTTGCTGCACAATGGAGAACCAAGGATTCTCTTGAAGACATAGAGTTAGATGATCTCTATAATAGTTTGATAGTGTTTGAGGGAAAGATAGAGGGAAAAAGAAAAACTGTTGTTTCTAGCCACAATGCTGCTCTCCTGTCATCCTCAGGTATGGAATCAAACAATTCTTTAACTAACTCTTTTGAAAATTGTGCAGGTACTAGTTCTGCTGTTGGACTAGATGTGAACACTCCAGATGCTGTTCTTGAAGCTTTTCTTGCCAGTCATGCACACTCAACCCTTACCAATGAGGATCTTGAACAAGTGCACCCTGATGATCTTGAGGAGATGGATCTTAAATGGCAGATGGCCATGCTTACTGTTAGATCCAAGAGGTTCATCAAAAGGACTGGAAGGCAAAACATGAATTTCAGAGCTGATGGCAAAGCTGGATTTGACAAGTCAAAGGTGAGATGCTTCAAATGTCAACAACTTGGCCACTTTGCAAGAGAATGCAGATCTGGTGGACAAGTTCAGAATCAAGGTCAGAGGCCAACTCAGAATCAAACCTCCTTAGCATTGGTCTGACAAGAAGGCCATGGATTTGATTGGAGTGATCAAGCAGAGGAGGCTACAAACAACAAAGCTTTGATGGCATTGACTGACTCCTCCATCAAGATGGATTCCCCAGAATCTGAGGACATACAGGTATCTTCTAAACTATGTCCTGGTGAATGTAGAACTATTGTTAAGAGGTTTAGAGAGCACAATAAGAAAGTATGTGCTGCTCTAAGTAAAATGGAGGAGAGAAGGTATGAGTATACTGCTGTGATAGAAGATCTTGAAAAGAAAATTAAAGACTATCAGGCTAATGAACTGCAAATGGACTATGATAGAAAATATCATAAGTGGGAGAAAGAGCAGTTTCAAGATGAGATTGATAGTCTGAAAAAGAAATTGGTTGAAAAAGAAAGCAAGGTGGATGAACTCACAAAGAAATTGGAGGGTGTGGACATTGATCTTGGAATGTTCAAGGCTGCAAACCTTAAGCTTGAGACTCTGCTACAATCTCAAGTGAGAGACAAGGTGAAAACTGGACTTGGATATAAGGAAACCCCACCTCCATACAATCACACATACATAACACCCTTGTCTGAGGCAGCTGATAGATATGTCAATGAACCTTTGGCAGATGAATTAAAGTCAGCTGATCCAAAGTTTGAGAGTTATGAAGATGAAGTTCTGTCAGTAGTAAGTGTTGAAGATATTGAGATAGTTGTGAAGAAAGATGAGGTGATTCCATATGAAAATCACATCTGTTGTGAACCCATTCCCACAAAACCATCTTTCAAGCCTGTGGTATTTGTAAAAGCATCCACAGAATCCCTCATCGCTGAGCCAACACCTTCAAAAGCTATCCAATCCATAGAAAGGTCCACAACTGTTGCCAATAGTCCCCATTTTTACACTAGCAGTTCCAACAAGAACCCAAACAGTTCTAAGCTAAAAAGCCCAACTGTTAGTACAAAAGCCAAAGGAAAGGAGAAAGTTGGTGAGGTTGTGTATGCAAAGAAGAAGATGGAAGCTCCAAAATCTCAGGCTAAACCCAAGCCTAAGAAAAGGCATACTGAAATGCCTGCATGCACATGCCAAAAACATGGTGTCCAAAAGTTTCCTCAATCTGCAGCTGTTAGAGGAAATCAAAGAAATAGGAACCAATTCTGGTCACAAAGAACTGGTTTACCTATTGTGAAAACCAAAAAGTGCTACATTTGTGGGAGATCTAATCATTTAGTTCAAGATTGTTACTATAACCTACAGACCAATGGCACTCAAAACAAAAGTCCCAAAAGACAAAATAACAGTTCTAAAACTGTTAAGTCAAAGCAGATCAACAGTTCTAAGACTGCTAAGCCAAAACAGGAAAACAGTTCTACAACTGTTACATCAAAACCAACTAACAGTTCCAAAACTGTTTTAACAAAACCAAAAACTGTTGGTTTGGCTTGGATGAAAATTCAAAAAAAAAAACTGATTCTGGAGAGGGTAAAACTGTTCTTCAAACTGAAAATCCAAAGGAATCACAAGTTGATTCATCTGTTTTACCAACTCCACCAGCTGTTTGTTCAAAGGTATCCACTGTTAATCACAACAGTTGGGAACCACATGTTCTTACAAAGTATTCCTCACACAAATTAGAGAAATCTAATTTGGATGAAATCAAAAAGAACCAAACTCTGTTTAAGTACTATGACTTAAATGGTGTACCCAAGACCTGCATGGCCTGGGTACTTCCTGCTACTATGGATAGTGGATGCTCAAGGCACATGACTGGAAATCCACAATGTTTGAAGGATTTCAGAAGCATCAATGGTGGATTTGTAGCATTTGGAGGAAATGCTAAGGGAGGAAAAATCACAGGTAAAGGAGCTGTTGAGGCAGGTACACTTACATTTAATGATGTTTTCTTTGTTGAACAGCTTAAGTACAATTTGTTAAGTGTATCTCAAATCTGTGACAATGGAAACAAAGTTTTGTTTACAGATTCAGAATGCATTATTCTTTCAAAAGATTTTAAACTAAATGAGAAGGATGCTCTTTTAAGAACACCTAGAAAAGATAATGTATACTGTCTTGATACACAAAAGATTGCTAAACAGAATGTGTTAAGCTGTTTACTCTCAAAGGCATCTCATGATGAGTCTGCCATTTGGCATAGACGGATGTGTCACATGAATTTTAAAACCATGAACTTGTTAGCTAAAAACAGTTTGGTAAGAGGTTTGCCCCAAAAAGAATTCTCATGTGATGATCATTGTGTAGCTTGTCTCAAAGGCAAGCAACACAAAACTTCTTATAAGACCAAAGAAGTTTCTTCTATTACTGCACCTTTACAATTGTTACATATGGATCTTTTTGGACCTACATCTGTGGTGAGTATAGGGAAGAAAGCATATTGTTTAGTCATAGTTGATGATTTCACCAGGTTCACATGGGTTCAATTTCTTAGAACTAAGGATGAAACTGCTAAGTTAGTTAAGTCTCTTATTCTTAAAATTGAAAATCAATCTGATTTGAAGGTGAAAGTCATTAGATCTGACAATGGTTCTGAATTTAAGAACTATGAGCTAAACAGTTTTTGTGAAAGTAAAGGTATTGAAAGACAGTTTAGTGCCCCTAGGACTCCCCAACAGAATGGAGTTGCTGAGAGAAGGAATAGGACTTTGATAGAGGCTGCTAGATCCATGTTAGCTGATTCTAGGCTTCCAATGACATTCTGGGTAGAAGCAGTGAACACT
This sequence comes from Pulicaria dysenterica, assembly GCA_947179395.2. Taxonomy (NCBI): domain Eukaryota; kingdom Viridiplantae; phylum Streptophyta; class Magnoliopsida; order Asterales; family Asteraceae; genus Pulicaria; species Pulicaria dysenterica. Next base: position 61,499,086 of record OX359288.1, on the reverse strand, counting down.
GCCTGCTATGTTCAGAATAGAGTACAAGTAGTCAAGTCCAAAGGGAAAACTCCTTATGAGTTGTTCCTCACGAGAAAACCTTTAATCAACTTCTTCAAACCATTTGGTTGTCCTTGCACTATCCTTAATACCAAATCACAATTAGGCAAGTTTGAGAGTAAGGCTAAAGAAGGTTTCTTTGTAGGATACTCCACTCAAAGTAAAGCTTATAGAGTATTTAACAATGTCACTAGAATCATAGAAGAGAGTATGAATGTCTCTTTCAACGAGAATAGGATCAATATTGCAGGTAATGGACCTGATTGGTTATTTGATATTGATGCATTGTCTAAATCTCTTTCTTTTGAGTATTCTACTGAAACAGCTACAGGTACCCCAACAACTGTTGGTGAAAATCAACAAACAGTTTCCACCAGCCCGAACAGTTTTGAAACTGTTAGCTCAAAACCAACAACTGTTGGTTCAAACAAAGTTACTGAAGACTTTATTGTGATTCCTATGCTTCAACAAGAGTTCTCCAATGCTGTTGATCCATTGATTGATGATGAATCTTCAAAGGACATGGAATTTCATGATCCTCAACAACACACTGACTCTGCATCCCAAACAGTTGCTGATCAAGTGTGTGATAATGCTGAAAATTCAAGTGAACGTGAGTTTGATTTGTCTAATCTAGGGAATGAACTGACTGAAGAAAACATTCCTACATCAAGAGTTCACAAGATTCATCCAATATCACAAATAATTGGTGATCCAACCACTCCTATCAGAACAAGGAATATGCTGCAAAATGAAAACAGTGGTGTGGATCTTGCCCAATTTGATGTGAATGCTTGCTTTCTATCTCAAATAGAACCAAAGAAAGCAATTGAGGCATTGAAAGACCCTTCATGGGTGGAAGCAATGCAAGAGGAGCTCTTACAATTTCAAATTCAACAAGTTTGGAAGTTGGTTGAGCTTCCAAGAGGCAAAAGAGTAATTGGCACCAAGTGGGTGTTCAGAAACAAGAAAGATGAAAGAGGGATTGTAATCAAGAATAAGGCAAGACTGGTTGCACAAGGCTACACACAAGAGGAAGGAATAGACTATGATGATGTTTTTGCGCCTGTTGCAAGGATTGAAGCCATTAGACTATTTCTTTCTTTTGCAAGCTTCAAAGGATTTAAGGTGTATGAAATGGATGTCAAGTCTGCTTTTCTATATGGAACTATTGATGAGGAGGTATATGTGTGTCAACCCCCTGGCTTTGAAGACTCAAAGTACCCTGACAAGGTATATAGGTTGGATAAAGTTCTATATGGACTACATCAAGCTCCTAGAGCTTGGTATGAGACATTATCATCCTACCTTCTTGAGAATGGTTTTAAGAGAGGCACAATTGACAAAACATTGTTTACAAAGATTGTTAAAACAGAGATTTTGCTTGTTCAAATCTATGTTGATGATATAATCTTTGGATCCCCTAATGACAGCTTATGCAAAGAATTTGAAGTCATCATGCACAAAAGGTTTCAGATGAGTTCAATGGGTGAACTCACATTTTTCTTGGGATTACAAGTCAAACAGAAGCCCACTGGTATTTTTCTAAGCCAATCTAAGTATGTCAAAGACATATTGGACAAGTTTGGCTATCAAGATGTGAAGCTGGCAAGTACTCCAATGGAAACACACAAACAGTTGGGAGCAGATTCTGAGGGGGAGGATGTTGACATACATCTTTATAGGTCAATGATAGGTTCATTAATGTATTTAACTGCTTCTAGACCTGATATAATGTTTGTTGTGTGTGTTTGTGTCAGGTTCCAATGCAGTCCGAAGATGTCACACTTGTTTGCTGTAAAGAGGATCTTTAGATACCTCAAAGGCCAACCAAAATTGGGACTTTGGTATCCTAAAGATTCACCTTTTGATTTGGTGGCATATTCTGATAGTGACTATGGTGGAGCCAATGTGGACAGAAAATCAACCTCTGGAGGATGTCAATTCTTTGGATCAAGGCTGGTTTCATGGCAATGCAAGAAACAAACAACAGTTTCAACTTGCTGAGGCTGAATATATTGTTGCATCAAGCTGTTGTTCACAAGTGTTATGGATCCAAAATCAGCTTCTGGATTATGGTTTGTCTTTCTTAAATACCCCTATTTATGTTGATAACACCAGTGCTATTAGCATAGTTAATAATCCAGTGAAGCATTCTAAAACCAAGCACATTGAAATCAGATTTCACTTCATAAGAGACTGCAATGAAAAGAGATTAATCCAAGTTATGAAAATTCATACTGATGATCAATTAGCTGATTTGTTCACTAAAGCTTTTGATGTGAGCAGATTCAACTTTTTGATTTCCAACATTGGAATGATTAACTTGGACTAACAGTTGTTCATTATTCCATGTTTTTCACACTAACAGTTTGCAACTGTTAGTTACATTTTCTAACAACTGTTGTCTTTTAAGTATTCAGAGAAGGAAATGCAATTTCACACATCAGTTTTGGCCATATCTGCTTACCTGTCTCACAAACAGTTTTCACACCCGTGACTGTCCTTGTTAAGAGGTAAAGGTAAATTCACTTTCTTGAAACAACAGTTCCAGACTGATAAAGGTGAGTCATTTTGCTTGTAATATAGTGAATTTGATATGACAAGTCACTACATGCTATTAATGGAAATTACTGGACATTAATGGTCATTAATGACTATTAATGGACATTAATGCCTCCCAGTTTATCTATAAATAGCCTTGCACCCATACTTCACAATTCACACCTACATTTGCACACACTTCTCTCTGCAAATGGCTACTAACTTCTTTCTCATAAACTTCAAAGAAATTAATGTTAGAAAAAGTTATGTAACCATTCCTGCCCCATTTGTAAGAATGCATGAGCTTTGGCAATACTCATCATGTGTTCTTGAGATGCATGATGATCGAGATAGGTTTACCTTGACACAGCATCCTGATCCACGTAGGCCAAATAAACCAATTGATCATATTCGTATAAGAGGTGATTTTAAAATTTTCACTCTCTTCCATGAATTGCCTACACCATGTTGTCTAAGATTCGTCTTGAACCTGGCAGGCACTACAAACTCCGTAGTGTGGTTCAATGTTCGAAGAAATAATACTCATAACCACCAGAGGGCCTCGGATGATGAGGCAGTGGAAGTCATTATAATAGATGACTAGTTCCACTGATGTTGAATTGGTATCATTCACCATCTTCCCAAGAGGCAAATTATGACAATCGTCTCTGGTGGTGCATATGATGAGAAGGTCTACTGCACACCCATTGGTGGGTTGTATGTTTTGAAAATTGTTTAAGGCATGTCAACTGTTAATGGAGAAAGTTGTCTACACTTACGGTGTAGATCATTGTTCTCCCACACCTACGAGACGACGGCCTTGCACAATTAGATAAGCAGTACCAACAATGGCTTGTGCATTACATGACCATTCTTCATCCAATGAATCCAATATCAGCAACATATGCTTCTTGGTCTTTCTTCTTTTGAGATGCAATGTTTCAAACTGACCTTTAATAAATTTCAATAAGTCATCTAAGTCAGTTTGAGAAGGTTGGGACTTGGGTGCATCATTCAAGGGTTGGTGTATACCCTCAAAGTCATGTGCACCAAAGTTTGGACCCTTTAATTCACCTTGGTATGGAGATGAATCATTGACAGGTCGTGCTGGAGAGTGTGAGAAGTGAAGAGAAGTAATTGAGCTCAACGCGTGATATGTATGGGTGGTTGGCTGGCTTATTTGGTGAAAGGGGGTGATTGACCCTGGGGATTGGTCATAATTTCAATGTTACCTGACTGTGTCTGCTCAGGCACAACAGTAGGCTCTCCCATGGCTCTGGAGAGTGTGGGCAAAGTAGTTACCACACCTGGTTTAGGCTGTTAGGTTTGAGTGAGCCTTGAGGTTGACACCTTAAGAGTAGGTGTCTCCCCCTCAACTACTGTCGGTGGAGGAATCAATGTGATTTCAGCTCTAGTGGTGCCTTAAGGTGTGGCACCATCTTTGCCAGACTTTCTGTTATAGGTTTGAATATTTTCCTTGGTAGCAGTGGGTAAACCAAGACTGGCTACAGATTGGGATTTATAATGGAATGAAGGTGAAGGAGATGGGATAGACTGGGTTGGGCTTACCACAGTCTTGTCTCCAAAGGATAATGAAGAAAAGTGAGAAGAAGAAGAAAGTGAAGAGATCTTGCAAGTTGCAGCTTGAATGATTGATGGCTTAGCTTGAGCAGAGAGCTCAGCTTGAACCTCTTGATCAGCGTGAGCTGCTCCCCCTTGACTTGACCCCTCAGCTTTACTTTTAGAGGAAGCCCTCTCAGCTATTCATTGCATAGGCTTACTTAGGCCTTCCTGCTCTGTAAAGATGTCATTGTTAAACATCTTTGAGCTGAGTGTTTGTGTGACGAATACATCCTCACCAGCTGCATACAGTGCTGTCCCTAGCTCAGCTTCAAATGCCAAGGATAGGTACCTTATAAATGGTACATGAAGATCCCTCGTGGTCTTCATCACTTGGACCTTGAGTTCGTTGAAGATGAGCAGTGCATAATCCAAGTTTCGTGCAAAGTAGATGTTGTATAGTAGCTGCATCTCGAACTCGTTAACCTGGTCCAGTCCTCCAACCTTGATACCAAGTGAACGAATCACTGTTGACACCATGAAACCCCATCCGGTTGGAAAGATGGCCTTTTTTATAACACCCTCTGTTTGTGGGTGACTCATTCTGGGTAGGACCGACCTTGCTACTTGCCTCGTCACAGCAGGCTCGAACACATTGTTTTGAGGGAGTTGTAGAACCTCCCTTAGCCTTTGCACTGTGAGAGCAATGGTTCTCTCCCCATTCAGCACAGTACCTCGAATTATGCCTCTGTCCTGGTCGTAGACACACGTAAAGCAGAACTCCAGTAGGTGTTGAGGAACCACATGAACCGGTGCTCCAGTAAAAACGAATGCCAGTGGGCATTCGCGGATATAATCCACCCACGCTTCGTATCTCCTGTTTCTTTTGCGTTCAGGGATTTCAAGACAAGCACGTTGATTGTTTATTTTAATCAACGGCAATCCATTGCTCCTGAAGGCAGCACCCCTTACCATTCGATCACTCAGATTGAGAATGGTTCCGTCCGTCGTAGATTATTTTGATTTACACTGAGTAAATATGTAGTTCGCACCGAGCGATTTAGGGTTTCATGATCGATTGAACGGTGAAATGCACTTAGCAACTTAGGTGGTTGTAGAAGGTATAGAGAGAATATCAGAATTTTAGGAAGCGTAAACGTCTGAATTTCGGTTACAACCGATATATATACCTTTTTTAGTATAGAGAAAAGTTACCGTTGGACATCCCTATTTATCCGTTACTCTAACGAACTTGCAGCTTGATGTAACAGTAATAGAGTAGAAAGACATCATCTCCCAACGGATAATTATGTAAGATAACATTCTTGACTTACAAAAAATATTATTTACATTGTTGCATTATACCAATACGTAATCGGTATAAAACCTAAATTGAGACTGACTCAAATACAATGACTCATGGATTAATAACACATAGTAATTCAAACATGATTTCGACACACCAAGTTGAGTAAACTTATCACTCAGCGTGAGTCAAGCACTCAGCTTGATTTGAGCACTCAGCTTGAGTAGAGGACACAGCTCAGGCTCAATGACACTTAGTCAATTTTATTTAAGACTAACTTAAATTTATATTTTAACCACACTTAGCAGTTAAACCATGTTTGGAAAAATACCAAATGTGTGAACTTATCACTCAGCTTGACAAGGTAGCAAGTTTATGAAAACTTATCTATAAACTGTGTACTCAACTTAAGACACTTACTCTTTGTCAAGCTGAAGCTCAGATTCTAGACACTTATCTAAGGGTTGAGCATACCGAATTCAATTAGTAGATACAGAAACCTCTTTTCATAGTTGAACTAGAATGAAAACCATATTTCTTTATCAAATCAAGAACATACTTGCTTTGATTAATAAATATTCCATCAGAATTTTGTTGAATCTGCAAGCCTAGGAAATATGTCATTTCACCCATCATACTCATCTTGTACCTTTTTGACATAATTTTGGAGAACTATTCACACAGAGATTCATTTGTAGAACCAAAGATAATGTCATCCACATAGATTTGTACAAGAATCACCTGTCCTTTACTCTTTTAATAAAGAGTGTCTTATCAATACTACCTCTGGTAAAATCCATTGATAGTAGATAGTTGGACAGAGTATCATACCAAGCTCTTGGAGCTTGTTTAAGACCATACAAAGCCTTGTCTAACTTATAGACATGATGTGGATACTTTGAACTGACAAAGCCAGGAGGTTGTTTCACATAGACTTCCTCCTGAAGTTTTCCATTTAGGAAAGCACTCTTCACATCCATTTGAGACACTTTGAAGTCTTTATGTGCTGCATAAGCTAGGAACAGCCTAATGGCTTCAGTTCTAGCAACATGGGAAAATGTCTCATCATAATCGATTCCTTCTTCTTGTTTATACCCTTGTGCTACCAGCCTGGCTTTGTTCCTAACAATCACTCCATCCTTGTCCATTTTGTTTCTATAGACCCACTTAGTGCCTATAATTGTATGATCTTTAGGGGCTAGGACAAGACTTCATACCTTGCTTCTCTCGAACTCATTTAATTCCTCTTGCATAGCTTCAATCCAATCTTCATCCTCTAAGGCTTCTTCAGTCTTCTTTGGTTCCATTTGAGATAGAAAACCAAAGTGAGCAGCATAGTTTGCTGTTTCCTTACATCTGGTAACCACTTTTTCTTGAAGATTACAAATCACTTGATCTTGAGGATGATCTTTGAGGAATTTAAATGTTCTAGTATGAGATTGTGGTTCTGGATCTGAGTGATATTGAGGACTCTAAGGTGAACTTACATCCTCATTCTCAATTGCAGCATTGTCATCAAACTGTTGATCACTAAGATCTTCAGTCTTAGTAATATCAGCTCCAAATGGATTAATGAACTCATCATCTTTCTCAGCTTGAGAGTCATTTGGAGCTTGTGATGATTTCTTAGATGAACACACATCATCATCACTATCATCATCTATGACATACATAGGATTTGACATTTTGGTTTCCTCTGGCTTTTCAAGCTCACTCAGACTGACCTGATTCTTCTATACCCTTTCTCCTTGAGTTATATACTCTGTAAGACTTGGAGATTGAGGAATAACCAACAAAGATTCCAGAATCAGCTTTAGGTTCCAACTTATGGAGCTGATCTCTTTGATTCAGCACATAGCATTTTAAACCAAAGACATAGAAGTAACCTATATTGGGCTTTCTTGATTTATACATCTCATAAGCAGTTTTTCCATGTCTTTTGACTATGATTGACCTATTCTAGGTATAGGATGTTGTACTTACAGCTTCATCCCAGAAATAGAGTTTCAAGTAGATACACATCTCTTTCTCTCTTTGCTATTAGCACTGGCTTATCCTTTGCATTGTATATTGTTCGTGCTTTCTTCCTAAGAACCATTTACTTAAACATCCACTATCCAAGTACCATTTACTTGAACCCTGCAAATGAGAAGAAAACTAAACAAATTAGTTTTGTTTGGGAACCCACTTTGTAGTAGGTTCAGATGATGAGCACTTAGCAGCTTCATCTTGATGGTCCCGTATTATACTACGGATGAAGCAATGCTATATGATTATCTTTGTAGTGTGTGTTTGTGTGTGTAATCGGTTAAAGAGAGAGAGAGAGAGCCGAAAGATTCTAGAGAGAAAACACAAACACTAGTATGTTGTAAATGCAAAGCTTAGATTGAAATGTGTAGGGAAAATGCCTTTTATAGCATTTGCCCAACTTTACAATAATTACATATTGCACCCTCACTTTTTATAATCTAACATTCTCCCCCTAAGCGAGGAGTGCAATGATTCACAACAAACAAATGCATAGAACTATTCATAAGCTGATTTGTTGTGAATCCCGAAAGCTACTTGCCACTTGCGTATTTCCCTTCTGCTTGCCAGTGTAGTTCTCATCTTCTCTATAGCACGATAGGCTTGAGCATGTTCTTCATCAGTGTAGGCTTCACGGTTATCCCAAATTTTCTAATGTATCTTATGATGAAGGATTTTCAAAGTTCCGTCTGAATATGACATCAGTTCATCAAGTCTGATGAATATCTTTTCACCTTTTGTATTCCTTGAGACGACACCTCGATCACCTTTGAAGTTTAGATGTCCATCATAGATAACTGTCAATTCTTCAAGCTTTTCTAAGTCTTGATGGCTCTGGTTAGGCTTTAAGAGATTGACTTTCAAGTAGTTGTTTTCAGCTCCGAGTTGCAGATCATGTTCCTCAAAGTATTCTATCAGATTTCACATATATTTCATCAGAGCAACTCTTCCAAACTCTTCTTCAGGCCACTTACCTCTTTTCTGAGAGAGGGTGTCAAAGATAAAGCTGATGTCTTCAATACTAACAAACCTTAAATCTGCTTCATTGAGGAAGTATGACAGGCTATTTGCTCTTCTGACATGAAAGATGGCATACTTTATCCTGAAGGTTGTTTGAGTATAGATATTGATGAGTTCAACTATTGGATACTCTGATTTGATCTCTTCTGGTTTTGTCATGGACTGTGAGAGAATGTGTTCAAATCTTCTTCTTTGTTTGTCATCCATGTTCCGTAACTCAGGGAAAATAACCTGTATTAGCTCAGTGTTGAATATGTCTGGTATTCTTTCTTCAAGATTGGCAGCATTGACAAAATACCATTTCCATATTGGTTGTCGACCAGCACTTCTTGTGAACATGTTTCCTGCATCAAGACCTGGATCCCCACGATACACTGGAGGAGCAGGTGGCACTATGAAGCTTTGTGGCAAGGGTCGTTCTGATTCTTGTCGTGCTTTCTCAGCTGCCTCTTTCTGTCTGTTTTTTTCTAGTACATCGGCAGCTGATTCTTGAAACTGACCACGAGGAGGAGGGAATTGTTCTTGAACTTCTATGTTTACTCCCTTGAGAACCCTGGACATGTTAAAGGTGGTTTTCTTCTGTTTAGGTTTCCTTCTAGCTTCCCTTCTAGAGATTGTTGCCCATTCTTTTCTTTTAAGTGTAAGTTCTCTTTCACTGATGACATCATCAAATCTGTGGACAACTCTGGGTGAAGCTGGATGTATAGTGTCTTTCACATATTCATCTATATCTTTGAACATGTCACGAAGTTCAGGATCCTCAGGTTCCTCCTCTGGTTGAGCAGAACTGCTTTCTCCCATATGCCTTGCAGGTGATGTGTGTATAGACTCGTGTAAATCCTCCATTTCATCATCTGAGTCACTAAACAAGTTAAACATCTCGGCATGGAACTGCTCATAAGGTATTTCGCCTTCTTTCAGATCGATTGGCCTCGGTTCAGATTGTTGTTGAGGTACATAAAGTACAATTTGTTTGTCAGCATTCTCTTTTTGTTGTTGTTCATAAACTTCATCGGCCATTTTTTGTTTTTTCTGCTACTGGCTAGAACTCGTACCTTCAAGTAGTAAAGAACTTAGTGGAGTAACTGGTACATTTGTCTTTGCAGCCACAGAGGGAGAAGGCATGTATCTTCTTCTTTTCTCCCCCTCGGGTTGATCATCAGGGTCCTGATCATCCCGTCTCCGTTTGCTACTCTGTGCCTGAGCCTGACAAGTTTGTTCAAGGATAGTCAGCCGGTCAGTAACCTTTGCCAATGAAGTATAGAATCCTCTGGTCACCCCATCAATCTTACGGTTAACATCTTCATGAAACTCTTGAAAGTCATCCAAGGAGATTCCCTGTAGACGTTGTTCGTTGCGTAGAGTTGTCAGAAGGTATTGATCATGAGTAGATTCAGGTCTTTCTTCTAGGAGCTTGACATACAGAAGACTTTTCAAGGAATCCACTAACATTGTTGTTGGATCAAGTTGCGGCTGTGGCTCAGGAGCAGCAGATCTGGTAGCAAGGAGTGCCTCAATCCTATTTAATTGCTGAGCTTGGGTCTGGGAGGATTGTTCTATCATATCCAACTTTTGATTTGTCATCAGCAGTTGTTGGTGGATTGGTGCCACTGCTTGTTGAATATAATCTTGAAGTTCTGCACGTGTAACAAACCCGGAATCACGAAGACTTTCGGTTGAGGTACCAGCCACAGAGGCAGTACCACCTACTGGAGCAGTAGGGATGTTGGCTCCAGCAGGATTTCCTTCTAATACTCGGATGGCACCTTGAGAGATACCACCTATAGAAGTTGAGGAGACTTGTTAAATGTACAAGCTCAGTACATCTATAATAATTCGGTGTTGATCGAGATAGGCGGAGATCCGCGGTATATCGAGTTGTGCGTTGAAAGGAGTCGAGGACGAGGGAGGCAGTCCTCTATGTTCAATAGGTCGAACTCCTGATTGGGATTGACCTAGAGTATGTGCTATTACCCTGTGCAATAAAGACGGTGCCTGTTGAGAGACACCGTAGTAGCTTTGTGGGGCAGAAACTTGCACGGGTGGGATCACCGCGACTTGTTCAATATGAGGCCCAACAATGTTAGGCCCCATAGTAGATGTGCCTTCCAGGATTTCTGGGTTTAGGGGACCCTCAGCACTCTATTTTTCTTGTCTCACCTCCTTTCTGTCACTCTACTCCTAACTACTAAACTATTTTCATCTTCACCACTACCAGCACCATACCCCGCATATTGATCAGGTTGTATTAGAGAATCAGGGGTGACAGAGCCAATTTCAATAGATAAAATATGAGTTGGAGAAGTGACTGGAATGTGTTCTGGGGCTACAATTGCCTGTCTGGTGGTAGGAATTTCAGTAGGATGGGTAGGAGGATTTAGGGTTATGACCAGACCACTGGGTTGAGGAATGATAGGTTGAACTGTTTGGGTCTGGTCAGGAGAGGTAGTATGTGGATCTGTTAGTTTCATGAAGAAAGGGGTGCTTTCAACTGGCTGTTCAATTGGTTGTTCAGGGGTGCCCAAAGGTGATGGAATAGATTCAAGAACAGGGGCACCTCCTGGCTGAGAAACAGACTCAGGATGAGAAGATTGGGAACTGGATGACTCATAAGCATCAAGACCAAGTTCTTCTATAACAACTTGGCTTAGGGTGGTTTTAGGGATAGATTAAATTGTGGTGGGATTATACATGTCCCCTCCCTCTCTAATTACTCCACCTTCACCATCTTCTCCTCCCTCTCTTCATTTTCTCTCTCCACTTCTCTCTCAGCATCTCCCATAGATGTCTGAGGCTTATCCTCTAAGTCCTCACTGGATACTACTCCTCCCTGGGCAGGTATGGGCGGTTCTGGCACAACCATGGGAGGTATTCCTACACTTGCCCTATAACTCACAAGAATATCATTCTGCTCACATAAATCAAAGAGAGATACATGGAATGGTCTTGGGGTAGGTAGATTTGCCGGAATGGCAGGTTTAATATGCATGAAAAGTTTAGGATTAATAGAAGGTAAACCTGCCCGGCGAGCGATATCAGCATTGTGATCAATCACATATTGGATGATCATGGGTATGAAGCGGTAGTACGGCAGCATGTTGGCATCCTTCTTCTTTTGAGAGTTCTTCCTTAGCATTATAGCTTTGATGTCTTGGAAGAGAAGGAAAGCATAATCCACATGCAAGTGATTGGCGGCTGCCACAAAGATTTTGAGCTAATGCTCCGTTGGAAATTCATAACCCAAATGCTTGGGGTTGAGACACCGTTGAAGCACCATCATAAATGTGTTGTACTTGGGATGCAAGCCGGTGCGTTTGAACTGATTTTTATAGGTGAGTTCACCATCATAACCCATTTCCCTGACAGCTGCAAGAAATGCATCCTCGTCTGGGATTTCCTCAATGTCTATTGCGGGAGGTCTGCTGCCTGCAGTGGGTAGGTAAAAGATCATTCTGAGACGATTGAGAGGTATGTTAGCTTGAAATTCTTCGATCTCAGCATGAATGACCTCATGCCCCCTGTTATTGATACTCACATCACATGTTTTCCAGAATTGTTGAACGTAAAGCTCAAGAATATGTGTGCCGGTTGTAGCTGGGTTGTACGTCAGAAGGTGGTTCAGAGGGTGTATTTTTAGGATTTCAGTGACAATGAGGTAAGTAGGGTTATTCAGTTTGGTCAAGTCAATGTAGTGGTTGTTTGCATAAGACCTAGTGTTAAGGAACTCAGTTTGGGGCATAATCTCCTCAGGGTCATGCACAACTTGAGCCATCTTATATGTACAAATAAATACAACAGTTAAGCCAAATATAAAGAGATATTCAAGAAAACATTGTTTGAACCTGACTGTTGGAACACGGTATGGAGCAGAGCACAGCGGAAGCACAAAACAAAATAATAAAAACCGTACAAAAACTTGTCCGTATCGTGTTCCAAAGTGAGAATCGTTCTACAAAACACAATTGCAACTTAAAGGAAAGAAAGAGGACAGAAATATACCTCCTTACCATTCATGAAGTCAGATGTACCAAATCAAATGGGTGACAAGAGAGAATCCAAAAGTCTTCTCCTCTATTCAATGATCCACACCAAGTTTCCAAGATCCCCGTATGCTAGTACCCCGTCAAATGGACGTCCACCATGACTCCATCTTTTGGAACAGCCGAGTAGTATCTCCTCTTGCACCAAACACTCACTCACAACACTCAAGTATCACCAACTTAGTGTATGTGTTTCATGAAGTTACCAAGAGAGAATTAGAGAGAGAGTTAAAGAGTCTTGCATGTTCTCTTACTGTTCCCGACCACAATAACCTCTATTTGGCCGGATACAAGCCTCATTTCTATTGGTCCACAAGATGGTCCAATCAGAAATAAGATTTTCATGCAGATGGTCCTTCACGGCCTCTCACGGCCCGTGAAGACAAAAATGCGCCACAACCGGCCATAGTCCTTCACGGCCTGTGCCGCGCTCGAGTGACTCGTGAGGGCGTCTCCTTCACGCCTCTACGACCTCTCACGACCTGTGAAGACTCCATGAGCCGTTTGAGAGTCCTTGAGTCAAACGTGAGGGCAGTGGGCTTCATGACCCGTGGAGCATCCCTCACGGCCGTGAAGCCCCAAAATCAAACAATTTGATTTTTGAACCTTCTCTCTTTATCCGTAAGCTTTCGGGATCAATCCTTGGTGTGTGACCCAATAGGCTCGCACATTATCAGCAGTAACACCAATGTACTTGTGTCAGTGGGCAGACACCAACAAACTCCCACTTACACATGACACAACGTACCCAGAGGTATCACAGACAGGGAGCGGCCTCTAGCAAGGCATCCCTGCCCCCAAGTCAGTACGAGGTATGTCATCCCATAGACAAGTACAAATTCACAACCCAAAGGTTTGAAATGGCCCTATAGATAAGTGATCAACCATCCTTTTGTTCGCGATATCGATGCGAAGGCGAGACATGGTACTAAGTCATTCTCAGTCCTTCACGATTATGTTTCTCGATCGAGATTGGTGGTGACCAAAATAAACAAGTTGCAATCGATTACCCAAATCATTGCACACTCGAGCTCGGCCATGCATTTTGGTGTCAGCACCCAATCATCGAAGGGCCCAGGGCTATCTCTCAAAACAGAGGAACAAATTCCTTTGACTACATTGCCCATCACTGTGATCATACTCTGCCCAGCTACTCCCTTTATAATAGCCAGTTACGGACTGCGTTTGAAAGCAACCAGAGCAAAGCAAACCAAAGTGATGCAGACACATGCATCTCCAATATGAGGATGAACTGATATTATCATCCTGATCCACTCATGAATAGTACCACAAAGTGAATTCAGGTGTGGGTCGTCCAGTCACTTGAAACCCCTTTCAAGTACAGGTGAAGTATTGCGTCCCTGTGTCCCAGTCACCATTGGACACATGACCAATCACTTCCCTCAGCCTTCATTCAGACTTCCTTCCCGTGAAGAATGATTGGCTGTGGATATTTAGAATGTAAACACATTCAGGGAAGAGGTAAAACATGCAAAGTTGGAACACAATAAGGCTTACTGAGAGTACCCGTTACACGCGCATTATCAAACCCCTTTGATAATCGATACAAGCAGAAGCACAATATTGCTTAATGTTCCCTAGAATAAAACATGACTAAAACATACTTCAGCCAAGTTCATGTAGACCTTAGTATGACATTCATCACTAGACTGTCACTATAGCTCAGTAAACGGACCATCCATGATGTCATCCGTGTGTACTCTGACATTGATCATATCCCTACTACAACCAACCACTTCCAAAGTGTGCGTTGATGGGATTTCGATCATTTGTCCAAGCCGTTAAACATTCATTGTTTCAAACGAACCCAATAAGGCAAACAATGCTTGGGTCTCAAATATAATGTGCATAAGTCATCGTACTCTTATTGTCTCAAAAGATCTCAATCGAGTCAGCGATGCTTAGATCTCAATGATCACATCCCTGCTACAACCAACTACTTCCAAAGTGTGCGTTGATGGGATTTTGATCATTTGTTCAAGCAGTTATACCTTCATTGTTTCAAAAAGAACCTAATAAGGCAAAAAATGCTTGGTTCATAATGATTGACGTGTATAAGCCATCGTACCCTCATTGTTTCAAAAGATCCAATAGAGTCAGCGATGCTTTAAGAAAACACGTAAATTAACAACACTATATTTCGAAAAGGATAACAAACCCCAATCAAGATCGGCGGTTATCCTTTAAAGTAGAAGTCATCACAATAGTAACAACTCACTTTAAGCTTCTTCTAATTACACACCACAAGAACATATACTCATATTTCTTGTTTTCATAAACTTCTTTGAATATCCCATATTTATTATGGACACATAATTCTTAATTTTACGCTTTTATCCAAGCTAAAACAAGACATTATCTCCAAAAAAATAGTATGTTCTAGACATACAAAATAGGATTATAACAGCGCTCTCACTAGCTCTGGCATCTATCCAAGTTTCATCATTGCTTACTGAAAACTCAAACACTTGATTTTCTTAGCAAAGATTCCAAAACTTAGATTTACTCTAAGCCCAAAAGGACTTCATATTTGTAGACTTCATAAGGATACTCAGGATATAAAAGACCCTCGAACAGTGTTGTGAGCACTTCCTCATAAAATTCCTATAACAGAATGCGGTCTTTGCATCATACTGCCATAAAACGGCATAAGCATCCGCTTAAACTTCAACATAACTACTGGGAGAATGTCTTCATATGATTCCAACCCAATGGTTAATCATCATGAAACCATTTCCTACCAGTCAGTATTTGAAGTTATCTACAAACTTATCCATGCAGATCTCATTCCCAAAAGATCTATTTACACCATCAGGTCAAAACCTAGGTGTTGGATTAACCAAGTTCAAAACTTGAAAATCCAGCATGGAATGTTTCTTATGTTATTACATTTCTCTTCTTAGCAGACTCAAGGGCCCACTACAGCTTCCGTTAGTTGATGCATAAATCACGTATCTTTAATAAGTCATCGCCCTCAGATATAATAAATTATACTCTTCTGATCTTATGACGACTCTTACAAGACAAATGAAAAAGTAATAACTTTATGCCAGATACTCCAACATAGCCATGTTGAGTTTCAATCATTTCTGATCGAATGCTAGTGTCAACATCAGGTCTTTTATCTAAATCTCACGTTCTTCCACTGGAATGCTTTAGTTATTCCTTTCCCTTTTTGAGCAACCAAACCCGGTTC
Source organism: Pulicaria dysenterica (assembly GCA_947179395.2). NCBI lineage: Eukaryota > Viridiplantae > Streptophyta > Magnoliopsida > Asterales > Asteraceae > Pulicaria > Pulicaria dysenterica. The sequence goes on along the minus strand of OX359288.1, from coordinate 61,483,332 downwards.
TCAAAAGGATATGAAATGAATATCTAAAACTCAAAAGAACTATTAAATACATTAGCATCCTCTAAGTTCATCCATCTCCCACTAAATGTAGACTGGATAACTTTGATTTATGAGATAGACAAGCAAAGAACTCTTTCTAGTCAAATCTCCTCAGATGCTAATTCGACCATCTTTGTTGATTTAAAACAAGAACATTGCCCGCCACTACTCAAGTACACCTATCCAATAGAATACTTAAGTTTAATCCATCAAGACGGAACCATAATCAATATGTTCCATTCCTCCATTTAGCGATCCATGTAAAAGCATGTATCCTAGGAGAAGTGAATTATGAGTCAACCTCACAATTCTTATGATGGTTTCGAAATTTAGAATGTAGAAGCTCAACATCTCACAAGATTTGAGTATCTTTATTCCTTTTGCCCTCTTTATTATCAAATCTGTTAAGGGTGAGTCTTGAACACCTCTCAGGTTTCAGACACTCGTCTAATAAATTAGACTTACCCATTTCTTCTACCATCATCGGTAAAGGTAACAAATCACATTGAGTTACTCCTTATGTTTTAGCCTGAATTGTCTTTACACAAACGTGCAAACGAAATCCAACAAGCTTTTATTCCTTTCACTTTCACAAGGGAAGGATATGTTAGTTATTTAGCCTTATAAGCAAGATTTGCAATCAACAATTGACCAAAGTCAAAAGCATCCAAGTTCCTATTCTCATGGATCTTGGTGATGTTAGTCTTGTCTATATGGTTAAATCACCTATTTCATAAGGATAACAATTCAATAATCATTCATAATCATTCCATTACTTCCTTAAGCAAAAGCTTATTATAAATGCCAAGACATGAATAAAGTTTGAAATATATCTCGAAAACCCACAATAACATAGTTCAAAGTAAAATTCATCGTCATCACAGGCATAAAAGATACAATGCTTCTTGCCACACAGGGCGTAAGACAAAGATCTAAATGAAGTAATAGTATAGCTGGATGGAATGGCAAGACTCTTCTTGCAATCCTTTTAGTTAGGGACAACCACCATGTTTCCCTCTCTAAGGTCTAGCTCTCCATGCATCCATTACCTACTCCTGATAAACACCTGCACTTTGCAACAAACAAGTTTCTGACAAACATGAGTGTTATGACTAGCGTTCAAAACCCAGTCTTTAGAAGTAGAAGATCAATGGAGTTTGATCATAAATGTACCGAAGATGATGAGCTAACGTTCTTCCGCTTTAGGATACTTAGCTCTTTCAGGCACTTAGGGCAGGCGTGACGGTGCCAATTTCCAATTTCTCCGCAAAAGTAGCAAACTACCCCATGTGGAACATCATCTTGAGGCACAATCTCATTGTCCTATGACTCCACAGTTTCGGATGGCCCAGTCATACAAGGCTTTCCTTTTGAGGTCAGTTTCTCCTTCTTGCTTACTTGTTTCCTAGCAGCTAAAGTGGATGTGGATGAGGCACGATCCTTCTCAACCATGTAAGACTGAACAGCCTTCAGGGTGTCTTGAAGTTCGATCAAGGATTTATCCAAATTGTCTTTGTGATAGTTCTTGAAAAACTTCTCATAAGACGCGGGCAGGGATTGGAGGAACATATCCACCGCAATCTCCCTCCCTATTGGAAGTCCAAGTCTCTCCAATTGGTCCATGTATCCCTTCATCATAAGGAAATGGACACTAACATCCTCACCTTCCTGCATCTTACAACCGACCAAAGCCTTTATACACTCAAACCGTTCTTGTCTAACCTAGTGTGGGAACATGTCCTTTAGCCGGTTTATCATGTCATACGCACTCAATTTCTCAAGCTGTTGTCGCAACTCAAAGCTCATATTCGATAACATGAGACAAGAAATATCTTGTGTATCTCTAACACGCTTCTCAAAAGCATATCGAGTGGCCCAGTTCGTGTTGGTAGTAGGTGGCTCCGGAAAGGGTTCCTCAAGGATGTGCAACTTTGACTCGTGACGGAGGACAATCCTCAATACACGATACCAGTCAGCGAAGTTCACTCCTATGAGTCTCTCCCTTTCTAGGAATAATCGAAGTTTAAAGTTTGGTGTGGTGTCGTTAATGTTTACCATCTATAAAAGAGTACATGTTTTAGTTATTTCCGATATAATCCTCGTTAAAATAATTACCCAGCTGATTAAGAAAACCAAATTATCTTAACCAGGGCTAAGAACCTTATTTCACCCCAATCCATGATGGGTTTGCCGCGGATCACTTCATGGAGCTATTTAGGCCGGTAAACGCTTTACCAATTGCAATCTGAGATTACAACTCCTAGACACTTGCGGGATCCTAGGAACTCATAGCACCCATTTGGCATGTTTGATCCCTTCCCTCACCGATTCCTCATTAATCCGCTTTGATAGCTCGGCTAAAGCTCGACAACTACCAAGGCGTATTAAGTCTTGGAATTGTAAATCGACCGTCAAGATACACGGTGGTACTCTAGCCCAATGACCGGCTCGGCTAAAGCTCGACAACCGACCCTTGAGAGTTGCCACACGCACCTTCCACACAGTTACGCAAAACCGACCTCGGCTAAAGCTCGACAACCGATCTTGTTTCACTAGATTCGGGTGGTGTCATCTTACGGGAGGTGAGTGATTTACATTTTTAGAAAAACGGGTTTTTTTTTAAGTGGTCTTGTGGCGCGCGAGGTTTGTAAACCAATTCAAAACTCTTGGTTTTTTTATTTTGAAAAATTTTCAAGCGAGCGAAGAACTAAAAAACCACGCAAGAAAATAAACAAAACAACAACCACATACAAGTTATATCCGGTAACATGCCCCTAAACCCTATGCGCTTTCCTCGTGAGCCAAACGAGGAAAGCAAGGCAACTTAAAGGAACTTAAAGGAAACAAAGTGATAAAAACCGTACAAAAACGGGTCCGTACCGTGTTCCAAAGTGAGAATCGTTCTGCAAAACACAATTGCAACTTAAAGGAAACAAAGAGGACAGAAATATACATCCTTACCATTCATGAAGTCAGCTGTAGCAAATCAAACGTGTTACAAGAGAGAATCCAAAAGTCTTATCCTCTATTCAATGATCCACACCAAGTTTCCAAGATCCCCGTATGCTAGTACCCCGTCAAATGGACGTCCACCATGACTCCATCTTTCGGAACAGCCAAGTAGTATCTCCTCTTACACCAAACACTCACTCACAACACTCAAGTATCACCAAATTAGTGTATGTGTTTCATGAAGCTACCAAGAGAGAATTAGAGAGAGAGTTAAAGAGTCTTGCACGTTCTCTTACTGTTCCCGACCACAATAACCTCTATTTGGCCGGATACAAGCCTCATTTCTATTGGACCACAAGATGGTCCAATCAGAAATAAGATTTTCATGCAGATGGTCCTTCACGGCCCGTGAAGACAAAAATGCGCCACGACCGGCCATAGTCCTTCACGGCCCGTGCCGCGTTCGAGTGACTCGTGAGGGCGTCTCCTTCACGACCCCTCTATGACCTCTCACGACCCATGAAGACTCCACGAGCCGTATGAGAGTCGTTGAGTCAAACGTGAGGGCAGTGGGCTTCATTACCCGTGGAGCGTCCCTCACGGCCGTGAAGCCCCAAAATCAAACAATTTGATTTTTGGACCTTCTCTCTTTATCCGTAAGCTGTCGGGATCAATCCTTGGTGTGTGACCCAATAGGCTCGCACTTCATCAGCAGTAACACCAATGTACTTGTGTCAGTGGGCAGACACCAACAGTGACTTGTGATCACACTTTGGTAAGAGAGTCAAAATTGAACACTTTTGACCAACACTATAAAATTTGAAAAACCTTCTCTGAAAGCCCCATTGTGTACATGATGATTTTAAGTATAAAAAAGTTATTTTGATAATTTTAATATGGCAATTAGATAGTAATAAACAACTTTGTAGTACTTGAGTATAGTCCAAAAATCATCATAACACCCTCTTTTGAACTAAAAAGTGAACTTTTAGTGTGAGTTCATACACCTCAAGAACACGAAGAACACTTTTTTGAGATTTATGAAATATTTTTACACCAAAGTGTTCCCCATGTGTTTCGCAAAATTGGTTTGAACAAACAAGTCTGTTTCGTGTCCCAAAAGTCCATCTTTAAGTCTCGAAAGTTCCTATCGCATGCGGCTGTTCTAGGGCCAAAAATCAACATTTTAACTCAAAATTTTCAAAATATAAACCATACAAGCTGTTACCTATATAAATTGGGAGTATTTTGATATAAAAATTGCAAATTTCGGCAGAGTAACGAGGGAGTTCGTGAAATCAAGTAGCCAAAAACGAGAGAGACTTGTGAGTTTTTGAATTTTGATCTTGTGAAGTGACCGATGGGTGGATGTGACGGTTATAAATTTAATGGGACACGTGTTGCGTGTTGATTGGTTGGAACAATGGTGAAAAAACGCGGCTGATAGAGTAAAAATGCATCCGGCTGATAGAAGTTCTGAATCGCATACGATTCACCCTTTGGTGTGTTAATCGCATGCGATTGAGCCTTACTGATTCTATCAACTGTTCGAATTGCATGCGATTAACCCTTTGGTTTATCAATCACATGCGATTGAGACTTGGTTCATGTCAGTGATAGACTATCGCATGCGATTGATGATTATTTGACAGTTGTAATCCCTTGCGATTAAAGCCTATGCGATTGAACCAAGACTTAGAAAATTATCATTTTGTTGAGTTGCAAGAGATCCCATGCGATTGATGCATAGAATGCGATTGTTTGTAATAAAACCAACACATGGAAATTTTCTGAGAATTCAAAATATCTGGATTTTTAGAGTTGAAAATTTGATTTTCCAAGATATCTTGATTTGAGTGATTGTTTTACACACTCCCCCCAGACTCTTGCATCTGTTTATGACAAATTTCAAAATTTAATCTCAACATCTGGGGAATGTGCCAGATGTATACTTCTCCCCCTACACATGTGCATAATGTGTACACAGATGCAACATGTGTATAACCATAAATTCACTCCCCCTTGAGTGTAGCATTAGTAATTTGCACAGAGAACAAACAGTGAAACACCTACTCTAGACAAAAAAGAAAGAAAGGAAATATGAAGCAACAGTATATTATATTTTCAAGTTCAGCATGCCTAACTTGGATACCAACTCAGTGAAGCGACTTTGTTCTAATGATTTGGTAAACAAGTCAGCAAGCTGATTTTCAGTAGGAACATACTGGAGTTCAATAAGTCCTTTCTCTACGTTATATTTTATGAAGTGATAACGGATATCAATGTGTTTAGTTTTAGAGTGGTGTATCGGATTGCAGGAGATAGCTATGGCAGACTGAGAATCGCATAGTAATGGAATTTTGTCATACCTGAGGCCAAAGTCTGATAACTATGTACGTATCCAGAGACTTTGTGAATAGCACATTGCAGTAGCAACATACTTAGCTTCAGCTGTAGAAGTAGATACACAGTTTTGCTTCTTGAAGGCCCAGCAGACTAAATGATCTCCCAGAAAGTGTGCACTACCAGAGGTGCTTTTCCTATCAATCTTGTAACCGGCATAGTCAGCATCGGAGTAAGCATGAAGATCCAGATTTGAATCTTTGGGATACCATAGACCTAGATCCATAGACCCTTTGAGATATCTAAATATCCGCTTAACAGCCAGAAGATGTGACTCATTAGGATTCGCCTGGAATCGGGCACAGAGACAGGTAGAGAGCATGATGTCTGGACGACTTGCAGTGAGATACAGTAATGATCCAATCATCCCACGGTAAGTTTTCAGATCTACTGGAGAACCATCTGAATCTGCTGATAGCTGTGCCTTAGTAGCCATGGGTGTGGATATGGGTGTGCAGTTAATCATATCATACTTCGTTAGAAGATCTTTGATGTACTTGGATTGGAAAATAAAACTGCCATGACTTAACTGCTTCACCTGGAGTCCGAGAAATAATGACATCTCTCCCATCATACTCATTTGAAATCTGTTTGCCATGATCTTAGCAAACTCGTCACTGTATTTTGGATTGGTAGACCCAAAAATAATATCGTCCACATATATTTGAACCAAAATCCTGTCCCTACCCTTCATCTTTGTGAATAGAGTGGTATCAGTCTTTCCTTTGGAGTAGCCTTCACCAATCAAATATTCAGATAAGACATCGTACCATGCACATGGAGCTTGCTTTAACCCGTACAAGGCCTTATCTAAGATATAGACATCATTTGGATGTTTTGAATTGATTAACCGCTCAGGTTGTGAGACATAGACATCTTCTTTTAGTACAACATTAAGAAAAGTTGTCTGCACATCCATCTGAAAGACACGGAAGCTTCTGGAGGCTGCATATGCAAGAAAGAGCCTTATAGCCTCAATACGAGCAACAGGGGCAAATGTTTCATCATAGTCAATGCCCTCTTGTTGATTGTAGCCTTTAGCAACCAACCTAGCTTTATCACGAATGACCACTCCATCCAAATCCCTTTTGTTCTTAAATACCCACTTAGTTCTGACAACAGATTTTCCATATGGAAGAGGAACTAATCTCCAGACTTTGAGACGATCGAATTGGTGTAGTTCTTCTTGCATTGCAAATACCCAATCCGGATCATCTAATGCATTAGAAGTCTAGGTGGGTTCAATGATGCTTAGAAAACCCGAAAATTGACATTCGTTTGTTGTTGCTGCTCGTGTTCGAACGCGAACTGAAGGGTTTCCTATGATGTTATCCTCAGAGTGATGTCTTGTCCACTTAATCTCGTGGGAAGTAGAAGATGAAGGAATAAGATCTTGTAAGTGTCATGCTTCCTCTTCAGCTTCAAGGGAGAAATGTGGGTCTGAATCAAACACAGGTGGGCTCTTTGGGTCAGAAATCTGAGAGATCACAAAGGGACGAGTGACAGAGACAGATGTAGAATCCTCAGCATATAGATCTGCAAATGGATTCATTTCAGTGACCGTGGGAGCCGTAATAGAAACACTTGTGTGTACAGCTGTGTTGTTCCTGTTGTCAGTTAAAACAGGGGTTGATTCAGATCTAAAGAAATCAAACAAAAAATCAAGATTAGTATTTGAACTGGACGGATTGTTTGATTCTTTATTTTGAAGCACCGGTCTTGAACAGGTATGTCCAGAAACGTTCACTGTTGATTTAGGTGGAAAATCTGTAACATTCAATGCGTCATCAAATGTTACGTTGATACTTTCAACAATGCTCTTTGTTCGTTTGTTAAAAACTCTGTAGGCTTTGGACTCAGTAGAATAACCTAGGAAAATAGCGTCATCAGCTTCGGGTGCAAATTTTCCTAGATTATCCTTGTCATTAAGTACAAAGCACCTATTACCAAAGACATGAAAGTATTTGATATTAGGCACTATGCCATTGGCCAGTTCGTATGGAGTTTTATTAAAGCGTTTATTAATAAAAGAGCGGTTCTAAGTGTAGCAGGCAGTGCTGATTGCTTCAGCCCAAAAGGAAGGTGGGAGCCCAGAATATGATAACATGGTACGGGCAGCTTAAACCAAAGTTTTGTTTCTTCTTTCCACTACACCATTTTGTTTTGGGGTGTATGCAGCAGAGAATTGATGGCTGATCCCGACAAGGTCACAGAAGCTCTTTAGAGTACTTTTTTAAATTCAGTTCCATTGTATGTCCGGATGGAGATAACACTCTAACTATGCTTATTCTGCTGTTGTTTGATGAAGGAAATGATTGTGAGAGTGACTTCATCTTTTGATCGCAAAAACTTAACCCAAGTATATCTGGAGTAGTCATCCACCATGACTAGAATATATTTCTTCCCACTTTTGGACTGAATTCTCATAGGACCACAGAGATCCATGTGCAGGAGTTCCAAAGGCTTTGTAGTGCTGAACACTTGTTTAGATTTATGTGAAGCCTTTTTCATTTTTCCTTTCTCACACTCTGCACACAGATGATCCTTTTTTAATCTTAACTTAGGAATGCCTCTCACCAAGTCACCAATGACTAGTTTGTTAATATTTTGAAAGTTCAGGTGAGAGAGTTTTCTATGCCATTACCAAGTAAGATCTGTGGAGGCTTCGGACAGTAGACACACAGAGGTAGGGGAGTCATACTTTTCCAAATCAATGAAATACAGGTTAGATTTTCTTGAACCTGCCAGTAACTCATCTCCATTTTCAGTTAAAACGGAACATTTGTTCTTCTTAAACACTACCTCTAGGTCTTTATCACAGAACTGTCCAATACTAAACAAATTATGACCCAACCCTTCAACATATGAGACTTTCTTGATCTTGATGTGCTTCTTTTCTATGTCTCCGTACCACATTATTGGTGCAACATTGTCGTTCCCAAAACGTACATTCCTGGAGTACTTAGGAACATAATTCTTGAGAAGACCTTTGTTTCCTGTCATATGCTTGGTACAACCGGAGTCCAGGTACCACAAGTAAGGCGCCTGCAAAAAGAGAATAAAGCACGTTTAGGTCCCCATATGTGAATGGATCCTGAATTGTTAGTCCCTAGGATTGGTTGAGTAATAACTGCCTTTTCATGTGGTAGTAAAACTTCTAATGATCTATCCTTAGGTACCCAAGGGGGTTTAATCTTTTGTCGAGAAGGAATAGATCTGGAAGGAATTGGCTTAGACGAAAGTTTCGGTACTACTGTTGGTTTGAAAGTTGATGGAATAGGAGGTTTAAGATTCGGCAAAGTTGCGGAAGCGTTATGTTTGCGAATTCAAGTTTTAGTGGAATTCTTGAGAATTCATTGCGTCCTCGGTGCATCAACTGGCTTTTGCTGAACGGGAACTTTGGGAGCAGTAGGTTGTACTACTCTTTGATTGGAGGAGGGCTTAGGTTTAGAAGGGTTGATATTTTTGAAAGTTGGATTGCTAGATCATTTTTGAGAATGCAAGAGTTTCTCCTCAGCAATCCATGCCTTTTTGAAAGCATCATATCCTTGTTTCCTGTAGACTTCCAGCTCCTTGATTGTCAGTAAGCGCCTTGATTTGTTTAAACATTTGAGTGCATGTGACTGACGAGTGGTGATCCACTGATGAATGATATGTCCTTTGGAATTTATAAATGGAACACAGATCTGATTAGAGTAAAAGTTTGTCCTGTCCTCACATGGTTTAATGCCAATTTGTTTTCTTAATTGATCATATTCACAATGACCATGGAGGCAACCATCACTAATACAAAACATTGAAGAGGCAATTTTATCATGTAAACTTGAATGATTACAGATAGTATCAAACATCAAAAGTTGTTCGCATGTATGTCTAGTGTTCGAACATTTCCTAGATGACCTAGGAATGACTCTCTTCCAAGTTGTGTTTATTTTACCCTTTTCACTCTCGGACTTCTTCACATCTGCAGCAGAAGATAAAATGTTAGTACTAAGTCTTGGTCTACTGGCTGCTCCTTTTGATGATTCAGGTATGTCTGTGTTCATACGAGAAATGTGATTAGAAGTGGAGGTGTGTTTTGGTTTGAAAATCTGTTTAAGTTTTAGATTTACCACAGATGACTTATTAACATATTTTATCTCATATTTGATATCTTGGGAAGATGTAGACACATGTTTGGAACCTTCAATTCGTACATCAACGGCAATTCCCTGTGGCTAGAAGGTGAATGGAGTAGGTGGTTCCATTGCAGTTTCGACCTCCTTGATTCTCTCATGCAATGCAAAGTTTTCTTTGCATAAGTCATCAATGATCTTTCCATCAAGATTAAATATTGTTTGGAGACGCTTGTGGAGGATGGCATTTTCTTGAACCATTTGAGAGGATTTAGGGAGTTGTTCAGAAATTGGGTTGATTTCAGGTGTGGTTTCTGGTTGGATAGCTTTGGTATGGTTTCCTAGTACCAGATGAGTGAAGCAAAACTCTTGTATGGTTTGGAACCTTTGCTGCAATTCCTTGTGGGGAATGTATAGAAATTGCGGTTTTGGCACTTCAGGAGCGTAGAGTTTCTCATCTGTATATACTGGTATGGTGACAACAGAGTTAAGTGTTGAAATGGGGTAAGTGAAGTATGAGTCATTGAGGTTGGAGTAGTTGAAGGGAGTTTCAGTTTTGAGAAGTAAGGTTCATTTGACATCCTCTTCAAGTCGTTCTTCCTCTTGACCAACAAATACCATTCGTTGAGTGAGTCCCTCGCCAAAAAGATGTGCATTGTATAATTGTTTGGCTGATATTTTACTCAAAACACTTGGGTTATCAAAACCAAGTCCATCGAATGTGTTGGTTATGGTGCCCACTGACACACATATATTAGTAATAATACCGATAATACACGAGCCTATTGGGTCACACGCCAAGGATTGATCTCGACGACTCACAATTGGAAGACAGAAATAAAGATTTCGGAAACTGTGTTTCCGCGCCGCGTAACCTTTTGGTTTACGCGACGCGGAAACCGTCTGACAGAACCTTGACTTTGTTGTTCTTTTCATAACTTAAGGAACAAGTATTGGGTCACCTAGTAATCATTGGACGACTTATGGCTCTGCTATCAGGCATGTTATAATGCATATGAGTCTAAGGGTGTTGTAAGGTAGAATACTTGACCAAGAAATGAAGCAAGGCTTTTTCTTTTTCTCTCTAAGACTTGCATACTCTCTTCATGAGAGTTCTTGGGTGTTCTTGAGTGAGTCCAGAAATCAAAAGTGTTCTTGATGAATTTCTGGAAGTTGTGAGTTGTACCAAGGAGTGATTTCAAGGCTTTGAAGATCACAAGTTGGCATACTAGCATTTGGAGATCGAACAAACTTGGTGTGGACTATCAATAGAGAGTTGCTCTCTTGTGACTTTGAGTTCATTCCAACATGATGAAATCAGAAGCTGGAGCTTGGTATATTTCCTATCTCATCTCTCTTATTTGGTTGCTTTATCTTTATGTAGAGTTCCACCATTAGTGGGTCTTGATGGCATCTTGTTTTTATTCCTGAAAATCTGTTTTTCACGCTTCAACCGCGCGGGTAAGATGGCCAACGAAACCCAACAGTGGTATCAGAGCCATCTCTACATAGGTATTGCACCTTGGTGGCTTGAAAAACCCGAAATCGAAAAACTGGATTTGCTGTCAGGTGGGTTACGCGGCGCGTAAATGGATCTGACAGATTTTTAAAAAATTATAAAGAAGTTTTTTGCAGTCGGGTTTTTGGCATCCAAAAATGGTTTCTGTGATTTTTGTTCTAGAAATTATTTTTTGGTATATTAAGATGCATTGTATCTTGGTTGGTGTATTTATATGTATATTATTATTTTTGGCATAAAAATAGTAATTGCATATACTTACATTATGTATATATGAATATGTTTCATCAAAAATGGTTTGTTGTTACTAATACATATATACATGGGATTATTTAGTGCCTTGAGTTTTTAGAAATAATCTTAATCAAGATACATAAGTTTACATGGTTTTGTGTGACACACCATATTGTTCATGTTGTTCATATTGTTCATGTTATGTTGGTAACCATTAAATGCCCTAGACCTTGTGGATGTTTGGTTGTGTTAAATTAGTTATTCATTCATTTGGTGACTAAATGTCACATGGTATGTAATAATTAATTTATTTAATTTATTTGGTATGTAAATTATTTTGTGGCTTGCATGCCATTTAAATTCCATGTTATGTATTTTTTGTACTAGAAAATAGGATTTGTGGCTTGTATGCCATTTATTTCATTTTCTATGTAATTGTAATATGGAAGCAACCATCGGGAGTCCTTGGAGAGACGTCTTGGCAAACACGAATCCGAGAAGCCCAATGGAGGTAGCGGATTTAGTGGGAGCACATCCAAGTCAAGGATATGTCCTTAGATGACTTTGTTTTATCCGTAGTGGCTCACGGGAAAAACGCATAGGTTTTAGGGGCATGGTTATCAACTATTATATATGTGTGTGGTTGTTTTATTATTTATTGTTTATGCATGGATTATTGGATTGCATGCTAGACAATTTTTGATAATAATAAAACTCAAGAGTTTTTAACATTGGTTTAACAAACTCGCGCGCGCATAAGATTAACAAAAGAGAATATAACTATGGCTTATAATTCAAAGTGTAAAATGCGTTTTGTCACTTATTTGTTAATCTAATCGCTCAAATGGTTTTTTAAACCGGAAAACTAAATCCCGTTTTCTAAATGTAAATTTCACACCACCCATAAGATGACACCGCCCGAATCTAGTTATACAAGGGTTGATTGTCGAGCTCTAGCCGAGTTAATCTTTGTATGGACTGTGTGGAAGGCGCGTGTGGCAACTCGCAAGGTTGATTGTCGAGCTCTAGCCGAGTCAATCGTTGTGCAAGAGTACCACCATGTATCTTGATGGTTGATTTACGATTTCAAAATAATATTTTAAATAATTGTCGGGCTCTAGCCGAGTTATTTAAAATCATAGTTTGAAGTAGGTGTGGAGGGATCAAACATGCCAAATTTGAAACAATGGTTGTCAACTTGGTTCCCGCATGGAACTAAGAGTTGTAACAATGGATTACAATTGGTGAATTTGTACCGGCCTAAATAGCTTTGCCACATGATCCGCAGAAAACCCGTCACGGTGCAAGGTGGAATATGGTTCTTAGCCCTTGTTAAAATTTAGATTTTATAAATAAAATGGGTAAAATATTTTAACGAGGATCTATTCAATATTAACTAAATTGTATACTCTAAAGATAACTTACACGTTAACAACAACACATCAAAGTTAATACTCCGTCGGTTCCTAATAAAGGATAAACTCATACATGTAAACTTAATTGTCTAACATTATTGGTTGAGACAAAGTTGTACATTATTGAGAAAACCTTTTAAAGCCACTTGCTACCAATGCGAACTAGGTCATTAGATGCGCACAATGCGTGTCGTAGACATAAGAGAGGATTATGTGTCTAGACATAAGTCGGTTGTTGGATGCACGAAGGTGGGAATAAATGTGTCTATGTCCTTATTATTAAGGCGTACATGGACCAAATGAAGAACTCTTTGATAGAGCTTCATGGTATGATTAGAGACTGCAAAGTCTAAACATGACCAATGAAGATTACTTCATATATTCCCAAATAAGGCTACTAAGGAACAAATAATCAATGAAATAGAAACTGACCTTTAATGGAATTTTTTATTTTTAATCAAGCCTTCCATTATATTGGAGTTAAAGAGCAATGTGATTGCGCCTACGGTGATTAGACTCCTTGAGGGGTAGTTTGCTACTTCACGATAAGATTAGAAATTAGCGCCACCATTTTGTCTAAATGGGTTAAACACTCTTTTAGCCTTTTGACTTAAGGTACATTCATGATTAAACTCCATTGTTTTTAATGCTACTTCTATAGGCTAGGTTTTTGAATGCTAGCTATAATATTTAAATTTGTTGGAAATTTATTTGCTGCAAAGTATAAGTATGAAAAGGGAAGTAGGCATATAAGGCATAGAGAGCTGGACTTCAAATAGAAAAACAAGATAGTTGTTTCTATTGAAAGGATTGGAAGTATGACACTTGCCTATCCTTCTAGCTAATATATTACTTCAATAGATATTTGTTTTGCATTTTTCGTGGCCAGAAACATTATATCTATTATGCCATTTGTTAGACGATGTATATTATTTTGAACCATGTTATTGTTTTAAAGTTTATACATGTCAAGGCATTAAGCTTATGCTTAAAAAGTAATATCATGATCATGAATAACTTAGATAAGTTATCCTTATGACATAGTTGACTTAACCATATAAACAAGACTTGCATCGCCAAAATCCAAGTGGTCAGGAATTTGGAATCATTTGACCATGGGTCAAATGTTGAATACAAATCTTATTTACTAGGTTAATTTACTTATACATCCTTCACTTGTGTATGTGAAAGGATTGATGGCTTGTTGGATTACGTACACACTTTTGTGTGTAGACCGTTCAAGCAAATCATAAGGTATAAACTCCAAATACTTCGTTACCTTTACCGATGATGGTAGAAGGAATGGGTATGTCTATTTGTTTATAGACGTGTGTTTGAAACTTTAGAGGTGTTCAATAAACACCATAACGAAGTGCCTGATTGAAAACGGACAAAGGGAATATGATACTCGAATCTAGTTTCACAAAGGATGATTGTTGAGCTTTAACCGAGTTAATCCTTGTGTAGACTGTGTAGATTGAGTTAATATGTTCTAAAATTCTATTACCATCAATTGAATTATGGATTTGTCACATAATTCACTCCTTCTATGACACATTGTATAATTGGTCATATAATGGAGGAATCGGACATTCTTGATTTGGTCTGGTAATTGATATGTTACACTTTAGTACTCAATTATGGAGTGATGTAAAGTAGTGGCGGGCTATGTTCTTAATCTTAAACCAACAAAGACGGTTAAGACTACACCTTAGGGGATGAGACTAGAAAGAATATCTTTGCTTGTCTGTCTCAAAGTCTGGATTGTCTAAACCTGCGTTTTGTACGTGAGGTGAAGGAATCCGGAATCTAAAGGTGTTACTCCATTAGGTATTCTTCTAAGACCATGGGATATTTGTTTTTATAAAAACAAAGTGTTTTCTCGGAATAAGTTTCTTTTCTTCAAAACTAATATCCATGGATGTCTGTAGAAGTAAAAGTAAACCTTGAATGGAATAACCTGATGTTGGGACTAGCAAATAATCAGAAATGATTAAAATTCAGCATCAGAAGGCTGGAGAACCTGACATATAGTCATTTCCTCTTAGACTGGTATATGTCGTCATAAGACCAGAAAGATATAGTTTATTATATATAAGGAAGACGACTTGATGATAACTCATCAACTACTGGAAGCGTAATGGGCCTAGTGTCTGCTAGTAGAAAAGAGACAATGAATGTGAGATGTAATCCATGGAGGATATTCTAGTTTGAAACTTGTTTTTATCCTATACACGTGGGTAGAAACCCATAGAGTGTATATGGTTCTTTATGAAAGAAACCATCATGGATTTGATTACAACTTCGAATATCGACTAATAGAAGTGTTCTCGATGATTGACCAGTAGGGAGGTATCATCTGGAAATTTTCTCTTAGTGGTAATGTCGAAGAGTAAAATTGTAGACCATTTTGAATACCGACTTATTGGAAAAGTTTTCTTGATGATTGACCAAGTGGAAGGTATCATCTAGAAACTTTCTTTCAGTGGTTATGTCAAAAGTGGTTTTGTAGACAACTTCAAATATCGCATGGATGAGAAGGGCGTTCTCGATGATTGACCGTAATGAGGTATCATCTTGAAACTTTATCTCAATGGTTATGTTGAAGTTTATGCAGATACTCATAAGATATCACTGCCCTTTTATAGGCTATGATATATTGATAGAAGGACTCTATTCCTTAACAGGAATTTTTATGAGGAAGTGCTTAAAAAACTATCCGGAGGTCGCTTACATCAAGAGTATCCTTGTATTGTCTACAAGCACAAGCATCCTTGTGTAGTGTAAGAGCACAAGAATTCTTGTAGAGTCTGCAAATTATGGAAGTCTATTGATAGACTTAAATAAGCATCTCAGGGTTGGAACCTTTGCTTTGATATGAAGATCATATATGTGATTTTTCAAAAGCACGGATTAAACTCTATTAATGTCAGGGCTAGTGGGAGCATTTTAATAATCATATACTTGTATATACTTTATATTGGAGAAAATGTCCCGACTATGCTTGGTTCAAAAGCTTAGTTCAGGAGTTATTCGTCCATAATGATTATTATAAATATAATATTGATTATGGAGTACAAGAAATATTGAGATATGTTCTTGGAAAATTTATGGAAAGATAAAGCTTAGAGTAATTTATTACTCCAGTGCTAATTTCTATAAAGGATATCTGACGATTTAGATCGGAGTACATGATCCTATTTTATGTGTAGTTGTTAGTAAGAATGTTTCTCAAAACATTGATGACCCTATTTGGATCTACCGAGATAATGAGGGTATAATGGCTTTTGCACAAGAACCATTATCCTTAGTGTCACTTACCTTATTGAGTTCTTTTGAAGCAATGAAGGTACTTGGACTTGGACAAAGGACCATAGTCTCGTCAACAAACACTTTATGAGTGGTTTGGTTGTGTTTGGAGGTATGGTCTTCATGAGAGTACAAACGGATAGCATTATGACTGATCCGTTTAATTAAGCTTAAGTCATAGGCTGATGATGGTTGTCATACTAGCGCCACAAATCCTTTTGCAAAAGGACTTGACTTAAGTTTATTTTAGTTATATATTGATATACTAAATTTTGGGAACACTAAGCAGTATTGTATATCATACTATATCGATTATTAAATGTGATTTAATAATTCGCCATGGGCGGGTATTTTCATGAATCTTTACTGTGTTCTATCTTAGCATGTTTAATAACTTCCCATAATGATTTTGCATTATAAATGTCCACAGTCGGTCATTCTTCATTGAGGAGGAAGTTTGAATTAAGATTGAGGGAAGTTGTTGGTCGTTATCCAACAATGGATTGGATAAAAGAGACGCAACACTTCGCCTGTGCTTAACTAATTCAAGTGATTGGACGACCCACACCTGAGCTTACCTCATGGTTTATGTTATGAGTAACTCAGAAAGATAATATCATTTCGTCCTTAGACTGGAGATACATGTGTTTCAAAGCATGAACCTGCTTTGCTTTGATTTCTTTCTAACGCAGTTCGTGACTGGCTGTTATAAAGGGAGATTTTAGGTAAAGTGTGGGGTATGTGGCGGAGCAATGCAGTCAAAGGGATTTGTTCATCTAGTTTTAGAGAGATATCCATGGGCCCCTCGATGATTGAGAGCTGCCTAAAATGCACGGCCGTGCTCGTGTTGCTATGATGTTTGATCGATTGCAACTAGTTTTTGGGTCACCATCAATCGAGATTGAGAAACATAATCGTGAACGATCGAAGATTGACATTTAACCATGTCTCGTGTTCACAAGGATATCGCGAACAAAATGATGATTGATCGCTTATCTATAGGGCCATATCAAACCTATAGGGTTGTGATTTGGTACTTGTCTTGTGACTTAGGGGCAGAGATGTCTTGCTAGAGGCCGCTCTCTGTCTGTGTTACTACTTGATACGCTGTGTCATGTGCAAGTGGGAGTCTGTTGGTTATGGTGCCCACTGACACACGTATATTAGTAATACTACCGATAATACACGAGCCTATTGGGTCACACACCAAGGATTGATCCCGATGACTCGCAATTGGAAGAGAGAAATAAAGATTCTGGAAACGGTGTTTCCGCGCCACGTAACCTTTTGGTTTACGCGACGCGGAAACCGTCTGACAGAACCTTGACTTTGTTGTTCTTTGCTTAACTTAAGGAACAAGTATTGGGTCACCTAGTAATCATTATGGACGACTTATGGCTCTACTATCAGGCATGTTATAATGCATATGAGTCTAAGGGTGATGTAAGGTAGAATACTTGACCAAGAAATGAAGCAAGGTTTTTCTTTTTCTCTCTAAGACTTGCATACTCTCTTCATGAGAGTTCTTGGGTGTTCTTGAGTGAGTCCAGAAACCATAAGTGTTCTTGATGAATTTCTGGAAGTTGTGAGTTGTACCAAGGAGTGATTTCAAGGCTTTGAAGATCACAAGTTGGCATACTAGCATTTGGGGATCGAACAAACTTGGTGTGGACTATCAATAGAGAGTTGCTCTCTTGTGACTTTGAGTTCATCCCAACATGATGAAATCAGAAACTGGAGCATGGTATATTTCCTATCCCATCTCTCTTATTTTGTTGTTTTATCTTTATGTATAGTTCCACCATTAGTGGTTCTTGATGGCATCTTGTTTTTATACCCGAAAATATGTTTTTCACGCTTCCGCCGCGCGGGTAAGATGGCCAACGAAACCCAACAGAATGTCCATCTTGAAAAAGGTCGTTCCTTTTGTTTGTACAGAAAGATGGTTTGTTCACTTTGCCCTCTTTTGATTAGAAGGTCTTCAAGTTCTTTTATTTTTAGACAGAGAACACTTTGATCATTTTTAAGAATTTCTGAATCCTTTTCTGCACCAATACGTTCTGCTTCAAGATCGTGTATGCTGAAAACCACTTCAAGCTAAACCGTTCATACAACCAAAGGTTAAAAGTCCTTAGGTTACTGGTGCAAGTCCGAGAATCACAAGAAAAGGGATGTTACTGTGAACTTTAAAGATTCAAGTTCTCATCAAGATTTTAAATTGAACACTATTCTGAAAATTGAAGAGTCTAATATTCAAGATGAGAAGACACTCTGAAGACATCTAATCAAAGACTGAAGATTCAAAAAGAAATCATTCATGTCTTGTCTCTCAAAAGCTTCTAAAGAATGCAGCAAGAAATCTGCATATTTGTAAGGGGAGATTATTAGAGTCTAAAAGTTTTCCCAACAACAGAGAGAACATGAATGGCAGCTTCAACTGCGTCTTCATCATCGTCATCCGGTTCAGATTCACTGAGAATCACCTGTTTAAACTTCATTGATCTGGATGAAGATTCCCTTGGAACTCTTTCGACTGCTACCAAAGCTAAAGGATCTGCAGCTGGCTGTTTAGGGAGAGACTTCAGTATTTCATCTTGGTATTGATTGAGGTCTTCAAATATGTTGTGAAAGGTGAATGTTCTGAGATCTTTGTTAATTTTTTTGTACAGTCGAACATATTCCTTCCATTCTTGACCCAGTGACTTCAGAAAAACACAGTTTAAATCTAGGTCAGTTATGATGATTTGGTTTGACCTCATTTCATTTTGCAGTTTGCAAAATCTACCATAGGTTTCAGAAAGTATTACTTTCTCCCGAACACTGAAGTCATGATAGCTGTTGACCAGTTGGGTACGTTTGATGTATTCTCCTTGTTCAGTACCTTGCAACTGCTTCTTTATCTCATCCCATATTTCCTTAGCAGTAGCTAAGCTATCTATCTTTGTGTAGATCTCTGAGGAGAGTCCTTGTTTTAGATATTACTTAGTAAGTCTTTCAGCTTTCTTGACCTCCTTCTCTTGAGCTGTGAGCTCTTCAGTAGTCTTTTCCCTCTCATGACGGAGAATAGCGGGGTTGTTGGTAGGATCAGCTTCAACAACTTTGATGAACTTTTTGTTCCCGTTATTGATACAGTCTATCATCATTTCTCCGTGCACCTCGTTGTGCTCCAGGAAGTCCATAAACCTTCCTTTCCATACATTGTATTCACCTCGGAACAAAATGGGAGGTTTTGTATCGGTACCGATAGACATCATTTCATTTGAACTTGACATTGTGAGAGTTTAATTAGGAAATGATCGTTCACTTGTTATATATGGATTGATTGTTCGAAAATGAGGAGCTAATTCACTTTAATTCAACTTTGAATTAGATCTTGTAAAGATTAAATTCAATTTGACTCATATAGAATTTAGTTAATTTTAATTCACCTTTGAATTATATCCGAGTTAGATTAAATTCAATTTTGAATTAGAATTTTAAATTTTAAGTCTGGTTGTCCTATTTGTTCAAAGTCAAGTCCCAATGGTTCTATCACTTGTCCAATAAGTTCAAGGTATGCGATAGGTGGTATGCGATGGGTGGAAACCCTTGAAAATTGAGCAGAGTAACTTCTTGGTAGTGATTGATTATGGTAACCAATAGAGTGCGATTGTTTGCTGTAGCACCAAACACTTCAGAAATAAAGTTAGTCACTACAATCGAATGCTATTCAAGTTAACTGAATGGCATGCGATTTCCTTTTGATGTGTTGAGAACCTTTGAATCGCACTGGACAAATGGAATGCGATTGATGAACCACTAAGAATCTTTCTGCGGCTAATAGCACTTTAAATCACTCAATCGCATGCGATTGTACCTTTGCGGCTGATAGCACTAACACTTGGTCAAATATCAACTTTGTAAGAACTCTATAAGCCACCTCAATCAGTCAATCGCATTGACCACTATCCCGGCTTATAGATCAGATATGTCACAATCAGATCTGATTGCCTTACCTCTAATGATGCCTACCCACTTGTACCTTGATTGGTATGGGTAGTACTTGAGCTACCTTGTTCTTCACTTAAACTTTGAAGAATAAATAATTAATTTAAATTAAAATCCGAATTCTTCTTCTTCAATACTGCATTTAATTCTCAAGAACACCATAAATGCTTAATTTCTAGAAAAATAAAATGCCATAAAGTCGAGCATTTAACGAACTATCGGACTTTTTCCTTTAAAAACACCACTCGGTTTTGAAGTATTCTTCAAGAAAGCCTTATAAAACAGTAAAACCCTTAAAACAAACCTGGAAATATGAGTGTTTTATACCTTAAATGTGTTCTACCTTTGGGAAATGTTTGAACTCGCACCTTTCTTAAAAAACTTGTGGTTGTATGCTTTGTGTGTGTAATCGGTTAAAGAGAGAGAGCCGAGAGATTCTAGAGAGAAAACACAAACACTGGTATGTTGTAAATGCAAAGCTTAGATTGAAATGTGAAGGGCAAATGCCTTTTATAGAATTTGCCCAACTTTACAATAATTACATATTGCACCCTCACTTTTTATAATCTAACACATCTTGTGGAACTGACTGGTCAGCTTGAGCAGGTGTTGAGTCCTGTGTAGGCTGATCAGCTTGTTCCTTCTCAGGCCTTAAGATTTCACTGTCACAGTCCTTGGCCTCATGTCCTCTACCTCTACACTTGTAGCATTTCCTTCTACCAATGACTACAAGAGGTAGCATCCAATAATCCTTTAGGGAACTTACTCTCAGTTTAGGATTATGAGTTGTGGATAACTTCTCAACTTTCTCTGCAAGCTGATTTACCTGATCCTCATTTACTTTGGACTTACCTTTGTCAGATCTAGGTTTATTATCCTTTTGATTAGAAGCTTGACCAACAAACTTCTTTTCACTGACTTTGGACTTACCATTGTCATGTTTTCAGGACTTACCAGTTTCAACAGCTTTGGACTTACCACTGTTGAGTTCTTTGGACTTACCAATTTCAACAACTTTGGACTTACCAGTGTTGTGATATGACCTCTGACTTACAGTAGTCTTCCTATTCTTGAAACTTCTCTCTGAGCCAGATAGAGAGTGTTGTCTTTTGAAAGGGTTTGGATTCAGCCTTTCAATAACAGAAGTTCTTTGAATAGGCTGAGTGCCTAATCTATCAAGCACAGACTAACTATGTTGTTTAGATGTTGAACACTCATTTCTATGATCCTTTGCCTTGACAAACTTATTGTACTTTAGGCTTGGATCATGTATCTTTTCTGAGGCTGACTTCTGAGACTCAATCAGTTGTCTATCTTCCTCAGAATCTGTACTTGCTATCTCATCATCATCAGCTGCATAAGCTGCGGATTGATAGTCACCTCCAAGTACAGCCTTTACCTGTTTAGGGATCTGCTGGTTGATGTACTGCTCAGCAAGGCTTGATGACTTACACCAGGATTCAGTGACCTTCTGAAGTTGGTCAGCTTTATCCTTGGCTTCCTGAAGCACTTCACTTAGAAGTTTATTAATGTGTCTTTGACATTTAAGATCACATTGTGCTTTCTTTCCAGCTGTAATGAGAGTTTGATTTTCCTTAATCTCATTCTTGAGCTTAGTGATTTCAGCTTTGAGGTCAGCTTGAGACTTAAGGCTGGTCTTAAAGTCGTTTAACAAATAACCAAAAGTAAGACCTTTTTCTTCATTGGTGTAGGAGTTGAAATTACTAACCTTGTACATGGAGGAAGGATCCCAGTCACTTAGTTTACTGTTTTCTTCAGCTTCCTTCATGTCAGCTTAAAAAGTTGATTCAGACAAACCATAATCAACTTCAACTAATTCAAACTCTTCATCTTCTTGAGCCATCAGACATTTATCAACATCATCTGAGGTAGATGATTCTGTATCTCAGGTTTCAGCATAAAGTCCTTTTGCATTGGGCTTATCTTCAGGCTTTCCTTTCTTGAGCTGAGTATATTTCTTCTTATTCTTGTCAGCTCTGTAAGCATTCTTATCAGCTACTGAAGCTGTTTCATCCTTCTTCATTTTGCACTCAGCAATAATGTGTCCCTTTCTCTGACAGTTGAAGCACACAGCTTTCTTGGGATCAAAAGAACTCTTTCCTTTGCCCCTGTCAGATCTTCCTCTTCTCCTTTGAATTCTTCTCAGTCTTCTGGAAAGCATGGCCATTTGTTCAGTGATAGTCTGAACATCATCAGTATCACTTGAGTCTGAGTCTGAGTGGTCAGCTTGAGAGTCTGACTCAGTCTCAGATTCAGCAATAAAGGCTTTTGAACTCTTTTTCTTTCTCTCTACAACTAATGCAGTGTCATGTTTACCAAGAGAATCCTTCATTTGTTGTTGAGAAGATTTCTTGTGTTCTGTGATCTGTTCATGATTTAGGAACAACCCATATATGGACTGTAGGTTATACATGTGTAATATACCTCCAGCCCTTAGTGCTACAGTCACTTCATTGAATTTCTCTGGTAACACATCCAGAAATTTCAACACTAGGTCGGCTTCATCCTTTTTAATGCCCACACTTAGCAGGTCATTAATCAAGCAATGAAACCTTGTAAACAAATCAGGCAAAGTTTCATTCTTATTAGCAAAGAAGTTTTCATAGGATCTGTTAAGATGATTCTTCTTTTGCTGCTTGACCAGATCTGTGCCCTAATATGTAATACTCAATGTATCCCAGATCTCTTTTGCAGTTTGACACCCAGTCACAGTGTGCAAGATCTCATTGGTCAGGGCATTAGCCAGAACACTCTTTGCTTTGTCATCCCGGGAATGTAATTTCCAATCCTCATCAGTCCAGGATTCCAAAGGCTTCTTGACTTCTTTTTCTGTCATGTTAGTGGACTTATCACCAACAGCAGCAGAAATCTTGGGGAAATTGGTCCACGAGTTATGACATCGTACATACGAGTGTCAATGGACTTGAGGAAAATCATGGCCCTGAATTTCCACATAGGATAATCAGATCCATCAAATACGGGACAACCTTTAGCAGCCATCAGAGGAAAGTTTGATGAATTTTTGCTTGTCGACATTTTATACTTTCTCAGAATCTTGAACTTTCAACTTATGAAATCGTTTAGCCTGCTCTGATACTAGTTGTTGGTCCCTTGGTGAGAGTATCAACAAGCAAGTAATGTGTAGAAGGGGGGTTAAATACACTTTCTGTGGAAATTTGAACAGATCACTAAAAAGTGTTAACACACATCAAACCACATGAAATCGAATGCTTTCATTAATAAGAAGATGATACCAATAACAACCAAGTATGCAACACTTGATATGTAAACACCTAATGTAAATCAAATCTCTAGAACTTTGCTATCTATAATCAACTTATGATTATAGATACGAACTGACTCTCTAAACAGGATTTATTCACTAATTGAATACTTACCAACTTCACAACAGACATGAAGATCGAACACACGAATAATGTTGGCAATCTGTGAATTTCTTGATCACATTGAACATACAAATTGTGTATCAAGATTCGTAACACATATGATCAATAGGTTGAGGTGAGATTAGATTCTGGCACTCGTTTCTCTAAACTTATCAAGAGATAAGTATTTATAATCCTGTTCCTACGGATCCTAACAAACTAAAACTTATCCTAATATGCTAACAAACTAAAGGATAACCCGGAATCTTGAATCTTGAATCTTCTATCTTGAGTCTTCAATCTTCAATCTTGATTCTAGAATCTTCTTATCCGTGTCGTAGATATAGAGAGTAAAAGGAATTTAATTCAAATTTAAATTCTCTTAAACTGACTTCATTAGTCGGGCTGAGTTACTCAGCTTGAAACTCATCAATCTGAGTTCTTCGAGAACAAACCCAAAATCAAACATGTACTAACACGTATAATAACTAACTCATCCTTAGAAGTCATAAGAGTTAGCTAGAACTTACTTAGCAACTCTGTTGAGCTGACTCAGTCTACAAGCTGAGTCACTCAGCTCGAAACGCATCAAGCTGAATACTCAACCTATATTTTAGGTGACACACACAGCTTATCAAACATAGTGATAATCTAACTAATATATAGTCTAAGCTGATCTACTATATGCTCAGTTTGTACTCAGCTTATGCTCAGTTTGAAACACTATAAGTGCTCAGTTTGATCAAGCTTCATAATTCTGTTTAAGTTATATTCAGAACATATCTTACAAACTTAACTTTGTCTCATCAAATTTTAACTGATGAGATCATTTGACCAACATTTATCGATTCTTTTTAACATGTAACGTTTCTCAATTTTTTAGGAATTTATATCTCGTGAGGATTTAATCACGTGGGTGCAAAATGTGGCACGTTCTCAAGTTTTTATTATCGTCACTAGACGGTCTAGGTCAAGTACTCTTGGCTACACTTCTAAATTGTCCTTGGTTGTGATCGTGAAGGTGTAGCCAAAAGTAAAGACGCGGAAACGAAAAGAATTAATTGTCCGTTCGAATTGGTAGGAAAGTATTTAAAGGCACGTAATGTTTGGACCTTAAGGGTCGTACGTGACGAACACAATCATGAACCAGCAATGTTTATGTAGGGTCATTCACATATGATGAAATTGAATGATAATGAGTATCGTTTGGTGCAAGATTTGACAAAGCTGAATGTTAAACCGCGAGATATCTTTACAACACTAAAGGATCTAAATTCAAATAACGTGTCTTCACTGAGAACTATATACAATGCTCGTCGTAAGTTTCGAACGTCTGAGCAAGGAGGTAGAACCCCAATGCAGAATCTGATGCATATTTTGCATACTAAAGGTTATGCTTTTGAGTATCGTTTATATGACGATACTAAAGGTTGGACATGCCTATTACAAGTATCCTCATAGGCAACACTTTTAGTGTGATCGTTCATTCCTTATCCAAAACTATGGCTGTAACATGTTTTCCTCTTTGGAAAGGTCCCGAATAGTTTCAACACCATCAGGTTCTTACAATTGGACATGTATATGGCAATCATTATGTGATGGTACAATTAAGAGGAGAGTACCCAATGCCTCCTATTGCGGGTTTATGGATCCGCCATAAAGCTTCGTCAGCAGCTGCATGGGAAACTATGTATAGGTCGTGTCTAGAATCCTATACGAAATTTCAACCCGTTGGAAAAGATTTTGTAAATCTTGATTATTATTGCTAGTAAAATTTATGTTTTTTACTTTATTAATTTATTTTCTTGTTTAATGTAAAACACAAATTTAAATAATACAAAAAAAACCAAAAAAAGGTATAAGGTGATAATAAGGAAATAAAATAATAATAAAGTAATTAAAAAGTAATTACATAAGAAAAAAGTAAAAAATAAAAAAATAATAAATTAATAAGATATTAATCATTAGGATATAATTAAAGTAATGATGTGAAGTATGTAATAAATTAAAAAAATAAAGTTTGTTAATTATTATAATATTATTGAGATATAATTACCTAATACTAGCCTAGGGTGTAGTAGAGCAGAGTGTCTCTATCAACACCCGTCCATGATCCTCAGAGTAAGGTGTATAGATCATCACCCAATACTAATTCACAATGCACTGAAAGTCAAATAAATATATATGTAGAAATAATATTATACCAAATTACCAATCATTACCTATTTACAGCATACATTTGCACAATTATAGCAAATTTCCAATATTGAATCTCTCTATAAAGCTCATGAACAATCACATCAGATAATCCAATTAAATCGCAATAAATTGTTCAATATACATTGTTAATTTTTTTATCATGTTGATGATATTAATGTTTTTGTTCAATATAATATTTCATCAAGATTTATGATGTTTTTTTAATTGTGAAGTTCATCAATGTTTGTATTTGATTATTCAATTTATGGTTTTGATTCAAGAGAGGTTGGTTAAATATAATTTTTTAGTACGTTGTTTTTGTTTGCTTATGGCTGTGATTGATTTTTTAACGAGTATTTAAAATCTGAAGCATGAACAAGAGCTTACACCCCTGTTCATTGGGCTTCGTGTTCGTTAGGAATTTAAATTCAATAAAGCCAGCAAACAGGGTACAAGGACGAGGTGGAGATGACGAGGAATAACAGACTAATATAGAAGGTTGTTTATATCCTGCCAAACGGAGTTGACTTCTTCTTCAACTTAACACGAGCATCCAGAGGTCTTTATCGGAACAACAAGGTAGGCGTGAAGTGTTGAAAATGATTAGAACTCTAAATGCTTTTAGTTTAGGATTTTGATTTGAAAAGTAGATATGTGTTTCCTAATAAGATTCTAATATGTTATTTTTCTCTTTCAGAAATGGATTTTATGTTGATTGTTTTAACCTTTTTTTTCTTTGTACGGGTTAAATTAGGTTAATTTAAACTCCTTTTTATTTCAATACTTCATTTTCACAATTAATTGGTGCAGCACATATCACTACTAGAAAAACTGCTATTTCCGACGGAATTTTCCGACGGACTAAATCCGTCGGAAATTTTCCGACGGACTAAATCCGTCGGAAATTTTCCGACGGATTACAGACGGATTTGAGTTGGAAGGCACCTCCGGCGAATTAGCGACGGATTTCAGACGGAATTTGCGATGGGAGGTGATTCGTCGGAAATCCGTCGGAAGTGATTGAAATTACTGACAGATTTCAGACGGAATTTGCGATGGGAGGTGGTTCGTCGGAATTTGCGACGGAATTTAGGGTTTAGGGTTTAGGATTTACGATATGGTCTATTTGTTATTCTCTATGTTTGTAAATTTGTGTTCTATCATTATGAACAACATTATTTCTATGTGTTAGTGTATAAGATCATTACAATATTGCTGATTACATCTTCCTTGATGCTAGCTATATATTAATGCAAGAAACTGAAACTTGTATCTGTGTAATATTAAAAACCTAATCGGTTTAGACATTGTGTATACACGTACATAAAATTCCCGACCCGTTTAGCCCGAATCCGAAAACTAACCTATTACCACACCAAGATTGTAATTGTTTTTTAGTGACCATATTTATTGATATGTTTGTTTTTGTAGATCGAAACATTGACAAAAAAGTTGGCGGACATAGAAGAAGAAAGAGAGAGAGAGAGAGAGAGAGAGAGAGAGAGAGGAGATGCAACAAGAAAGGGAGAGAGAAAGAGCGGAGATGCAAGAAGAAAGAGAGAGAGAGAAAGAGCGGAGATGAGGGAGCGTGAGGAGCGACTCCAAAAAGAAAGTAAAGAAAACGCCGAATTGGTAAGGAATGAATGAATGAAAAGCTTGCTAGTGTGATGAAGTTTATAAATTATATACCGCCGTCTTCTTACACATTTATGTTGGATGTTTTTTCTGTAATCACTTATCAAGCTCGTAACTATTTTGAAACTTTGATGTATTTCGAATATTTGTTTACGAAGCTTGTAGTAACATTATATTTTGGGCAAAGTTTGTAGCGCCGTAATGTATGTAATAGTAGTATTTTGGGTTTTGCATTGTGTCAAATACTGGAAAAAAATGGAAAAGGCAATATTTGACAAAAACTTTCAAAAATGTATATATAATTTCCGACGGATTTGAGACGGGTCCATCTGAAAATCCCGTCATAAAACACCATCGGAAATCCATCTGAAAATGGAATCCGTCTAAAATCCGTCTAAAATCCGTCTCAAATATTCCGTCTGAAATCCGTCTTAAATGTTCCATCTGAAATCCGTCTTAAATTTGCCGTCTGAAATCCGTCTTAAATTTGCAGTCTGAAATCCGTCTAAAAAGTTCCGTCTGAAATCCGTCTCAAATATTCCGTCTGAAATCCGTCAGAAATCCTTCTGAATCAGTTCCGTCTGAAATCCGTCTGAACACGACTCCATCGGAAATCCGTCGTAAAATTCCGTCGGAAACCGATTTACGAGGCCCTTTTCTTCAAGGGACCAATTCCGTCTGAAACGCCGTTTTCCGACGGATTTCAGACGGATTTGACCGTCGAAAATCGCGATGTTTCTTGTAGTGTATGTGCAATAGTGTCATAATACTTCAACAATATAGTGTCATTAAGGAAATTAAGTACCTGAATAAAAGCCTGAATAAAAGTGTCATTAAGTACTTCACAATTAATTGGTGCAGCACATATGTGCAATAGTGTCATAATACTTCACAATTAATTGGTGCAGCACATATGTGCAATAGTGTCATTAAGTACCTGAATAAAAGCCTGGTGGGAAATGTGGAGAAGTCAGAAGATCTGAGTATGATTAAGGAAATTTGCAAGATCGAGAGCTTGGGAGACTGTGAAATCAAGTTATTAGGAGGAAGGAATATCGTGGTTAAAGTCGAATCGGAAACTACGGTAAACAACGTGTTGAAAAACAAAAATCATGGCCTTCATTACTGGGTGAAGAATTTATGTAAGTGGATGAGAGGATATTGTCAAACTGAAAGAGTCATATGGTTAAGAGTGGCAGGAGTTCCAATCCAAAGCTGGAAAGAAGAAACCTTCAAGAAGGTGGGGAGCAGGTATGGTAAAGTCCTACAAGTGGTCAATGGGGAGTTTCATAGCAGTACTTGTTTGGATTATGGGAGATTAGCTATAGTAACATCATTACGTAACCGAATTGAGGAAGATCTATTGGTGAAGTTGGGGGATACTTTTGTCAAAATTAGGACCGAAGAGGAAGGATACTTCCCGCCAACAGAATGGACTACTAGGAAGAAAACAGAAAAAGAAGAGGAAGACGATAGAAACTCTTGGTCAGATGATGTCAAAAGTTGGGTTTCCGACTCAAGCCGTAACTCAGAGGAAGGGACAGCAGTGGAAGAGGAAGAATCTGATGGATCTGAATTTGTGGACGATACGGAGGTTCGAGATCAAAAGTTTCAGGGGGTGCAAGAAGACGACATGCAAGATGATTCAGAAAATCTCGATGACCGGAATGAGGAAGCCGGTGACGGAGACTTCGCCGGAGAAGTTAGGAAAGGCAACAAGATTACCGTTGAGGAAGCTGTAGAGTCTCCTAGTAATAATTATGGAACAAGTCCCAGGGTGATGGAGTTACAAGAAAATGGCGGCAGTATATGAGGAATTCAAAATCAGAAGAAAGTAGGGGCGAGTGGGTTTGAACTAGAAATGGGTCAAGAGGGGGCCCAAGAAGAACATCAGGGCCCAAGGAAGGACAAAAATATAATGAATCCTTGTAGTGGATTTGGGCCGGGTGATGTACCAAAGAGAGATAGTGGGCCTGTTGCAGCAACAGTAGCAGAGCAATTTACGATGATTGGTGATGGGCTTTCAAAGGATAAATCAAATCCCTGTAATAAGGAGAAACTGGACTGCAACTTTCCTGGTGTTAGTAAAGAAAAGGTAAAAATAAAGGAAAAGAAAAAAGAAAAGACAAAAGCAAACAAGAGTAAGGACGCAGAGGTATACGAGGCTTCGTTGGCAGATCCTAAAAAAGAGAAAAGTAGAAATCAAGTTGAGTCGGAAGTCGAAAGCAGAACCAGAGCTCCTTTGCACGTCAAATCATCTCTATTAATTAGAAGCCAGAAATCGATGATGGGGAAAGACAAGAGAGAGATGCTAGGGTTCAGACAAGGTAGAAGAAGTCTTCACCTTATGAAAAATTAGCTCGAAACGGAACACATAGTCAAAAAGAGAGGGCGAAAGGGAGATCCACGCAACATTCGAGAGGTAAAGATAAAGTATCAGTAGCGATTAACAACTCAGAGTGGGGAAAAGACCAAGAAAAAATACCAACGGCAGATGCTCTAAACTTATCAGACGTTGGAAGCCAAGAAAGTGTCAAAAGATTTGGGGAAAGCATTGGCTTCGAATGGGGAGGTGGACAGTAAGAGTTAAGTCCTCCCAGGTTTGTCGATTTTTGTTTTTCAAAATGAAGATTATTTCCTTAAATTGTAGAGGTCTGGAACAGAGGAATAAAGAGGGTGGGTGCATCAAATTTGCCGTAAAGAAAAACCGTCTATTATGGGTATCCAAGAAACGAAACTAAGCTGTATAGATGAATGGTCAGTGAATCTGTTGTGGGGAGATGACAATGTAGATTTTTCCCTCAAAAAGTCATTAGGAAGATCAGGGGGTCTAATCACGATGTGGAGTAAAGCTGAATTTTCAAAAATAAAGACTTTTGAAGGGGCTGGATTCTTAGCTGTACTTGGGTACTGGAAGGGAAGTAATGATATAACAGGTTGTGTAAATGTATATGGTCCACGCGGAGAAAAAGAAAAGATTGCATTGTGGGAATCCTTGAGTCAGCTAATACAAAATAATGAGGCTAGTTGGGTCTTATGTGGCGATTTCAATGAGGTAAGAAACGAAGGGGATAGATTGAATTCGAATTTTAACAGAAGAAGTGTTGAAGCTTTTAACAGTTTTATTCTTACTAACAGTTTAGTCGATGTTCCGATGGGGGGAAAGAGATTTACGAGAGTTAGTGACGACGGGCGTAAGTTTAGCAAGTTAGATAGGTTCCTCGTGTCGCAAACTTTTTATGATAACTGGAAGGACCTGGTGGCTAATACTTTGGATAGAAAGTTCTCTGATCATAGTCCTATAATGCTTGCGGATAAGAGCATGAACTTTGGTCCTATACCTTTCAGATTCTTTAACGTATGGCTAGAGGAAAAAGACATTGATAATGTGGTAAGAGAAGCTTGGGGGAGCAGGTGAAATCGGATGTCCCAGACAAAAAGATGAGAGACAAATTAAAAAACGTTAAAAATGCAATGAGAAAATGGAGTTTCAAGAATTTTAACTTGTTGGATCGGGACATAGAAAAGAAAAGATTGGATTCGGTAAAGTGGGAATTGAAAGAAGAGGACCAGTGCCTTGAAGATTTCGAGATTGATGATGGGAAATTAGCAAGATAAGAGTGGATTCAGTTGGAAAGAAAGAAAAGTAGAATGTTAAAACAAAAGGCGAGGATCAAATGGTCGGTTGAGGGAGACGATAATACACAATTTTTTCATGCCTCAATCAAAAATCGTGAAAGAAAGAATTGCATCAGAGGGCTTTCGATAGGAAATCAGTGGGTAGAAGATCCGGATAGAAGTTTTATGTTGAATGTGTGTGAAACTTAAGGTGTACTTGGGAGAGAAAAAGCTACAAGAATTGCTACTTGACTTCTATCTTTGATTTTTGTTATCTTGATTCAAGGTAGAAACATGATTCATAGTTACTAATAACATGAATTAGAAAGGTTACCATGTTCAAATTTCTTAAGAACAACATGATAGAAGTTGATGATGAACTTGAATATTGATTTCTTGAATTGTTGTTGTTAAATGATTTCTAAGTGTTCTTGATAATTAAGAAGCATGTTTAGTTAAGAAATTTATGAGTTTGTAAGTTGGTATCATGATTTAAAGTGATAATATGAAAATAAATATTAAGTGATTAAGGTGCTTATGTATAGTGTTCTTGATTTTGTTATGAAGTTATGAATACTTGATTATGATGAAGATGACAATGGTGATAAGAGAGGGTTTATAATAATAAGTTTAATATTGGTGATGATGAGAAATTTAATGGGGAAAAACACTTGACTTTCTTGACATGCTTTGTTGCTTTGGTTAAATATAATTGAGTATTTAATAGAAAAGGGGGCTGAAGTCTATAGTCCATGTTAGAGTTGGGGTTAAAGAAAAGAAAAGAAGGGGGGACGGCTGATAAAAAAGTTAGTATGTTTGAGTGGTGTGTGAGATATATATATAGAGAGAGAGAATCGCATGCGATATATACATTTGTACATATGCGATTCAAAAGAAAACAAAAGGGAAGACGGCTTATAGGACTTATTGCATGCGATTGGGGAGGGGGGAAAAGATAGAAATTGGATATATATTTGGAGTTGGTGCGATGGGTGTATGTGGTGGGAATTAATTGTGGGTGTGTGTGCTAGTGTGTGTTTGGTGTGTGTGTTTCTTTTATTAATTAAACCATGTGTGTTTTAGTGTTGTGTTTAGTGTGTACGTATTATATATATTTTTATATGATCATATATGTATTAATATGTTTCTACTATGATGATAATATATATTTATATATATATATATATATATATATATATATATATATATATATATATATATATATATATATATATATATATATATATATATATATATATATATATATATATATATATATGTTTGTTTGATCAATTTTGTATGTTAGTAAGTACATATGTTTGGGTCGATTATATGAGTATTTATGTTTATATTTTGATGTTAATATTAAGTATTGATATAAATATATTTAAGAATATATTTATGAACCGAGAACTGATTCATATGATTTTGTGTTCTCAGGAGTTTCAAAGGCTCAGTAATTAGTGACTGAGTGTACTGCGGTTCAGATACGAGGTGAGTGGACTTTAATTCACCGGTGGTTTTAGTTGTAACTGTTATGGTTACTTGAATTTTATACGATTAATCATGCGATAGACTGTTTAGTCTGATGTGATTACTTGACTGGGTATTTGATGATTATTGCAATTGTGTCCAAGATATGAGTATCAAGGTATGAATTTGTGCTCATGATATTTGTGGCAGAGGTCAGCTAAGCGTGGTTTTTGGCTGGGTCAGTTGCTTCTGGTTAGGCAGTTAGATCCTCTGTTGCATTTGTTGTAGCAAAGGGGGTTTAACTGTGCCAGTTAGCATATGGCTATCGGTAGATCATTGCTATGGCGAGCATTGGTCGTAGGCTCGGCAGAGCCGCCGGTCCTTTGATATTTGAGATAAACTGTTCTTGTGATCGTTGTGGTTCTGCTTTAATTGCTTGTGGCTTGATTTCCTTTCACTTAGCTTTGTGCTAATTCCCCACCCTAACTCTCTGTTTCAGGTTTTGAGAGCACGGTAGGTTGCAGCTTTTGTGTACAGGGAAAGTTTGACCGTAGCTCTGATATTTTGGGTTTTAGAATGATGAGCCATACTTTATAAAATGTTTTGTAACACTAAAGGAAGTACTGTATGTTTGTACAGTGTTGGTTTTAACTTTTGATGTTATTTCCTTTTTAGTTTTATGACGTATTACTTCCGCTGTGATTTAAAAAAAATATGGTTTGTATTTTTGCGGTGTTACATTAAACATAATAATAAAAGAATCAATCCATCGAGAAAAGTTTAAGGGAGTGGTGGTGGGCAAAAGGGAGAAAGTTATGGTGTCACACATTCAATATGCAGACGATATCCTTATGTTTGGAGAAGGGGATCCACTTAATTTGGCAAACTTAATAAAATCACTTCGATGCTTTGAATGGGCCTCGGGTTTAAAGATAAATGTCAACAAGAGCAAACTAATTGGTTTGGGCATTAGAGAAGAAGTGGTAAAAGAATGGGCGCAATTCATAGGGTGTGGAGTGGAGGAGCTACCTTGCAAGTACTTGGGTTTACAAATTGGTAGTAGGATGTCTTTAGTAGACAATTGGAAGGGGGTGATAGAAAAAGTCCGCACAAAACTTTCAAAGTGGAAAGCAAAGCTTCTTACAAGTGGTGGCAAGTTAACTCTAGTGAAATCCGTTTTGAGTAGTTTACCTTTGTACTCGTTCTCGTTGTTCCATGCTCCGAAAAAGGTCATAAATAGTCTAGAGAGAGTGAGGAGAGAATTCTTTTGGGGGGGGTAGGGGCGGAAAAAAAGGGATTCATTGGGTTAATTGGAAACAAGTTTGTAATTCTTACAGGGGGTTTACGGGTTGGGTCTCTTGCAGGTGCAAATCTGAGTTTGCTATGCAAATGGTGGTGGAGGTTCGCTTCTGAAGATAAAGCACTTTGGGTTCGAGTCATAAAAGGGATCTATGGTGATGATGGAGGCGTAAGAATGGAAAACAACATGCACAAAAGAGATAGCACGTGGGGGAACATAATAAAAGCAAACAAGCAAGTGGAGCAATTGGGAATCAACTTTGAAGCATCAATTGGAATAAGCTTGAGAAGGGGAAACACGATAAAGTTCTGGTCGGATAAATGGGCAGGACCGTTTCGCATATGTGATGAATTTATTAGACTTTTCAGATTGACAACAAACAAGGAAGAGACGGTGCAGGATAAAGGGACCGTAGTAGACAATCGTTGGCAATGGATATGGAATTGGAGGCGAGCTTTGAGAGGAAGAGAAGAAGGAGAACTGTCCAGACTTGTACAGCTTTTAAACGACAAATATCCGAAGGCACAGGCAGAGGACAAACATTTCTGGTGGCTTCATAGTACAGGTGAGTTCTCGGTAAAAAATTTACGAGAATTACTTGAGGGCAAAATACTTGGAGAAGAACATCATGGGTCGGAGTTCGAATGGATAAAAGAACTATTGTCAAAAGTTTCGATTTTCAATTGGCGATTGAGAAACGGTAGGATTCCAGTAAGATCTTTACTTAATGATATGGGTATCGACTTACACTCTATATTATGTCCTAGATGCGGTGATGAAATAGAAACTATTGATCATGCAATGGTTTTGTGTAAGGAAGTAAAGAAGTTATGGCAGGAAGTTTTTAATTGGTGGGGGTGTGGGAGTTTTAATCTGTCAACTGTGGAGGAGATTTTTGCTTTTCAAAATTCGAGCTGGACGAATGGAAGTACTAAACAAAACTGGAAGTTGATGATTAGAGCTTTCATGTATCTTCTATGGAGGAATAGAAACAAGTTGATATTCGAAAATGCAAAAAAGACAGATCTAGCAGCCTTTGTTGAGTTCCAACAGCAGACGTTCTCGTGGATATTTCATCGATCAAAACGACAGTTTGGTTCAATTGAGGATTGGATTAGATTTCCTGTTTCTATGTAATGGTAGGCTTTCAAGTAATGTATTGTATTGTAGTTATTTTAGGCCTGCAGCTTTGCACCTTGCGAAGCTTGGGCTTGTGATTGTTGTAGCTTTGTTGAGGTTGTGGTAATAAATTATGGTTGCCTTTCAAAAAAAAAATATATAGTTTTTTGAATAAAATTTTAAAGGATGCTATGTAAAGCTATATGTAATTAATATATCGACTTACGCAAGGAAATTGGATCAAGGTTTCCCTCTGTACACACAAACTATCCATAGACACTTTTCTCTTTTTTGTAAATTATAAATTCGTTAACAAATTATTGTACTATAAGTCATAACATAAATCTGAATAACATATTTCAAAAGATTGTAAATATCTAAATGAAAGATGTTGAATGACGCTAGAAAATAGAATGTTCCTAACTAACGATCTGCTCATGTTTGAGGATGATGAATCACTTCGTGTCGTCCTGTTGTCAATAAACTTTCCGGCTTTATATGAGAATGGAAAACTTGTGCCGCACATAGTAGTGAATTTCATGTTTAAGGTATATAGGGATTAATTTTGCAAACATCTATACTTCTATACTAATATATAATTATTTATCTTAAGAGTGTTAATCTCTTATGTTTAAGTTGTATAAATATTTACACATCTTGTATAAACATTATAAAATATTTGGGAATTACGAAAACTTAAAATTTTGAAATACATAGTTGGAAAATTGAAACTATTAGATGAAGTAACTATTAGCCGGAGTTAATGACAATCTTATATAGCATTTTAATAACTAAATCTTTTATAATAAAAAGTATTATTAAAAAGTCAACGGAATGCAATTAAATTAATAATTAAAACTTTTTAATAATGAAACCTTTCGTATAATTATCGTATAATTATTTATCGTATAATTACTTATTAACTTAACTTTTAAAAACTTACGTTTAACTAGAACCAATAAATCTAAATAACATATATCCTAGATTTATAAATATTTTTGGATTTTATAAATAATAAGTTTAATAATATAAAACTATGATGCCAAACTTCTTGTTGGATTTTACGGATCAATATGAAATTTTATTGACTCGTGATGATTTTTGAAAAGAAATACACCCCTATTTTGAAAACGGACAAATTGTCGAGCAAAATATATTCGCGCCACTGCATTGCCTGGGTACATTGTTAGTAATTAATACGTGCATGCATGTATGACATATTGTAGATATGAGTGAGGCCAATGACAGGGGCGGACTTAGGATTTCTGGAGACCCGCGGCACCATAAAATGGCAAAAATAAAACTAATTACGATTACGGGTGTTGTTAGGGTTTCCGGTTAATCGAGTCGGGTTAATAACATTTCAGTTGTTTTTCAGTATTTTATGCCTAAAATTTAAAACAAAACACAATTTATATTGAGCTTTATTAGTTCTCGCTCAAGATGAATAATTTCCACGCAATCAAAGTCATATGGATGCATTTTCTTATTAATTGGTATGTGGAGTTGAAGATCCTTTACCACTACTATTAAGTGCCCATTTCTTATTAAAATACCTATCCTCAAGCAATATCTAACAATTATCTAACAATTCAAATATTAAAAATTAGGACAAGTAAACAAGTTACAATCAACTAACAATTCAAATTTAATAAATTAGGGCAAGTAAACAAGTTAAAATCAACTACAAACTATAATCAACTAACAATTCCAATTTAATAAATTAGGGCAAGTAAACAAGTTAAGATCAACTACAAACTATAATCAAGTAACAATTCAAATTTGATAAATTAGGACAAATAAACAAGTTATTAATTCTTTCTTTTCTTTGAACGTCGAAGGGCTCAAGGCCTCAAGGGACTTAGGTGCAGCATGCAGCCTATGCAGGTAGCAGGCGGATTTCAGTTAATTAATATTAACTAGCCCATTTATATAAATTGTAATATTATGATATGTTAAAGGTATAAAAACCGAATGCAAGATTAGAATTATTGAACTTATATTTTTTATAGTCTTGATTAGATTATGGTTGCATTTAATAAATAACTGGTAGCACCTCAAACATTTACCGGTAGCACCGTCTCAAAAGATTAAAAATTAATACTACGTACCGTAATGTGACCAGTGTCCCGTGACCCCCCCGGGCATAAGGGGGGTCCGCCCCTGGCCAATGGTGGTCTATCCTAACCTACTTTTAGAATACATTGTCTCATATGTTAACACGAAGTAACAGGTTAAGTATTTAAGTAAAATGAGACGCATTTCCCCTTAAATCCCCAAGTTTATCTATAAAAATGCAAACTTGTAGGAGGAGTAAAGAGAAATATGCTGACTTTTTTTTATTTACCGAATCTGTTAATACGCATCCCCATCCTGAATAAGACAAAGCATTCGAAAAGCAGTTGCAAATGGGGACAATCCAAAATTAACCTTTATTAGATTATTTACATATTGGTATGCAGACTAAAGGCTATATCAGATCCAATGGTTGTCCAACAATTAACAACTCATACTAAGATAATGCAATTATATATATATATATATATATATATATATATATATATATATATATATATATATATATATATATATAGACAAAAGTTCAAACGAGAACTGTTTTTCGTACGAGAACTGCGAGAACCAATCTGAACCGTCCAATTCCTCCTCCTTTAATGTCATTGCCCACCCATGAATTCCTCACATGCACCCTGCCACACTTGATCCATTCCACGCTCTCTATCCATGAACTTCCCATATCCAAGGAACGGCCAAGATTGGTTCTCGCAGTTCTCGTACGAAAAACAGTTCTCGTTTGAACCCTCCCCTATATATATATATATATATAGGGGAGGGTTCAAACGAGAACTGTTTTTCGTACGAGAACTGCGAGAACCAATCTTGGCCGTTCCTTGGATATGGGAAGTTCATGGATAGAGAGCGTGGAAGGGATCAAGTGTGGCAGGGTGCATGTGAGGAATTCATGGGTGGGCAATAACATTAAAGAAGGGGGAATTGGACGGCTCAGATTGGTTCTCGTAGTTCTCGTACGAAAAACAGTTCTTGTTTGAACTTTTGCCTATATATATATATATATATATATATATATATATATATATATATATATATATATATATATATATATATATATATATATCGGGGATAATTCATTCGAGAATCGTTGTTAGCGCGAGAACCGCGAGAACCAATCTCAGCCGTTCCTTCGATAAGGGAAGATTATAAATGGAGAGCGTGGAGGGATAGAGTGTGGCAGGGTGCCTGTGAGGAATTCATGGGTGGGCAATGACATTGAAGTAGGGGGAATTGAATGACTCAGATTGGTTCTCGCGCTAACAACAGTTCTCACATGAACTTCTCTCTCTCTCTCTCTCTATATATATATATATATATATATATATATATATATATATATATATATATATATATATGGAGGAGGGTTCATGCGAGAACCGTTGTTAGTGCGAGAACCGCGAGAACCAATCTCGGTCGTTCCTTGGATATGGGAAGTTTCATGGATGATGAGCGTGGAGGGATAGAGTGTGGCAGGGTGCCATGTGAGGAATTCATGGGTGGGCAATGACATTGAAAGAGGGGGAATTGGACGGCTCAGATTGGTTCTCGCGGTTCTCGCACTAAGAATGGTTCTCGCATGAACTTTTTTCTATATATATATGTGTGTGTGTGTTTTTTTTTTTGTATAAATTACATAAGACAATTGGAATTAGATGAACATAGCTTAAAATTTTGAATGTAAATAGGCAATGTAATCCAATTAGATTCCTCACAAAGATGCCTACAATATATAACAAACAACTAAAATTATCAAAATGAATGAAACATTCAAAAACATCTAAAAGTTTAATACTTATATTATATATATTAACTTTAAATATTTAATCAAATGGACAATAAATGTAGACTTTGAGAAGAATATAATAGATACAACTTGGAATTTAGAGAGAAATTTAAGATATTTTGCATGGGTATCAATGGTGATAGATAGAGTGGTTTAATGTAAAAGAATAGAAAGTAGGAGAAGATGAACCAAAGGATAGAATCAACCATAAATAGACAATTTCACCCTCCATTTATCCTATAAAGAACGGGGGTTTAATATATGGAGTAATTGAGCCAGCTATTGAACATTAATGCTCCTTATTAGTCACGGTTTTTACTAAAGCATGCGGGGTTAAAAGCATGAAAATTTCAGACCCAATTGAATCTGACATTATAAATGTCGGTGCGCCCGAATGTCTTTGAAACACTTTTTAGTCCCGGTATTATACTAAACAAAAGGGGTTAAAAGATTAGAAACTTTGTGACTCGGTTTTTATTAAAAAAAACAGGATAAAATCTCGTTGCACTAAATTCCACCCACCATCACATTTTTGTAGTAGTGCATGCAAGTTATCTATATTTACAAAGTTGTTGCCATGTTAAATGTATATATAGACTATAGTATAGTAATTCCTGGTGACTGGTCAGTAGAGGTGAACAAATACCGGTTTTTACTATATCCGGTTATAGTAAAAACCGGATCGGATTTTTCGGACAAAAAAAAAACCGGTTACGAAAAAAACCGGTTTAGTATTAACCGGTTTTGATATCGAATTCCGATACTATTTTATCCGGTTTCGGTTTATACTATAACCGGTTTTTATAAAAAACCGGTTTTTATTCGGGGCAAAAAATCCGGTCCGCGTATTTTTTATGTAGCCCACTGTTTTTTTTTTTTTTTTTTTTTTTTTTTTTTTTTTTTTTTTTTAAATACATTTCCTATAATATATACTATAAAAAAACATACATGTGAAAGAAAACTCAAATTTTGATTAATTTAAATACTTAAAAAGTACAATGTTAAAATTACAAACTTCCTAATTAAAAATATTCAAACTACAAACATCTAACTTAAAACCATTCAAACTTCGAATTAAAAGTGGGAAGCCAGGGAGGAGCTTCGGCATCGCCATCACCCCTACATAGCAACCCGTTCACGCTTCTTCTTCTTCTTCTTCTTCTTCATCGGGAGACGATATTCCAAGTTCCACTTCTTCATTGTGTATGTTTGATTCCAAGTCGACGTCAATTGGGTCTTCTAGTGTGGTCACGTGTTGTCTTCTAGCCGCACCATCCAAGTAATCTTTTAAACAAATACACACTTCCACAGATTCGGGACTCAACCGTGATCTTCTTGCGGATACGACCCTGCCACTCACAGAAAAAGCAGATTCCGAAGCTACCGTAGAAGCTTGGACGGTTAGTAGATCACGGGCCATGGCGGCTAGAACCGGAAATTGTGATTCCCTTTCCTTCCACCAAGCCAAAATATCAAAAGTTTGAAAATCCTCATATGTATATTTTGCTATAAAATTGGTTGACATGTAATTCCCTAACTCACTACTTGGGGTGGAACCACGTGCTCTCTTGGATTGAGAGTTCATAATTGTGTTAAAAAGTGACAAACCCGCATTACTTTGGCGTCTACTAGATTCCGCTCTCATTTGATCATGAATGGCACTAGATGTCCCGTATTTACCCAAATAGATCTCAAACATATCTCGAAAACATTTATTGAAATAATTGGTTTGGTTAGTTATAAAAGCGGGATCATCTTCGGTAAGGTTAAAAGAAAATGCAATTTGTTCGATTAATGTTTCAACTCCACCAACGTTTAAACAAGGGTTTAAAGCGGCGGCACAAGTAAATACCGGGGGAATTTCCTTAAAATATTTTAAAAGTTTTTCTTTCATTTTTGCCCCAACGAGTTTCAATTCTTCACCTTCAAACTCAAAGTCACCAATTTTGCTAGCCATCAAAAACAATTGGTTAAGCACCAACGGACTAGTGGGATAATAAACGCCGGATAAACAAGTTGTTGCGTCTTTAAAAACCTCAAGTAAATCGTGTAGTTTTGAAATCATTTCCCAACCGTCATTCGGATACTCTTGTGCTACAAGACCTTTATCAAACAAGTTTTTGTGAAAAGTTTGCAACGTATCTCTTTGCCTTAAGGCGGAGTGCATCATCATCCAAGTGGAGTTCCAACGAGTTGGACAATCCAAATTTGGACCCAAAGCTTTACAATTAACCGACTTGCAAAAACGTTTATAATTATTCAACCGTTTGTTGTTGGAGCAAAAAATCGATTTTATCATTTCTTTGAATTCTTTTCTTTTGGAGTCAATAACCTCCAAACCGGCTTGAACGGAAAGATTGATGATGTGTGCAGCACAACGAGTGTGAAAAAACACACCGTCTAAAATTGGTGAAAGTAGTATCTTTAATCGTGGAACCGCGTTTGTGTTATTTGACGCATTATCAAAAGACATAGAATAAACTTTGTTTTGTATGTTATAAACACAAATCACCCTTTTTAAAAGCGCAAATAAATTTGCGCCGGTGTGTGGTTCACCAAATAACTCAAACGCGATTGTACGTTTCATCATTTGCCAACTATCTTGGTCTAGCCAATGGGCCGTGACGGCTAGAAAAGAATGTCCGGTGTTATGTGGAGAACTCCAAACGTCACATGTAAGTGACACACCATAACGGTGTTCTTGGAATCCTAAAATCATTTTTTCTCTAGCCGCACGCCACATTTTTATTGCATCACGCCTAAGGGTAGTACGACTTACAGCGGTGTAACGCGGTTGCATTAGTGTTTGGATGGTTTCGGTGAAATCTTTATCATCAAAGTGGTCAAACGGCAAAGCTTTTGTAATCACGAACCTCGTAAAAGCGTCTCGTAATTTGTCGTTGTCGTAAATGAAAACACCACCTTGATTCGTCATGTTGGCTTGAGTTGCATCGGATGTTGCTCTTAGCGCCTTGCATGACTTGGAAATATGAGCCCTCAAAGTAGAGTTGCCTTCGGGTGCTAGAAACTTGTGACAAAGTTTGCACCGAGCCCTTTTTGAACCGTTGGACATCTCGCACAAGTCGAAATGTTCCCAAATTTCTTTATTTCTATTATGCTCGAGAATCCTCACCACATCGGGGTTTCCTCCGACGGAAGATTCTCCCGTATTCGGCATGCTACTACT
This sequence comes from Pulicaria dysenterica, assembly GCA_947179395.2. Classification (NCBI taxonomy): domain Eukaryota; kingdom Viridiplantae; phylum Streptophyta; class Magnoliopsida; order Asterales; family Asteraceae; genus Pulicaria; species Pulicaria dysenterica. The sequence continues at coordinate 61,441,547 of OX359288.1, read as the reverse complement.
ACCGGCCATGATATCAATCTCAAGAAAGTGAGCTTTGGTGAATAAAAGTAGAGAATTTGGAGAGAATTTGGAAGATGTAAGTTGTGATTTAATCCCACAACATACCCACACTATATATAAGTGTTTTGGGTGGCAAAATGGTAAAAAAATAAGAAAAAAACGGTCAAGAAACACCCCAAACGGCTAGAAAACGGCTACTTTTCGAACCTAACGGCTAGTAGTAAAAAACCGGATAAAAAACCGGATAAAAACCGGTTTCAAAAAAACCGGTTTTTTATCCGGTAAAAAAACCGGTCGGCCCAAAATCCTACAAACCGGTCATACTATCCGGTTTTGAAAAATCCGGTCCGGATAAAAAAAAACCGGTTTTTAGAAAATCCGGTTTCGGATATTTTTTCGTATAAATCGGATATTCGGTTTTTTTGTGCACCTCTACTGGTCAGACTGGATATAAAAATCTTTGAGACTTTGATGGGCCGAAAAAGAGAGAAGCCCAACATATAAACAAAGTCGGCTGGTGTTTTTGTGGTTTGGTTTAAATAAATTCAAAGCAAATAATTAACTGAGTTTAAGTAAATAATTAACTTATGTTTACTAACTAAAGAGGGGAGGTTAGGATTAATTTAAGTTGCTGGATCAATAATAGTTTGTAATTTACATTTTTATTTGTATGTATTTGTGTATGTATTTTCTGAACTATGTGTGGATTTGATCTCTTATATTCACTTTGATTATTAGAACCATATATTAGATTTGATTTATTTTATATATTAATTGCTGGATTCTTTGATATTTGTTCGCTTTCAATGGAAGGGTACTTCAAGCTTTTAGCTTATTACTTATGCATGTTTTATTATGCAACTTTATTTGCTGGTTGCATGTATCTATAAGACATGAGAATTCCATTGTTGTGTAATCTTTTCTATATTTTGCTTAAATGATTTTGTAGGTAACATACTAAAGATAAAGGTTGAAAATAGAGACTAATAACCTACTTAATTGCTTAAAAGACAAATTCTTGAAATGAAAGTACAATTAAGGTTCTAGACTTATATTTACATTATAAGCATAGAAATTCTAGAATAACCAAAAGCGATGCGAGTATGGGTCACTCACTCTTTAAATAAATAAAACCATCACTAAAACCCTAAGTCACGATATATAACATCAATCATTGTCCATTTTTGTACTACTAGTATTGTGAGTTGATCAGGGTTAAAAAAGCCATCAACGCGAAAATACAATCATACAGGTCATTGACATGGGCCGAGGACTTAACCACCGAGACCTTGACAAGGGCCGAAGTCCTAATCACGATAACCTTGACTCGGATGGAAGCCAAAGCAACAAATTCGGTCAAAGGCCTAGCCATTAGGCCAATGACTTGGGCCGAGTCCCTAACCACGAAAGCCTTTGACTCGGGCCAAATCCCTACCATTATGGTGGCCAACTTGGGTTGAAGCCCACTCGGTTTTGGGGGGTTACCATTGGTCCTACAAACACAAACATAATTACTAGAACAAATCTAAGCAGCGAAGGATCATGCATCTTGATTTTATCAACATTTAAACTAATTTTTTTTTTAACAGCAATAAACGGAAACATTAGAAGCTTCGGCATTGTCATCACTTTTCATGAGACCACGATTTATTTCACCAAGATAAACTCCAATACTAGCAAGATGCTAGAATACAATCCAATGTAGTTACATAAATAAAAGAAACAGGAAGCTTTAAAAACAATCAACAGGAGAATTAACCCAAACTGACCACGTATACTTAAAATTTGCAACATTTACTCTCTAATTAATCCAGAAATATGATGTCGCCTTGATGTTAGCAAAAAGAGCTGCTATGGTCGACGCTGAGAAGATCGAAAAAACCAATGCATTCCTACATTCCCAAAGTGCCCAAAGGAATGAGTATATGACACTTTCCAATGCTTTCTTTGCCTCTCTTTTTAAATTGCACATTGAGGCCCAAAGTAAGGGATGATAATCCATTAAGTCGGCCTACAAACCCCACCAATTTCCTATGTCTTTTAAAATTGATTTAGCAACTGGACAATCTTCAAAAAGATGGTTCTCAACTTCTTTCAGTGAATTGCATAGTGAGCATGATTTATTAGGAACCACCACACCTCTTTTCTCCAAATTCAGTTTTGTTGGTAGTCTATTATGAAACACTATATATCCAAGCCAAAACATTTACCTTTGAGGGGACACAATTGTTTCATGAAAAGGGGACATACCTCGGAGAATTTAGCGAAAAGGCATCATATACTTTGCGAATAGATGAAACCGAGAATTGACCAGTGCTTTCTATTGCCCATCTCCAAGCCCCTTCTTGATCAGTTGTGAACCAACTAGCTAATGGGATGTTGACCTTTTCGAAGGTTTTACAAATTTTAAGAATGGAGTTCCAAACTCCAGCCGTGTACCCCTTTGGAGAGACCCTATCCAGCCCTCCGTATGTACCATGAATTGCTTGAATAACGGATTTCCAAAGAGCATTTACCAAGATTTATCTTCAAACCTGAAAGAGAGGTGAAAACAACGAAGAATGCGAATTAAATTGGAAAGATTAGAGATAAACCATTCTCCAATAAAGATAGCATCGTCTGCATATTGTAAGTGTGAAATTATAGGTCCGCTTTTCGGGAGATGAATACCTTAGAAACAGCTTATGTCATGGCAATATTTAACACCTTAGCCGCGATAATAAAAAGAAAAGGGGCAAGGGGATCTCCTTGTCTAAACCCTAAACCCATATTGAATTCCGGGGTAGGAGAGCCGTTGACGAGGACGGAGACCCTCGAAGAGGAGAGGCAGCCCATGATCCATTTCCTCCACTTGTCCCCAAAATTCATATGTTTCATGGTTTCATTAAGAAAAATCCCACCGGATGGAGTCAAAGGCTTTATCAAAGTCGACTTTGAGGATGAACGGTTTTCTTTTCTCCCTTTTCAGCCACGATATAAGTTCATTGATAATGATAGGGTCGTCTAAGATCGATCTTCCTTCCAAAAACGCAATTTGCTCGTGGCCGATTAAAGTTGCTATCACCGTCTTGAGCCGATTGGCTAACATCTTTGCGATAACTTTATAAAAGCAATTCAAAAGGCTGATAGGTCTGAATTCACACAAGGAAGTAAGGCTCTCCACTTTTGAGATTAGTGCAATATATGAAGAATTGCACCCGAGATCAAAGGTAGCGGATGACTCGAATTGTTTCACCGCTTTGGACATATCTTCTTTGATATGATCCCAAATTTTTTTAAGAAACCCAAATGTGTAACCATCTGGGCCCGGGGCTTTGTTAGAATCACAACTCCACACTGCCGCTTTTAGTTTTTCTAGAATATAGGAAACTTCCAAAGACTGTTTTTGCATAGGAGACAAAGTTGCAAAGATGTTACTTCGAAAAGAAGGCCTAGTATTCAAGGGCCTCTCGAATTTTTTGGCAAAAAAGTTGAAAGCTTCCTTTTTAATACCCGAAGGGGAGGTGATCCTCACACAACAAATTTTAGTCATGCACAACAATGTACAAACAGTTACTACACATAGTACATGTTGATGCTGCATAACATTGTTGTGCATGGACCACTTTTGTTGTGTGTGGATCACCTCCCTACCCGAAGGCTCCATAACCCACGCACCGTTGATAGAGAGCCCATGAATAAAGTTATTTCTTAGATTTGCATTTATAACCCCGTGAAAATAGCTCGTGTTTTCATCTACATCCACCGCCCATTTTAACCGGGCTTTTTGTTTTAAGTCCAAAGTATTAGCCTTCTCCAACTCCATTAGATGCAACATATTAATAACGAAAAAGTAAAACTTGATCCTTAAAGCTCTAGATCCAAGTTATCTAAAACTGTTTTTTATTAAGAATAGAAGTAACTCTTGTAACTTAAATAGTAAACAAAAGAACAAGACAGGATAGAAAAACATACCCTTTTAGAGTTAGTCTTGACCTTGAAATGCTAGAGGAATATACACCATCACTACACCTTCTTGAACCGTATCGATATACAGCGCAATGGAATAACCCAACCTTCAAAATTTAGAATCAATGTGTGTGTATGTCTGTTACAAAAAGACACCAAGTGTGTGTGTGTTTCTCGGGCACCTTAGCAAGACCGAGAGATGGGGAGTGATGGGGCTAAATCCTTTTTATAACCTAATCTTGGCTATAGGTGTTTTAATAAATATCTAATAGTTTTAAATATAATACTCTATTTGATATTATATTTCTTTACCTAAGATTATTAACCAACTACTTACTCTAAAACCCTGAATAATTAAAAATTAATTACCTCAAAACTTTTATCGATTAATAATCTTTAAATATTTAATTTCTTAAACACTTAACTATGGTCTTACTTGATTCATAAACACTTAACTACGGTTTACGGTCTTTCCTTTTCTCTCATCTTCTAAAGAGAATGGGTATCATTCCAACTATAACATTTGTAAGAAATTTTAGCTTTTTAATGTACAAACTTTAGTTAATAATTCGATGTTTTAAATTATTATTGTATGTGTTTTACTAATTTTAGTTAATTATTAGTAGTTTTTAGCTAGTTATTTTTTGGACTAGCCATCGTAAATTCGTAATATATTTGTTAATGAGTTAGAATACCCTGCACATTGCAGCGTAAAAAATAAAGTTAAATAAAATATAAAAACCAACATTAAAAACACAAATATTTAAAATAAGTTGGATAGAAAATAAAATTTTCGGATTTAGAGTTGTAATATTTTAGTTTGGAGAAATGTTGTGCCTTCACGCCACCTTATTCATATTCAATCAACCTAAATTTTATATTATTTTATGAAATTCAATGCCAATTTATTTAAAATAATAATAATAATAATAATAATAATAATAATGATAATAATAATAATAATAATAATAATAATAATTTGCATAATTATTAGTTTAATAACAATAGAAACGTTTAGTATTTTAGAAAACTTTATTAAAATTAACTAGGAATAAAGGAAAATTAAGAAAAGAAAAAAATTATATGGAAAGTCAAGAAATTAAACACTGGAGACATTGCTAAAGGAAATTGCACATTTTATCTACATTTATCTAAACTCTTGAAAGTAGATTAATATAAGGTTTAGTTCTCTAAAATTATTGAAGTTATTATATTTTGTTATTTTATATACTAAAATTTAAATTTACCATTTAATATAGTAGACTTTTCAACATTACCATTTTGTGTATTATGTAACCTGAATTACAAGATGCATGTTATTTTTTGATTTTTGATTTATTTTTATACCGATTATTATTCTTATTTTTGCTATTATTATTTTTATCTAAAATTCATGATGAAGCTGGAGATCTTACCCAAGAACAAATTGATTGAGAAAGCAATTTGAGAAAGCTGCAGATCAAGAACAAATAAATTGGATAAGCAAATTTGATAACTGAAATTTGAAATCCAGTAAACCCAAATCAAGAAGAAATCAATTTGGTTCAACATGTTCGATTGTAGAACAAGACCTAAATTTTAACAAAAAAAAGACCTAAATTTATTTGATACCCGAAAGTGTAAACCTAAATCGCAACAAAAATCCCTAAATTCGAAGTGTATAAACTCAACAATTGTAAACCGTAAATGAAGAAGAACAACGGAAACTCACATCTGAACCAAGAACAAGAACTAGAAGTAAACCAAGAACAATAACTCAAATCAGGAAAAAAAAAAAACCTAAATCACTTACCTTTGAATTGTAGATCAGATGACGCTCATGATGATAAATAAGAAGCTAGATCGTTAAAAACTAAATACTAACAATTAAAAATAACATTTCTTAATTTTGATTTAATTATATATAATAACAATCATCATGTTAGTGAACAATACTTTCCTGATAATTATTACTATATATAACTTTAAGATGCTGCCAGTATAACACAGTTCTACTCCGGTGCAAATGGTAAGCAGAGAGCAGTGGTCCTGAGTTCGACACTTGATGTCTGTATTTTATTTAAAAGTGTTGTTTATTTTTCTAATACTTTTTTTCTCTCTTTTTTTTCCATTCAAGCTTATATATATGTGACACTTACTTTCTTTTGTTCTTTACATGCGACTATATGGTTTAGATATATTATATTTAGTTTCAAAATTTATTACGATTATATTTAGACAATTAATTTTATATGTTTTTTGTTTTTTATAACTTTTAACATATAATGTCTAATATAAATATAAATATATATTTGTGATCGTTTTATTTCAATCTACATTTTTATATAAATTCAATTGTAATATTAGATCTATTTAAAAACGTATTTTTTGATATTCAACACTAAAAGAATATAGTCTGCCGATCGCTATCATATTACGTTATTATTTATATCGACGTGTAGATAAAACTTAAAAATACATTTTGTTAGATAAACATGTTATATTGTTTCCCGCCACAACGTGCGGGTCATATTAACTCATTCTAATAAAGAAATTACATGTCAACATCCATGTCATCGCCATGTCAGTTAAACCGATGACACATCATCATATGGCATGCTATAGCAGGTTCAATACACAAAATAGTAACTTTGATGAGTACAATACATTATGGGTAACTTTGAATGTTGGGTACATGTAGTAACGAAACGTGACAAGTTTGATACAATTTCAAAAACTAAACCCATTAATATACATATTTCTATATTTTTTAAATAATAAAAAATGTTATAATTCATCGCTCATGATTGATACGTGAATATCATTCTTAAATTTTAACATTAATCTAACCTAATGTGACTGACACACAAACGGGCAAGCGCACGGGATCATTTAGCTAAAAACAAGGTAAGACCAGGAACGTATCATCAGGGAACATGTGAATGTGTTGGGTATTGGTAGCATCAATAAACGCAATGGAAGTTAAAAACAAGTAAAACAATATTTCAAATATGCCAATCAATACACCCACCTAATGGACCAAACTCTAAACATGCAAAAATGCAATTAAATGGAAAAACAAGGACAAGAAGTTTTACCATTACAAGATGCCACTTCTTCTTGTTGCTTTAAAGGTGATAGATGTAAGAACACAATGAAGTGTTCCTCTACCGGTATCTACACCAAGCCTCGATGATCCCCATGTGCTAGCTATGTTTGGATGCTGCCATGAACACCACCAAAAGAACTATCACCAACATGAAAACCAAATGTACCAAAGTTTTCTTCCAAGTGTGTATTAGGGAGAGAGGTGTGTTAGACTAAGTTTAAAGAACCTTAGTCAAGATTCTAACATATGAGACTCATCATATGACTCACAAGGAGCCAGAAAACCGTCCTCGATAATTTAGAATCATTAGTCATAAAAGCCTTACTTAAGCTAGCTTTAAAAAGCTATTTAAATAGGCTGTTACAGCGTCAGGCACGGTCGTGCCTCATAAGGCACGGTCGTGCGTCAGAACGCAAGTTCGTGCTAGCCCAAATGGGCACACATAAGTCACACCAAACATAGGCTCGTGCCTAAGTACTAGGCACAAACGTACCTCCACAAGGCACGCCTGTACCGGCCCCAAAAGGGTACACCCAAGGCACGCTGGTTTTGGGCCCGTACTTGACCACGAGTCAAAACCATCTTTTGCCGGTTACGGCAACCTTACAAAAACATACTCAACTCTCTATAATCCTACTTACAAAACCATAATCAAATTTTCCGGTTACGGCAACCTTACAAATCCATTGTTCTTTATTGAAAAATTGAACCATTAATGGGGGAAGACAAAAAGGTAGAGATGTAACCTCAAAAGCTCGCCAACTTCCGATGATTGTATACCAAATAAAATAGATTCGTCCCCACATATCAACACACAAAGAAAGGAATCTAAAAGAGAAAGAGAGACGATGTCATAAAACTCCAGCCAAACCTCACAAAAATCTTCATCTTCAACACCAAAAATCATAAAAAAAAACACAATAAACAAACTCAAGATCAAATGTTAACTCAAATCTATCTCTAAATCTTAACCATAGTTGTTTATTCTAACCAAAATTTAACATATACAAACCCAGATCTAAATTGCTTCATACCAAACTTGTTTTTACACTTGCATACTGCAAGATTTCATTTTTAAAATGAAGGTAGATCATGACCACCATAAACCTTAGCCGACCACCGCAACATCACCAAACGTAGAACACCGGCCACTGTTATCTCTTCCAACCACCGTAAGCTCACGCGACAACCTACCAGCACCATTGTGTGTGTCACGGCTGCTAGCCTCCCACGTATATCGACAAAGACACAACCGAATCCGAAAAAAGGGGAGAAACAGAGAAGAAGAAATAGAGGTAGTGATATGTGTTGTATGAATTATGCTGACGGAAATGGCCGGAGAAATGACAGTTGTCAGAAATACACACAGTTGGTGGAGAAGGAAAAAAGGCCTAGTGATGGAGGGAGGGATGAAAGATAGTGGAGTGAGAGAGAACATGTAGTAAAGTGTGAGCAAATGGTATTTAATGTTACCTTACTACATAGACTCACATCTTAGATAATAAATCCGATAAATAAAAGTGCAAAACCTGGAAAAGCTAAAAACTTAAATAAACAATAAAATATTTAAACCTAATCAATATTACATCATTCTGCTATTTGTTATTTTGACTATATTGTTTTGGACTTTTGGTACTTTGACGTTTGTCAACTTGTTAAGATTTAAACCTAAACATATTATAGTGATGATGATTTAAATCTAGACCATTTGGAATCCACCCAACCCGATATTTATTCCGATTATACAACGGTAAAGAAGAATAAAGACTTGCTTTTTGAAATTGGATAATTTCCTTTAGGTTATTTTAATTCATGGTTTGTTCACTAGTTACTACTTTTGTATTAAAGCTATTAAATTGTATTGATATTCGATATTTTAATCACTAGTTAGTAGAGAAAGTTGAAAATAGGCAAGGAATTCGAAGACCTGACAAAAACCGTACTTGAAAACCGAATTTGGAACCCATAATCGAAACCGTACCCGAAACCCGTATTCGAAAATAAAAAAATACTAGTCGAATACTTTGGACCGAAATGGGTTCACAAGAAACACGACCCGAACCCGACACAGGAAAAAGTGCCACGACCCGAACCTAACACGAAAATAAATGGGTCGAAATTGGGTCGACACGAAACTGACCCGAACCCAAACGACACGAACCCAATAACACGAACCCGACCCAAATTGTCAGCCTTAGATTTTATATTATAGGTACATATATATATATATATATATATAGGGTTGGGATATTGTAAGATGTGAATCATGGTAAGATGTATAAGAGGCATTGTAAGCCATTAGATCTCATTAAAAGTCAAAAGGATTTGGTCAAAAAGTGATAAATTAGTAACTACCATTTTTTCCTGTTTATGCGTAAATTAGGAACTTGAAAATAATGATAATTCCTAAATTCATGCTCGTAACAAAAAATCACGTTAGTATAAATTTAAAAATTGTTGAAAACTCTAATTTAAATTGATACGTAGATGATATTCATCAAAAGAAAATTGATGAAAATTATCATCAAGAGATATTGATGAAAATGAATAATTCATCATCACCTTGCAAATATAATAGAATATTACACACACCAAATTTAAAACCTCATACATATGAACTTTTTAATAATTTGATGAATACAATCATTAACAAAAAATAAAATCATTTTCTTTATTGCCTTTTCATCATGAGAACTTCTATTGTACGTATCAAATTGAAAGTACAGATCATATGCTAATACATGAAAAAAACTAATGAAACAAGTAACATCATAAACTCTGATGATTATACTATGCAAAAAAATTGATGAAAGAAGTAACAAGTACATGGAAAAAGATAAACCATAGATTATGAACAATAAATTGGTTTCCAATTCATCAAGAAAGATAGATCTCTAAACCAGTTCGCCCTCCGGTAAAGAAGAGACGGTTGGAACTTGAGTGGTCGGGAATTAACGAGGGCGGTGGGTTTCATGCAAATCGCTAGCAAATAGACAACAGCGACGGAAAATCGACGATGGTGACTGCAAATCGGCGGCAAAACAGCTATGGTCATAGGTCTAGTGGAGGCGATGTCATCTGCGACGTTGGTGGCTAAAAAACCACGACAATCCCGACAACCTTGAGAAGTGGCACCTTGACGGTCGTACGTTGACTATTCAATTATCAATAACATAGTGATAATGGCGAATAAAAACCCAAAGGTCGAGGAATAGCGGAGGCGGTGGTAAGCGCTGCAAGGAGGCGGTGTAAGCAGGCTGCAAGAAGGCGGCAACACAACTTGAGAGATGACCAAAGAAATGGGGTCTGTTTAGGTTTAAATTTATGTTTCTTAAATTCAAGTTAGTAAATCTAAGAGTGATTTTAGGGTTAATTGAATTAGTGTAATTGAATACCAATAATACCCTTTTAATAAGAACGCCACATGTCAATTTCTTAATCCCTGTTACACCTCTTACATAAAAACACATCTTATTTGATCTCATTCCTATATATATATATATATATATATATATATATATATATATATATATAATCTCAAAGTAATATCCATCGTCAACCAAGGCATAATAGACATAATATTTTTCTCGCCATGCCGGGAAAATAATATATATCTAATAAAGTAATTAAATAACTGGACGGAATGGCGAAATCCACACTCCCAATCCTTTCAATAGAGACAACTTCTAAGTTTCGCGTCATGAAGTCCAGCTCTCCATGCCTCTTCCGCTTACTTCCGTTTAACACTTGCACTTTGCAACAAACCATTTTTGTAACAAATGTGAGTGTCGTATCCAACATTTCACAAAAACTAGTCATAAGAAGTAGAAGAGCAATGAGTTGACCATGAATGTACGTGAAGATGAGGAGCTACCTCCTCACCTCATAGCAGCCGCAGCACCTCCAGGCACTTAGGACAGGTTTGGCAACGCTAATTTCAAAAACTATCGCATGAGTAGCAAACTTTCTCATGAGGAGTCATGTTCTTCTTCTAGGTTCCACGTTCCATATAAACCTTGGTGGGAATGGACAAGGTGAGCTTACACTTGGCCATGTTAAATTCAGAGGTCTTCTACTTACTATGAAACTCTATTAAGGACTCCACCATTTTGTGCTTATGCTAGGTCTTGACAAACTCATCATAAGACATGGGCAAGGACTGGAGAATCATATTCACCGCAAGCTCCCTCCCAATGGGAAATCCTAGTCTCTCAACTTGGTCAATGTACGCCTTCATACAACGGAGATGAACACTAACTTACCCGCCTTCCTGCATCCGGCAATCGACAAAGGCCTTGACACACTAATAGAGTTCCTTTCTAACATGCTGTCAGAACATGTCTTTTAGCCGGTTGATCATGTTGTATGCACTCATATGATCGAACTGCTTTCGCAGCTCACAACTCACAGTCGATAACATGAAGCAATAAACCTCTTTTATATCTCTGACATGGTTTTCAAATCGTATCTAGTGGCCCAAATCGCGTTGGTAGCAGGTGGCTCCGGAAGGGGTTTCTCAAGAATGTGCAACTTTGATTCATGACGAAGAATAATTCTCAATTGTCGATGCCAATCAACAAAGTTCACACCTATGAGTTTCTCCTTCTCTAGAAAAGAACGGAGTGATAAGTTTGGTGTGAAATTGTTAAGGTTAAATGTTTCTATTACTTGTAGAAACATTTTATGATCGTTCTTTTGTTTTGATTTAATTTAATAAGATTAAGTTCTTCCTTTCGAAAAAAGATTGTATAATTGTTTCGTTCACATAAAACAATTATTTATTTTGCTAAGAGAGTATAAACTAAAACATTCATATAAATAGTTATAGCTAACCGTGTGTGTACACGGGTGTTTTAATCTAGTACATATTATATATGATTCAACACATTTGAATTAGTGAAGATAAAACGTGAAATTAAGTTTTAAATTTTGATTAAATTATGTTTTTAATTTAGATTAAATAAATAGCTAAGCAGGGTCGGTTTAATGATTTTAAATGCCCCGTGTAAAGTGGGATAAAATTGCTACTATATATGAATTTCATGACAGATGAAAAAGACAACATAAATATGTAAAACTTAAAAGTAACATGTTTTGTATTTGAAAATGTTCAAACCATTACATAAATACTTACAAACTAGTGAACTACCTAAACCGATGTCTACACGCATTTTTGAAACAAATTTATCAATAATTTTGTCGTAATTAATATTTGCCGAAAATTGCTTTTCAATACTCACAATAGCTAACCCGTTTAAGATTTTAAGCTTGAAAAATTCTTTCAGCTGATGCAACTGTAACTAGCACTGTCAACATTATTTTATATACGAGTAAAACGTTGGAAAACATGTCCATTTTTTTTTGCAAACTCCGTGATCCAAATGGATGTCTAAGGGTTTTCAACTTCATATGCTTCATTCGGCAACATATCCTGCAAAATTTGTAACTCCACAAACAAGGATTAATTTCCATCAATATCACATTCATCACCATTTGTTAAGGCTGATTCAAGATTTAAGAAATACTTTTTTAATTCATCATCAAGTAAAGAAACTAACTTTGATCCATCAAACATAAATCCAAAAATAGATTCAAAGTATTTCATTTGTTCAAATCTAGTTTTCAATCAAGATAGAGCCATGCCTTTCACACACAAAAAAAAAAAAAAAAAGAGTCATATCCACTAGCACAAGAAAATATTCGGTTCTAAAAGCTTCTTGAGAAGATTATTTTTCTCTTTCGGTATTTGGAATTTCATCAAATTATTTTTCTCATTAAGAAATACGATTTTTAGTAAATGTAGGTTCAACTCCAATACTGTGGGCTATTTCTTTAGCTTCACTAATAACCGACTCAAATCTTTTTTCCTTATATTTTCAAAATAACAAACCAATCATTCCAAATAATTTATCGCAATATGAAGAAACATATATTTAGATTGTAGTTTCTTGCTTACCAAATTATTTCTATATACAATTTCATGCCATTTGACCAAGCATAAACTTGAAAGTTCACCATTCACTAAAGATTCAACATCCCTACATACTCTACCATCATTACTTTCTTTGGCTAATTTTATTAAAGCTTGTTTTATTTGAGAAATTTGGCTCTTTATAGCTTTAACACTTTGAAGATGACTTTCACAACATGTAGCATACAAGGATGTTAGTGTCAATTCATCTATATATTCAAGTAAAAAGCTCCATCCTTTTGATAAACTAGAAAACACATTATATATTATTTGACAAGTTTCAAAAAAATGTTTTTGCTTTATGGCAATAATTTGCCATGCCACATAAAACTAAATTAAGACTATGACACCCACATGACATTTAGAAGGCTTTAGGATATATATCAAGTGATCGTTTTTGTAAAGCTTGGTGTTTACTTTTCATATTAGATCCATTATCATATTCTTGGCCTCACATACAAGTATATCAATTTTAAGATCAATTGAAGCATCTTGTAACACATAAAAAGGCCTAAACCAGATGTATCTTCTACAACTAAAAAGCAACAAAAAAACTCTTCTACTTTTATTGGACAACTTACCATATTAGCGCATCTTATAATTAAAGTCATTTGTTCTTTGTGACTTCCATCTGGTGTACAATCTAAAATTATGAAAAAATATTTTGCTTCATTAATTTATTTAGGATTGCATTCTTTATTTATGCTGCCAACATTTCAATTAACTTATTTTGAATTTTATGACTAAGATAATGATTATGAGATTTTTTTATCTTGAATTGTTTCAGAACGTGATCAAGCTCGGAAATCATTTGAAGTAAATCTAAAACTTACCATTTGAGTTCTCATAAATTTATTCATTTGTTCCACGAAAAGCCAAATTATATTGTGCTAAACATTATACAACAACAATGATTCTAACCATAATGTCTTTCCAATGTACAATATATTTTTTAATAATTATTTATAATTCTTTAACTATAGTTTGATTTGTATTAAGTCTTACCCATGTTTTGGTCCAAGTTTTTAAGTTTATCATATGCTCAGAACTATTTTCATGTGAGTGTCAAGTTTCACTAATATGTCTCCAATTGTTAGGAATAATTTTGTATATGGATAGAATATTGAATTGTGGGTGAGGGTTGAATTCGACCATCACTATGTAGGTGAAATTCATCATTAGTTGAATTAGACCATCCTTATGTAGGTCGAATTCAACATATACTCCGTGGAGTATATATACCTGATGACTACTTTGTTTTATGTATGAAGTGCCAAATTTGAATGAGATAATTATATGTTTTTGAGATTCTCTCTACATTCTTCATATTCCATATTGCAATTCACCATCTATCCTATTTGATACTTGAATCATTGGCCTGACACCAATCATTAATCGTCCCATTTGCCAAATTACTCCTAGACCAAGAAGTTTTAAACAACTTACGACAAAAACAAAAAACCTTATCAATTTTTTTGATAAACCAACCATTTTCTATGATTAAATCACCATTTCTTTATTTATAAGTAAAAAATCATAAGGAAAACGTCTACTAATAGCATTTGTTGAAAAAGTAAAATTGGGCTCAACTTCTCTAATAGGTCCTTTTTCTATGAATAAATCTTACATTTTAATATCTACACCATTGTTAGATATGTAAAAGTGAGGGTGCAAATATGTAATATGTGAAACTTAGGCAAAGCCTATTTAAGGCTTTGCCTCCTTAATGAAAGTCAAACTTTGCACCATTTGTAGTTTACACCTTATGTGTGTATTTCTCTCAAGGCTATCGGCTCTCTCTCTCTCTCTCTTTAACCTATTACACACACATACATTCATACACAAGCATTGCTTCATCCGTGAAATAACGGGACCATCAATTGGTATCAGAGCCAAACTCTTGTTTTGGCTCGTGATTGTTCGAAGATTCAAAGCTCAAAGTCAAAGCTGGTGCTCTCGGTTACTGTTTCATCGAATATCAACCGTGTTTTTCAAGTTGAAGGTGATTCCAAGTTGCATTCAAGGTAGTAGCCATCGATACACTAAGATAAAAACACGTTCAAGGTATAAACAACCACTCTTTCAACTGTTTAATCGAGTTTATCTAGTCACTTCATTATTGAAGTAAACTAACGCCATAAACATCCAATCGATTCTGATTCTTGAGCTTTGGTGTTTTTAAAATTCTGGGTATTACCTCATTATTGGAGTTTTAAAGTTCTGAAAAGTTCAGTCAAGAAGAAGATAAAACCTTATTTCAACAGGTTTTAATCTTTAAAATTTAAAAAAATCAAAGTTTAAGTGTTTTTTAAAGTAATCAAGTACACATCATCCACTTGAGGTACAAGTTGCAAGTCGCTAATCAGGGAAACACATTAGATTTGACTTTTCTATGTCAGAATCTAGCCCTATCGACGACACTATTCTGATCAGGTCGATAGGAAGTGGTTTAAGCAAGGCGGTCGATAGAAGCAGTAGTTTCAATTCCTAAGTGTTGGTTCTAGAGCTATCGACCGTACTCTTTTAGAGGGCTATCGATCGGGCTTCGGATTTGTTTCTAAGTGTTGAATCAAAGGCTATCGACCTTGTTGTACTAATTTTGTTTGATACAAGGCTACAAGTTCATAGTGTTGGTTCTTCAACTGCTGAGGGTATCGATCCAGTTCTTATCGATCATTATTAATTACTATTTGAACTCACAAGTGTTTGGATCGACAGGGTTCTATCGATTGCATTTGGTTACTAATTCTTTCGAACCAAGTTATTACTCTGCCCATTTTTCTACAAGACAAGTTGTTCCTAGTGATCCTTTTCAAAGATAATTTCCAAGTGTTAGATTCTATAGAAGTTATTCAAAGAAACCTATCGAACCAGGGTTGAACTCATTGAACTTGTAACTCATCAAATACAAGACTGAACTTATCGAACAAGAGGACATTAGACTTTAAACTTTAAAATCTATCTAATTCAAAGTCGAATTTAATCTAAATTGATCTAATTCAAAATTGAACTAAATTAACATAATTCCTCAAATATTACTTGAAAGTTTAAAGCTGACCTTGAAAGAATCTTCTTGACTTTGATACAAAAAGGTTTCGAACAATCAAATTCAAACGAGTAATTGATCATTCCTTACACAACAATCAACATGTCTAGCTCGAATGAAATGATGTCCATTGGTACTGATACAAAACCCCCAGTTTTGTTTAGAAATGAGTATCATGTCTGGAAAGGAAGGTTCATGGACTTCCTTGAACACAATGAACCCTACGGGAAAGATATGATCGATTGCATCTTTAAGGAAAATACATCGTACATTAAAGTTGTTGAAGCGGATCCAAACAACAATCCTCCCATTCCTCGTCAAGAGAGAGAAAAGAAAAATGATGAACTCACCACTGCTGAGAAGGAGAGAAAGAAAGCTGAACGTCTTGCAAAATACTATCTCAAACAAGGATTCTCATCTGAGATTTATACCAAAGTTGACAGCTTGGCTACTGCAAAAGAAATCTGGGATGAAATAAAGAAACAACTCCAGGGCACTGAACAAGGAGAGTACATTAAACATACTCAACTAGTTAACAGTTTTCATGACTTCGGTGCTCGTGAAAATGAACTTCTCTCGGAAACTTATGGCCGGTTTTGCAAATTGCAAAATGAATTGTGATCAAACATGATCATCAGGACTGATCTTGACATGAATTGTGTATTCCTGAAGTCTCTTGGTCAGAAAATGGAAGGAACATGCTAGGTTGTACAAACATAACAACAAAGATTTAACCACAGTCACCTTCCACAACATCTTTGAAGATCTCAATCAATACCAAGATGAAGTTTACAAATCTCTATCCAGACAATCAACTGCTGATCCTCTAGCTCTTGTTGCAACTGACCGACTTCCAAGAGAACTGTCATCCAGACAAATGAAGTACAAGCAGGTGGCAATCAGTGAATCTAAACCTGATGGTGATGACGAAGATTCAGTTGAAGCAGTAATACACATTCTATCCGTTGTTGGTAAAACTTTCAGAAACCGTTTCACAAAGACCAACAATAAGCAATGGTTTACCTCTGGCTCACGATGCCCAGAATGATTTGCGTCTGCTGACAAGCCAAGGTTCCCGCTGGAGGAGAAGAAGGATGAAAAGAAGACCGAGTCTAAATGCTACAACTGTGGTCGCTCAGGGCATATGAATAGGAACTGCCCTCAGAAGAAGACGAAAGATGCAGAGTACTATCGAAAAAAGTACCGCATGTCAAAGCATAAACAGGCTGGGAACGCGCCGATGGTGGAAGAAGATCAGTTTCTGGAAGATACCGACTCAGAAAGTGACTTGGAAGCATAGGATTACGCTCTATTCTTCTTAATGGCTAATGTTGAAGGTTCAGACAATGATGATGGTGATGCAGGTGATCACTACGATGCTGAGCAGGAGGATCTTGACAACGGGAAGGTATACTCTAACTCTGACTCATGTGCAGGTTTCAATTTTGAACATATTCAAACTATTCTAAAATGCATGAAAAAGTTAGAGCATAAGGTAACCAAATTAACCAGCAAAAATCAGGTACTAAAAGAAGTTCTTCACACACAAGATAAAGAAGCACATAGTTTAATTGAACAATTAGAAAATGACATCAACGACTCTAAGGTTTAATTAGCTATCAAAGAATCTGAATATCTAGACTTAACTGACAAAACCGATATCATCATGCACGATCTCAAGGCAGAACGTGTAAGTGCTGAAAAGGATTCAGATATTCTTCGAAATGAACAACGTGCTCTTTACACTAAAATTAAAGAACTTGAAGACTTACTAATTAAACGTGGGAAAAATGAACAAACCATCTTTTTATACAAAGAAAAGGAACGTGAATTTTCAAGATGGACATTCGAAGGACTTGGTTTTGAAAATCTGAGTTTCTTGAGCAAAGTTACCGCCAAACAATTCTACAATACAAATCTATTTGGCGAATGTCTTACTCAACGAATGGTGTTTGTGGGTCATGAAGAAGAAAAACTTAAGAGGATATCAAAAGAACTCTACACCTTAGAGCTGAAATCCCTTTCGATTTGTTGGTCCCTTGGTGAGAGTATCAATAAGCAAGTAATGTGTAGAAGGGGGGTTGAATACACTTTCTGCAGAATATTCAACAAATCAATAAAAAGTGTTAACACACATCAAACCACAATCAATCGAATGCTTTTGCTTTCATTAATAAGAATATGATTACAGACACAATCAAGTAAGCAACACTTGATATGTAAACACCTAATGTAAATCAAATCTCTCAATCTCTCAAACTTTGCTACCTATAATCAACTTATGATTATAGATACAGGACGACTCTTTAAACAGAATTTAATCATAGATTGAATACTTACCAACTTCACAACAGATGTGAAGATTCGAACACACGAACAATTTGGCAATCTGTGAGTTTTCTTGATCACGTTGAACTTACAAACAGTGAATCAAGATTCGTAACACATACGATCAATGGGTTGAGGTGAACTGAGTTTGGCTCTGTAACTCGTCGTCGTTCCTCTAAACTTATCAGGAGATAAGTATTTATAATTCTATTCCTACGGATCCTAACAAACTAGAACTAATCCTAATCTGCTAACAAACTAACGTATAACCCGGAATCTTGAATCTTGAATCTTCTTATCTTGAGTCTTCAATCTTCAATCTTGATTCTGGAATCTTCTTATACTTGTCGTAGATATAGAGAGATAAAAGGAATTTAAAACATATTTAAATTCTCTTAAACTGACTTCTTTAGTCGGACTGAGTTACTTAGCTTGAAACTCATCAAGATGAGTTCTTCGAGAACAAACCTGAAAACAAACATGTACTTATATTGGCAGAATTATACATAAAATATATATCTGATATCTGCCAATATCTGTTTTAAATAAATAAAATATAGCCAAAATGAGCTTTAAATGCTTTCTTATTTTATTCAAGGCTATTTCAGGTAGACAATACGGAAAAATGGATAAAACGCGTCGAAACGAGAAAACACCGCGCAAAAGGCGAAGATATTCTGAAAAAGCTATTTACGCGGCGCGTACCTTATCTTCTTACGCGACGCGGACCCAACCTTCTAGAATGCAAGCTGTTAGTGCAAGTTGGCAAGTTGCAAAGGAATCTTGTCAGGGAATCTTGTCAGGCGTTTTTACGCGCCGCGGAAACCGATCATTACGCGGCGCGTAAATTCCTTCTCACGCCTATAAATAGCAAGCCAAGCTTCATTCCGAAAGGACACCAATTTACACTCCAATACACCTCCAGACACCAACACCAACATACACAAAAAATAACACACCTCTCTTACAACCCAGGCGACTCTAGGGGGGCCTTTGGGCTGCTCTGGAGGTTTCCTCGCCTCCTATCCATGTAAATACGTAGTTTGTAGCGTAGATTTATAGTTTTGTAGCTGTAGTTGTTCTGTCTTCGGAAACGAGTTCCAGCAAGTTTGTACGAGTCAAGATGCTGTCCAAATGTATTTCTACCTTGTATAATACGAACTTGTATTCTCTTTCCTTTATTTTCGCTTCGTTACAATGAATCCAAATTAATATAAATATGTAGTTGTTATGCGTAGGATTATATTGTGATGATTTTATTTAAGACTTGGTGTTTCTGAAATAATGAAACATTATAATTAGCTATTTTATAATACTATCAGTTCATGCGGGTATTCGGCAATATAAGTGTTGAAAAACCATTTGCTTAGGATATTTGTATCCTTATACATATATATACAAACAGACTCATATTTATATGCATTTGCTCATAGACCCACTTGAGGTGTATGATACGTATAAGTCTGGTATATGTATACAGGGACATTTGCTCATAGACCCACTTGAGGTGTTGAACTGATATATTATCTTAATACCTAAATATATATCTTCTTACAGGATGTTGACAGACAATGGTAATTATCTTGTCTATTATTTCATTAGAAGATAAATACTGACCTTTTAAGAAAAACGGGATAACACCCGGGAAGCGAGGTTTTATATAACCAGTGTTTTAATAATGCAGGGATTAAATCAGAGTTACCTTAAGATTGTTATAAATTGATAAACGATTGGTACCAAATCAACTTTAGAAATCATATTAATAATTTCATTCATTATATAACCGGATTAGCTAACGTTACTATTAATATTGATTTGGAGGATTCGTGACTTAGCACTTTCTTTTATTTCCTGCTTTATTTACTTTTCCTGCTTAGTATTTAGTTTATTTTTATCCTCACCTATCTATCTAACTAGACAGCAGTTTGGAATAAGAGTAGCCATAGCTTTTACGCTTACCCGTGTTCGATATAAATCATCGGTCTTACCGGCACATCTTGCTACACGCGATGGGTTCTCTGCCCAGCCGTGTCGTGTGCATTTGTACCGTTGTGAAATCCGGTCCGCACTTAAAACGCATCACTCCAGATTTTTGGCGCCGCTGCCGGGGAAGGTAATAATATGGTAAATTATTCTAACTGTTGATTTAGTTTTGCAGTCTTGAAAATCTGACTATAAAAGATTCCGCATTTCAAAGCGTTATTCTGCTCGCTTACATACCGTACGAATAGTATGTAACCCGAATAAATGGTTTGTTTTTCTTTTGTTTTATTTTTTCTTAATAAAATGATGTGTGAGATTTCTGGTCTCAGAATCGAAATAATGATTAATACGCATATGCTGACAGTCAGCTCAACAACAATACCAAAATTTCGATCTGCAAAATAGGGAGTTCTCTCTACTTCACTTTGATCTATTCATGCTTTTGAGTACAATGAGGACATTGTACAATTTTAAGTGTGGGGTAGAGATATCCATATTTCTTGTTAAATTTGTCTAAAATCCCCAAAATTTCAAAAATTTTGCAAAATTCTCATAGTTTTAATTTGTAAATTAATTCAAAATTTAAATTTAAATTTTTTCGCATTTATGATTATTTGTATGAAATTTTTAATTAAATTTATATGAATTCAGATTACATAATAAAGGAAAATTATTCGAGATTTCACGACTTAGCATAAATACAGTCTGTACTTAAATTGAGTGTTTGAGCTTATCTGTTTTTATCATTAAACACTGAATTCTTTTGCTGTGAGAATGTCTAAATAGCATATATTTCAGAACTTGTTACTGAATTCTTTTCGAAACCACCAAAATGAGAACTAGACTATTGCACTGATAGAGGCCGTCTTTCTTTTTAAAAACCCGTTATTTTAAACTTTTTTCTTTCAAACTTAGATAATCTCAATTTTAGATTATTTAATTTATTTTATTTTTAACCCTTTTTCAGCGCAATGCTCATTTTTAGCATTCGATACCCTAGTTAACCACTTTGAGCCTTAACCTTTCATTTCATCACCTATGTTTATCCCATTTTTAGTCTATTTTATTTTTGAGTTCCAGAATTAATTAAACCAATTATATGCTGCTAAGTTTCATTCTGTGTTCCTATATTCTTCAGTTGTTCATGCACCGATCAGCGGGACATGAAAAGTTAATATCTTTGGTCTATCCGTTGCATACAGCTGAATCCAAAAATCCATAAAAATTAGAAAATCAGAAAAATGAGAAATTTCAGTTTCTTGACATACATTTCTTCAGCTATTTTAAGGTTGTCATACATTGAGTAGTAGTTTTTTCTTCAGTATTGCCTGAGTGAATAGCTGTCATTCAGAAGATTCTGATTCCATTACAGCTTGATGAATTGTATTCTCAACAAAAATATTGTGATATTCCTGTTCGATAGTTCAATAAAAGCAGCTTAGTCGGTTTTTAATTTGATCTCTGGATTCTTTTTTTAGCCACTTTTAAAAATCCCTTTTTCCTACCCCTAACCCATAGCCTTTTACATTTTAACCCCAAAAGTCCTCTTGACAGTTCTAAACTCTCTAGTGGTATAGATTTGATTTAGATACAAGCATATGGTAATATTGCATTTCATGACATTTTGTGTGATTCACTATATTGATATAAACGTTATACACTTGAGTGATAGAGTGTACCACCTGGTGAGAATGCAAAAGTCGTATAAATATTTGAATATATCTTTCCTAACTTAATAAATGCTAATATCTGAATCATGTGAATTTTGTTAATATTTCTGCTTTAATTATATTTGTTAAAATTTTGAAGATTTGTTTTGGATTATATTTACAGTTATGCTTGAGGACAAGCATATCCTAAGTGTGGGGTAATTGATATTGGCAGAATTATACATAAAATATATATCTGATATCTGCCAATATCTGTTTTAAATAAATAAAATATAGCCAAAATGAGCTTTAAATGCTTTCTTATTTTATTCAAGGCTATTTAAGGTAGATAATACGGAAAAATGGATAAAACGCGTCGAAACGAGAAAACACCGCGCAAAAGGCGAAGATATTCTGAAAAAGCTATTTACGCGGCGCGTACCTTATCTTCTTACGCGACGCGGACCCAACCTTCTAGAATGCAAGCTGTTAGTGCAAGTTGGCAAGTTGCAAAGGAATCTTGTCAGGGAATCTTGTCAGGCGTTTTTACGCGCCGCGGAAACCGATCATTACGCGGCGCGTAAATTCCTTCTCACGCCTATAAATAGCAAGCCAAGCTTCATTCCGAAAGGACACCAATTTACACTCCAATACACCTCCAGACACCAACACCAACATACACAAAAAATAACACACCTCTCTTACAACCCAGGCGACTCTAGGGGGGCCTTCGGGCTGCTCTGGAGGTTTCCTCGCCTCCTATCCATGTAAATACGTAGTTTGTAGCGTAGATTTATAGTTTTGTAGCTGTAGTTGTTCTGTCTTCGGAAACGAGTTCCAGCAAGTTTGTACGAGTCGAGATGCTGTCCAAATGTATTTCTACCTTGTATAATACGAACTTGTATTCTCTTTCCTTTATTTTCGCTTCGTTACAATGAATCCAAATTAATATAAATATGTAGTTGTTATGCGTAGGATTATATTGTGATGATTTTATTTAAGACTTGGTATTTCTGAAATAATGAAACATTATAATTAGCTATTTTATAATACTATCAGTTCATGCGGGTATTCGGCAATATAAGTGTTGAAAAACCATTTGCTTAGGATATTTGTATCCTTATACATATATATACAAACAGACTCATATTTATATGCATTTGCTCATAGACCCACTTGAGGTGTATGATACGTATAAGTCTGGTATATGTATACAGGGACATTTGCTCATAGACCCACTTGAGGTGTTGAACTGATATATTATCTTAATACCTAAATATATATCTTCTTACCGGATGTTGACAGACAATGGTAATTATCTTGTCTATTATTTCATTAGAAGATAAATACTGACTTTTTAAGTAAAACGGGATAACACCCGGGAAGCGAGGTTTTATCTAACTAGTGTTTTAATAATGCAGGGATTAAATCAGAGTTACCTTAAGATTGTTATAAATTGATAAACGATTGGTACCGAATCAACTTTAGAAATCATCTTAATAATTTCATTCATTATATAACCGGATTAGCTAACGTTACTATTAATATTGATTTGGAGGATTCGTGACTTAGCACTTTCTTTTATTTCCTGCTTTATTTACTTTTCCTGCCTAGTATTTAGTTTATTTTTATCCTCACCTATCTATTTAACTAGACAGCAGTTTGGAATAAGAGTAGCCATAGCTTTTACGCTTACCCGTGTTTGATATAAATCATCGGTCTTACCAGCATATCTTGCTACACGCGATGGGTTCTCTGCCCAGCCGTGCCGTGTATATTTGTACCGTTGTGAAATCCGGTCCGCACTTAAAACGCATCACACCATGTACTAACACGTAAAATGATTAACTCATCCTTAGATGTCCTAAGAGTTAGCTAGAACTTACTTAGCAACTCTGTTGAGCTGACTCAATATATAAGCTCGAAACACATCAAGCTGAATATTCAACCTATATCTTAGGTGAGATACACAGTTTATCAAACACATTGATAATCTTACTAAGATATAGTCTAAGCTGACCAAACATACGCTCAGCTTATATTCAGCTTATGCTCAGTCTGAAACACTATAAGTGCTCAGTCTGATCAAGCCTCATAATTCTGTTTAAGTTATATTTAGAACACATCTTGCAAACTTAACTTTGTCTCATCAAATTTCAACTGATGAGATTATTTGACCAACACGATTACTTTGACCTAAATGACACATACTTTGTTCAATCCCTGCCAAAGACACCTACCAAAACTATATCTACTATATGCTCCTGATGTACCAAAACCTCAGTTTGAATACATTCCCCACAAGGAATTACAACGCAGGTTCCATACCTTGCAGGAGTTTTGCTACACCACTCAAGTAGTGAGAGATCTACTTCTAACCTCTCAACCTATCCCTACCCCTATTTCTGATTTAGTCACATCACCCAATCTTGCACAACTAAAACAAGACAATGTTGATCTGACTCAAAGAGTGAAAAATATCTAGCGCAACGATGGAAAGATCATCGACTCACTATGCATTAAAAATGCTGAGTTAGAAGCCAAACTCGACAAACTGCAACAAAAGATGCAAGATTCCACCTCAACCACATCTCTTCTTAACGAAGAAAGAATCTCCAGCTCCCAGCATGTTTCCACATCTTATCAATTACTTCAAAAGTTTAAGCAATCTATTAATCCAACTGATTTGGTAAATCTAAAATTTAAATAAATTCTCAAGCCGAAACATGCAACCACAATCCATCACAACTCTTGTCCACAGCCAGATGCTCCTGAAACATCCAAAGCTGGTGCAAGTCGTCCATGATTAAATACTAGTACTTTCTCTTCTGCTGCAGATGTGAAGAAGAACGTGTATGACGAGAGTAAAATAAATGGACAATGGAGGAGAGTCATTCCTAGATCGTCTAGGAAATGTTCTACATTTAACCATTCATATGAAAATCTTTTGATGTTTGATCTAGTCTGTAATCATTCAAATTCACATGATAAAATAGCCTCCGAAATATTTTGTATCAGTGATGGTTGTCCTCATGGTCATTGTGAGTTTAAATGCGAAAATGACACATTAAAAAAATCAATAGGTATTAAACCATGTGAGCATTGGACTAACTTTTACGACAACCAAATCTGTGTTCCATTTATTAATTCAAAAGGAACCATCATTCATCAGTGGATCACCACTCGTCAGTCATATGCACTCAAACGTCTCAACAAGTCTCGACCTCTGCTGACGATCAAAGAACTGGATACGGTTATGATGCTTTCAAACAAGTATGGATTGCCCAGGAAAAACATTTGCATTCTAAAAAACGATCTAATAAATCCACTCCCAGGAAAACCTCAACAGCATCAAAACCCAAACCCCCTTCTCACAAAAAGGTTGCCAAGCCTCCAGTTGCACCAAAACCAGTTGATGTACCGAGGTCACAATTAAATCGTAACCATTCTTCTAAACCATGGATTCGCAAACATAACGCTTCCGTAACTCTACCGAATCCTAACTTCATTCACAATCAACCGCACAACCGTCTGTGGCACCGTCTTAACTGCTTGCATTTGAGCACACGTCTTCCGCTACACCCAGATACGCCCATTATTACTACCCAGTTATGGCATAACGTTAGAACGTTCCAAAGTACAGAAGTCCTCGTGCCCTAAACCAAACATCTCAGGTCTAAGGACAACCAATCAGCTAACTCATGTAGTTGGCTCCATGAAGTTAGACTGATGCGGATCACCTCCAATATTTTTACCCCTGAAAAATATCTATATATACTTGATCACATAACTTGTGCTGTTATTCTCTACCCGAATAATCCAACAAGTATTTATAATAGCGTTAGTATGACCCTAATGTGGCTCCTACCGCATTAGGTAGCTACGGAGTAATTTTTGGTATACCAAGACTTGTATATCATGGATGAATAAATATGCTAAAAATATGGAGATATTTAAAAGATTATATTAAACCTCCTATTTCCATCACGCAGAAATATTTAATACATAATCATAAAGTTTAAATCTCAATCCATACAATTTTAATTAAATACTGAAAAACTAGGTGCTAGGTCCCATGTACTGCAATCCTATGGAACTAGCATGTCTCTCATACTTTTCTCTTGCTTGCGCCTTGGTCAACGGATCAGCAACATTGTCCTCTATTGGTATCTTGCAAATCCTCACATCTCCCCTTCCGATAATCTCTCGGATGATGTGATACTTTTTAAGTAAGTGCCTGGTCCGCTGGTGATCTCTTGGTTCTTTCGCTTGCGCCAAAACTCCCATATTATCACATAATATATCAATCGGTCTAGAGATATTGGCAACCACTCTAAGATCCGAGATAAAATTCCACAGCCAAACCTCTTCCTTTGCCGCATCACTTGCCGCAATGTACTCAGCCTCTGTAGTTGAATCTGCTATAGTATCTTGATTTTGGCTTTTTCAAGATACAGCTCCACCGTTTAGGGTAAAAACAAACCCTTACTACGACTTAAAGTCATCTCTGTCTGTCTAGAAGCTCGCATCTGTGTAACCAGTAACACTGATTTCATCCGTGCTTCCACCAAAGACCAAGAATATATCTTTTGTCCTTCTCAAATACTTTAGAATGTTCTTGATAGGCACCCAATGGTGTTCACCCGGATTTTGCTGGTACCTACTCGTAAGGCTTATGGACTAAACAACATCGGGCCTGGTACATAACATGGCATACATAATCGATCCCATTGCCGAAGCATAGGGAACCGATGTCATCCTCTTCTGCTCCTCTGGAGATGTAGGGCATTGAGCCTTGCTCAATGGTATACCAGATCTCATAGGGATGAATCCTTTCTTGGAATCTTCCATCTTAAAGCTTTTCAACACTTTATCTATGTATGTACTCTGACTAAGTCCGATCAGCCGCCTAGACCTACCTCTATAGATCTTAATACCAAGTATGTATGCGGCTTCTCCTAGGTCCTTCATCTGGAAACATTTACCTAACCAGGATTTTACTCCTTGTAATGCTGGTACATCGTTTCCTATGATCAGTGTGTCATCCACATACACGACCAGTAGATTGCAATGCTCCCACTGAACTTCGTGTAAACACAGGACTCAAACTCGCTTTTGGTAAAACCAAACTTCTTGATGCGCTCATCAAAGTGCAAGTTCCAACTCCTAGATGCTTGCTTTAATCCATAAATGGATTTAAGCAACTTGCATACTTTTCTTGGATTCTTGGAATCCTCAAAACCATCCGGTTGTGTCATATACACATCCTCTGTTAGTTTCCCGTTAATGAAAGCGGTTTTGACATCCATTTGCCATATCTCATAATTGAAATATGCAGATATGGCCATAAGAATCCTAATTGACTTAAGCATGGCCACTCTTGGTTGTGTTGTGGCAAGTCTACTAACTCCCAAACTTGGTTGTCATACATGGATTGCATCTCTGCCTTCATGGCATCCAGCCATTTGTTAGACTTACTGCCCGATATAGCATCCCCATAGGATGTGGGCTCATAAAGATCCCCTTCTTTTTGAGCGATTAGAAATTCTAGATATATATCCGGCTCAGTCCGAATCCTACTGGACCTGCGAAGGTCTTGTGTTTCCACTCGTTTCTCAACCACAGACTCGGGTTGGGTTTCAATATGTTGACTTACGGGTTCTACTAGTGGAGGAGGCATACCTTCATCCTCTTCAATTTCTTGAAGATTTATTTATTTTCTAGAAGTTTCTGAACTTAGAAACTTATACTCTAGAAATGTCCCTGACCGAGCGACAAAAACTTTGTTCTCATCGGGATTATAGAAATAGTACCCTAAGGTTTCCTTAGGATAATCCATGAAGATACACTTATCTGATTTGGGTTTGAGTTTATCCGAGAACGGTCGTTTAATGAACGCCTCACAACCCCAAATCTTTATGAAAGACAGTTTGGGCTTTTTCCCCGTCTATAACTCGAACGGTGTCTTTCCTTTTTCCATTGACTTAGTTGGAACTAGATTCAGTATATAAGCAGCCGTTTCGAGTGCATGACCCCAGAACGACATTGGTAAAGTAGTTCTACTCATCATAGACCGAACCATGTTAAGTAAGGTCCTATTCCTCCTTTCTGATACACCATTCCACTATGGCGTATACGGTGTGTGAGTTGTGAAACAATCCCACATTCCTTTAGATGATTGTCAAACTCCTGACTCAAATATTCACTACCCCGGTTAGACCAAAGCAGCTTTATCTTCTTGTCAAGATGGTTTTGTACTTCACTCTGAAATTGTTTGAAGAAATCAAAACTTTCAAACTATACACATAACCATACCTACAGAAGTCGTCAGTAAAGGTAATGAAGTACCGGTATCCTCCCCTGGCTTCCTAACTGAAAGGACCACACACATCTGTGTTTATAATTCCTAGTAGTTCCTTTGACCTTTCATTCAAACTGTCAAAAGGTTTCTTTGTCATCTTGCCAGACAAACAAGATTTGCAATTGTCAATTGATTCAAGATCAAATGACCCAAGAACTCCATCAATTTGAAGCTGCTCTATGCGTTTCTTATTTATATGTTCGAACCGACAATGCCAAAGGTAAGTCTGATTCAAAGTGTCCTTTGACCTCTTACTTATATGATAGATTTCCTTGTCATCTTCTAGATTTATCATTTTTAGATCATTTTGTGAACTTTCTTTAAAATAGAATAAATCATCTTTAAAGCACAAAATTGTTTTACCTGCCGACTGATAGTTAAAACCACTATCTATTAATAAATCAAACAAGATTACATTTTTAATCAATCTATGAACGTAAAAACAGTTCTCTAGTTCTATGATTAATCCTGAAGGTAGCCTGAGGCAATAGGTTCCTACAG
Source organism: Pulicaria dysenterica (assembly GCA_947179395.2). NCBI lineage: Eukaryota > Viridiplantae > Streptophyta > Magnoliopsida > Asterales > Asteraceae > Pulicaria > Pulicaria dysenterica. Next base: position 61,412,672 of record OX359288.1, on the reverse strand, counting down.
CTTCAGCACCAATGATGGAGCCTTCTCCTACCAGTAGGTCCATGTCCCCCTTCCTTCGTTTCCTACTTCTCTTGAATCCCTGCAAATGATTGCAAATGTGATTACCACATCCGGTATCGAGTACCCATAATTCAAATGAAGTAAGTAAGCAATCTATTATAAAGATACCTGATTTGTCGGTAGAACCGACGTCCAGCTGATCAATGTCGAGTGAGTGCTCGCAAATATCCTTGCTACCGCAAACTGGGCAATAAATGTCTAGTAGCTAATCAATCCAGTTATCTTCCTCTATTGACTCAACTACTGTTACATCAAAGGTGTCCGGGTGCACCTGGTCATCTATGCACATTAAGAACTCGTGCATGACAACAACTGTTGTATCTGGTTCACCGAACTTGTCAACTACCTCTGCCTGATAGCGTTCAATTAGGGTACCGATCAAGAGCATCACAAGTTAATGCTCAGTGACTTGTGATCCCATAATCATTAAGCAATCAAACAGTCTTCTCATGTTAATGAGATGATCGCTTAATAAATGGTCTTCTTTCATCCCCTATGAAAGAATATCCTTCATGAGCAGAAAGTGTCCGTAGCTCTCACTATCCCTGAAATGCTCCTCTAAGCCCTGCACGACCTCAAAAACCGACTTATTCTTGAGTTCATCCGAATACTCAGACTCTGTGGAGAGTATCAGAAATGACATGACGTCAGATTCATCAGACATATACTTATAATATGTATCATACTTTCCAACCTGAGCAGAATAGTCAGGTCGTGTTGGAGGACGTTTATCTACTATGTACAGCCTTCCATGCGCCCTTAGGATATTCCTAAAGTGCAGCTTCCAAAGCATAAAGTTTGGACCTAAAAGCTTCCACTTGCTCATGATGAGGCTAAGAGACTCCTCAGGTGTTTAAAACGGTATAACATATAATATTGACATCTACAGGAAAAGCAAGAAATAAACATTTCAGTAATTTAATTCCTTTAAAATAATTTATAACCCTTTAAATATATATATTTTAGAATAGGATCCATATTTCACACGTGCCGGTGCACGGTTTGGGCACGACAACACTGACCCCGTGTTATTTTTGGTGGGTATAAACCATAACGATCGTGTTTAAACCAAAACAGGATTCCTATATCCTTGAGACATCAAATTAAATAATAGTTCGTACATATTTAGTCCTCCTAAGTGCACTTTGGGCCCGTCAAATTAGGGAATCACCAAAATAGACCTCACCATCCAAGATGGGGTGAACTTTGGCCCGTCACATCAGGGAATCGCAAAGTCATTCACCCCCTCCCCATATCAGTTTCAACCCCGGTGTGCACGGTTTAGGCATGGCAACACACCAAAGTACTGGGAGCAGGAAAGGTGTATCATTAGATGGGTAGCACTACTGGTGTAAGATTTTGAAAGGGTTAATTTGTTTCAAAACCATTTTGCCAGTTTTAACCGTTTTACAAAACTTGTAAAACTTATAACCTTTTTAAGTGAAAACCTTTTCAACTTAAAAATATCCTTTATATATGTATATAGTTTTAAATGACGTGTGTGCACTATATTATCAAATCACAACCACGCAATTAATAATAACAGTAATAAGACAACACACATAATGCCTTTGACCACCACTGGTACTTAAAAAAAATACCCCCGTGGTCAAACCCTAAAGTGGATCATAAATAACACACAAGGCATGAATCTGATGCTGATGCTCCCACTGGCTTCAGCATCCATTGTGTTCTCTCTCCTTCGTCTTGATCCTTGTCTTGATTGGCTCCAAATTTACATTTACAAAAATCAAACTAACCTATTACAATTTTGATAAATAAAACTAATTTCCTATTACATAATAATTCAAAGTCACGCAGGCCCGCTAATCTAGTACTTTTACAAAATTGAATACGGGTTGTAAGTGGCACGCAGGCCTCCCCGCACCAGTAAATGTAAACCAATCCACAAACAATAAAGTAAACAACCACAAACTTGATGCACCAAAGTCCCAACCTTCTCAAGCTGACTTAGATGACCTATTGAACTTTATTAAAGGTTAGTTTGAAACATAGCATCCCAAAAGAAGAAAGACCAAGAAGCATATGTTGCTGCTATTAGATTCACCAGATTAAGAAGTGGTAAAACTGAAATCTGCAGTGGCTGCTCTAACACAAACTTCGACCCCTATTGATGATGATAAAAAGGGGGAGAAGGTTCAAGAGGCTGAAGCTGAGTTTATTCAAGCTGAAACTCTGTTACTACTGGCTAAGGGAGCAGAAAAGCCACATCAGATTAAGGGGGGGAAAGAAAATGAATATGAAGCTGAGCTTACTGAGAAAACTAAAGGAAAAAGACCTCTAGTAGTGAGTTCAGAGGATTCAGAACCCCTCAAAAAGAAGAGAAGATAAATGATTCTTAGTGAATCAGACTCAGATGAAGACTCTGCAGACAAAATGACTTTACAAGAAAGAGCTTCTTTGTTGGCAATTAGAAGAATGGAGCAACAGGATGCTGATCAGCTTGGGATGTCTATCAATGAACTAAGAAGAAGGCAAATGAATGTACAAGCTAAGTTAGCAAATGTTTAGAATGAGAAAGAAGCAAGGGAGTAGGCTTGGGCTGAACAGATAAGAAAGCAGAATGAGGAATTTTCCAGACTCAGACTGCCTATTATGCCTAAGGAAGAGGAAGTAGAAGAACTTCAAATTGAAAATCAACTAGAGGAAGAAGACATTACTCAGTGTTATGTTAAGTCATACTTCTCCTCTCGGATAACGTCACTCAAGCTGAGCACAGTCCAACGGATCGTCATTCATGAGTTTGTCTTAAGAAATGGTGAAACATCTTCCCTGGGTCTGAATCAACTCCACAGACTAGGATATGAAGAATGGAAACAAGTACCACATTTATTAAACAGATGGAAAAGTCTTCTGTTAGAAATCAAGTTAAAGATGAAATCTTAAGGCTACTTGCTAACGCTGATGCGATGTAAATCATACCCAGATCTGAAAACGTAACCCTACTGACTTCCTTTCACAAAGTTGGGAAGAAAAAGTTATCAAAACCTGCTGGATTAGCAAAAAGAAACAAGTACGATCTTGATCTTCTTGAAGGCATGGAGTTTAAAGAGAATACTTATGTTGAAAAGCCTCAGAAGGGATTTATATACTTGGACAGTAATGGTGAACAATGCTTCCAGTCGGATGCATCAATTTATATATGAGGGGTATCATAAGTGCTAGCTCTAAGATTAATTATGGAGATAGCTAAACTAAATTCCAGGTTCAGATATAGACTGAACAGAGCTATTAGATCACAAAAGGATCAACTTCAACACTTGCCAAATCTGAAAGAACTTCTTGAAGAAATTAACAAGGAGATCAAAGAGTTTGAAGAGTTGCATCCTGAAAAGATTTGTTCTATATGTAATTATTAGATTAGTTCTAATAATTTATAAGCACTAAGTGATCAAAACTTTGTACTCTGATATGTTCAATGAATACAAGTATTAGTTTGATATATTCAACTGTCTATGATATGTTCATATTTCTTAGTCTGATGAGTTCAGCTTGAATGAATAATTTGATTAGTTCATGTTCATTGTTATGGTTGGTTGGTGTGTTCAACTTATAATTGATAAGTTCAATTAAAATTGATAAGTTCAATTAAAACTGATAAGTTCAATTAATATTTGATAAGTTCAAAATTAAAATCTTAGTAAGTTTAAGATTTAAAACGTAATTCTGTTCAACAAACTTATAAACTGTTTGATGGTTTTGTCATCATCAAATAGGGGGAGTTTGTTGGTCAAATGATCTCATCAGTTGAAATTTGATGAGACAAAGTTAAGTTTGTAAGATATGTTCTGAATATAACTTAAACAAAATTATGAAGCTTGATCAGACTGAGCACTTATAGTGTTTCAGACTGAGCGTAAGCTGAGTATAAGCTGAGCACATAGTTGATCAGCTTAGACTATATCTTAGTAATATTATCACTATGTTTGATAAGCTGTGTATGTCACCTAAGGTATAGGTTGAGTATTCAGCTTGATGCGTTTCGAGCTGAGTGACTCACCTTATAGACTGAGTCTGGTCAACAGAGTTGCTACGTATGTTCTAGCTAACTCTTATGACTTCTAAGGATGAGTTAATCATTATGCATGTTAGTACATGTTTGATTTCGAGTTTGTCATCGAAGAACTCAGCTTGATGAGTTTCAAGTTAAGTAACTCAACCCGACTAAAGAAGTCAATTTAAGAGAATTTAAATATGTTTTAAATTCCTTTTATTCTCTATATCTACAGCATGGATAAGAAGATTCCAGAATCAAGATTGAAGATTGAAGAGTTAAGATAGAAATTTCATGATTCAAGATTCCGGGTTATCCGTTAGTTTGTTAGCAGATTGGGATAAGTTCTAGTTTGTGAGGATCCGTAGGAACATGATTATAAATACTTATCTGCTGATAAGTTTAGAGGTACAAGTTCCAAACTCTAATCTCACCTCAACCTAATCATCGTATGTGTTATGAATCTTGATACACAGTTTGTAAGTTCAACGTGATCAAGAAATTCACAGATTGGCAACATTGTTCGTGTGTTCGATATTCACGTCTGTTGTGAAGTTGGTAAGTATTCAATCTGTGAATAAATCCTGTTTAAAAAGTCAGTTCGTATCTATAATCATAAGTTGATTATAGGTAGCAAAGTTTGAGAGATTGAGAGATTTGATTTACATTAGGTGTTTACATATCAAGTGTTGCTTAGTTGATTGTTACTGTAATCATATTCTTATTAATGAAAGCTTTCGATTTCATGTGGTTTGATGTGTGTTAACACTTTTTATTGATTTGTTGAATTTTCCGTAGAAAGTGTATTCAACCACCCTTCTACACATTACTTGATTGTTGATACTCTCACCAAGGGACCAACAACTGGTATCAGAGCGGGCTGAACGATTTCATAAGTTGAAAGTTCAAGATTCTAAGAAAGTATACAATGTTGACAAGCAACAATTCATCAAACTTTCCTTAGATAGTTGCTAAAGGATGTCCTATATTTGATGAATCTGATTATCCTATGTGGAAATTTAGAGCCATACCTTTCCTAAAGTCCATTGACACTCGTATGTACGATGTCATAACTCGTGGACCAATTATCCCCAAGATTTCTGCTGCTATTGGTGATAAGTCTACTGACAAGACAGAAAAAGAAGTCAAGAAGCCTTTGGCATCCTGGACTGACGAGGATTGGAAACTACATTCCCTGGATGACAAATTAAAGAGTGCTCTGGCTAATGCCCTGACCAATGAGATCTTGCACACTGTGACTGGGTGTCAATCTGCAAAAGAGATTTGGGATACTTTGAGTATTACATATGAGGGCACAGATTTGGTCAAGCAGCAAAAGAAGAATCATCTTTACAGATCCTATGAAAACTTCTTTGCTAAGAAGAATGAAACCTTGCCTGATTTGTTTACAAGGTTTCACTACTTGATTAATGACATGCTAAGTGAGGGCATTAAAGAGGATGAAGCTGACCTAGTGCTGAAATTTCTAGACGTGTTACTAGAGAAATTCAATGAAGTGACTGTAGCACTAAGGGCTGGAGGTACATTACACATGTATAACCTACAGTCCATATATGGGTTCTTGCTTAATCATGAACAGATCACAGGACACAAGAAATCTTCTCAACAACAAATGAAGGATTCTCTTGATAAACATGACACTTCATTAGTTGCAGAGAGAAAGAAAAAGACTTTAAAGCCTTCATTGCTGAATCTGTGACAGAGTCAGACTCTCAAGCTGACCACTCAGACTCATACTCAAGTGATACTGATGATGTTCAGAATATCACTGAACAAATGGCCATGCTTGCCAGAAGACTGAGAAGAATTCAAAGGGGAAGAGGAAGATCTGACAGGGGCAAAGGAAAGAGTTCTTTTGATCCCAAGAAAGTTAGGTGCTACAACTGTCAGAAGAAGGGACACATTGCTGCTGAGTGCAGAATGAAGAAGGATGAAACAACTTCAGTAGCTTAAAAGAATGCTTATAGAGCTAACAAGTATTAGAAGAAATATGCTCAGCTCAAGAAAGGAAAGCCTGAAGACAAGCCCAATGCAAAAGGACATGCTAAAACTTGGGATACAAAATCATCTACCTCAGATGATGATGACAAGTGTCTGATGGCTCAAGAAGATGAAGAGTTTGAATTAGACGAAGTTGATTATGGTTTTTCTGAATCAACTTTTGAAGCTGACATGAAGGAAGCTGAGGAAAACAACAAACTTGTTGATTGGGATCCTTCCTCCATGTACAAGGTTAGTAATTTCAACTCTTACACCGATGAAGAAAAAGGACTTACTTTTGGTTATCTGTTAAACGATTTTAAGACCAGCCTTAAGTCTCAAGCTGACCTCAAAGCTGAAATCACTAAGCTCAAGAATGAGATTAAGGAAAATCAAACTCTCATTACTGTTGGAAAGAAAGCACATTGTGATCTTGAATGTCAAAGACACATTAATAAACTTCTAAGTAAAGAACTTCAGGAAGCCAACGATAAAGCTGACCAACTTCAGAAGGTGATTGAATCCTAGTGTAAGTCATCAAGGCTTGCTGAGCAGTGCATCAACCAGCAGATCCCTAAACAGGTAAAGGTTGTACTTGGAGGTGACTATCAATCCGCAACTTATGCAACTGATGATGATGAGATAGCAAGTACAGATTCTGAGGAAGATAGACAACTGATTGAGTCTCAGAAGTCAGCCTCAGAAAAAAGACATGATCCAAGTCTAAAATACAATAAGTTTGTAAAGGCAAAGGATCATGGGAATGAGTGTTCAACAACTAAATAGCATATTAAGTTTGTGCTTGATAGATTAGTCACTCAGCCTATTCAAAGAACTTCTGTTATTGAAAGGTTGAATCTAAATCCTTTCAAAAGAAAGCACTCTCTATCTGGGTCAGAGTGAAGTTTCAAGAATAGGAAGATAACTGTAAGTCAGAGGTCATATAACAAAAATGGTGAGTCCAAAGTTGTTGAATTTGGTAAGTCCAAAGAGGTCAACAGTGGTAAGTCCAAAGCTGTTGAAAAGAAGTTTGTGAAAAGAAGTTTGTTGGTCAAGCTTCAAATCAAAAGGATAATAAACCTAGATCGGACAAAGGTAAGTCCAAAGTAAGTTGAGAAATTATCCACAACCAATAATCCTAAGACTGAGAGTAAGTTCCCTAAAAGATTATAGGATGATCTACCTCCTATAGTCATTGGTAGAAGGAAATGCAACAAGTGTAGAGGTAGAGGACATGAGGCCAAGGACTGTGACAGTGAAATCTTAAGGCCAGAGAAGGAACAAGCTAATAAGCTTACACATGACTCAACACCTGCTCAAGATGACCAGTCAGTTCCACAAGATGAAACTGCTAAGTGCTCATCATCTGAACCTACTACAAAGTGGGTTCCCAAACAAAACTAATTTGTTTAGTTTTCTTCTCATGTGTAGGGTTCAAGTAAATGGTACTTGGATAGTGGATGTTCAAGGCACATGACAGGGTGAAAAGTACTTCTAAGTGAATTCCAGGAAGATGAAGGTCCTAAAGTAACATTTGGTGATAACTCTCATGGAAGAACTAAAGGATATGAGAAGGAGCATGCTGGCAAGGTGAGTTTCCAGAAAGATGCATATGTTAAAGGTCTTAAACACAATCTGATAAGTATCAATCAACTGTGTGATGAAGACAATGTTGTTACTTTTAGGAAGAAAGCAGGAACAATATACAATGCAAAGGGTAAGCCAGTGCTAATAGGAAAGAGAGAAAGAGACGTGTATCTACTTGATCTCAATTCTGCTGATCCCTATACTGAAACCTGCTTATATTCCCAATCTGTTCCTAAGCTGAGTTGGCTGTGGCATAAAAGGTTATCACATTTAAATTTCAAGAATATAAATATGCTATCCAATAAAGAGTTAGTCTCTGGATTGCCAAAGATCACATTTGTCAAGGACAAATTGTGTTCAGCTTGTGAACAATGGAAACATCACAAAGGGTCCTTCAAGTCAAAGCCAAAATTTTCAATAACAGACCCACTGCATATGTTGCATATGGATCTGTTTGGACCCATAAGTACTCCAAGCCTAAGTGGCAAGAAATACACCCTGGTGATAGTAGATGAGTTCTCAAGATTCACCTGGGTAATATTCCTTAAAACCAAAAGTGAAGCTGCCCTAGATATAATAAGTTTTATCAAACAGGAAGAGTTGCAAAAAGGTAAGTCTGTTAAGCAACTCAGTAGTGATCATGGGACTGAGTTCAGAAACTCAACCGTAGAAGGCTTTTGTGAACAAAAAGGAATATTACAAAATTTCTCCTCAGTTAGAACTCCCCAACAAAATGGAGTTGGTGAAAGGAGAAATAGAACCTTAATTAAGGCTGCAAGAACAATGCTATGTGAGGTAGGATTGAAACTCTATTTCTGGGATGAATCTATAATTACAACATGCTATACCCAGAATAGATCAATCATAGTCAAAAGACATGGCAAAACTGCTTATGAGATGTATAAATCAAGAAAGCCTAATATAGGTTACTTCCATGTCTTTGGTTCAAAATGTTATGTGCTGAATCAAAGAGATCAGCTCCATAAGTTGGAACCTAAAGTTGATCCTGGAATTTTTGTTGGTTATTCCTCAATCTCCAAGTCTTACAGAGGGTATAACTCAAGGAGAAAGGCTATAGAAGAATCATTTCATGTCTCCTTTGATGAAGACAGTATTGATCAAGCTGATAAAATACAAGCTGACTTAGTCAATCTGAGTGAGCTTGAAAAGCCAGAGGAAACCAAAATGTCAAATCCTATGTATGTCATGGATGATGAAAGTGATGATGATGTATGTACATCCAAGAAATCATCACAAGCTCCAAAGGAATCTCAAGCTGAGAAAGATGATGAGTTCATTAATCCATTTGGAGCTGATATAACTCAGACTAAAGATCTTAGTGATCAACAATTTGATGACAATGCTGCAATTGAGACTGAGGATGTAAGTTTACCTCAGAGTCCTCAATATCACTCAAGTTCAGAACCACAATATCCTACAACAACATTTAAATTCCTCAAAGATCATCCTCAAGATCAAGTGATTGGTAATGTTCAAGAAAGAGTGATTACCAGATCGAAGGCTACAACAAACTATGCAACTTACTTTGGTTTTCTATCTCAAATGGAACCAAAGAAGACTGAAGAAGCCTTAGAGGATGAAGATTGGATTGAAGCTATGCAAGAGGAATTAAATGAGTTTGAGAGAAACAAGGTATGGAGTCTTATCCCTGCCCCCAAAGATCATACGATTATAGGCACTAAGTGGGTCTATAGAAACAAAATGGACAAGGATAGAGTGATAGTTAGGAACAAAGCCAAGCTGGTAGCACAAGGGTATAAACAAGAAGAAGGAATCAACTATGATGAGACATTTACCCCTGTTGCTAGAATTGAAGCCATTAGGCTGTTCTTAGCTTATGTAGCATATAAAGACTTCAAAGTCTATCAGATGGATATGAAAAGTGCTTTCCTAAATGGAAAACTTTAGGAGGAAGTCTATGTGAAACAACCTCCTGGCTTTGTCAGTTCAAAGTATCCACATCATGTCTATAAGTTAGACAAGGCTTTATATGGTCTTAAACAAGCTTCAAGAGCTTGGTATGATACTCTGTCCGACTATTTACTATCAATGGACTTTACCAGAGGTAGTATTGATAAGACACTCTTTATTAAAAAGAGTAAAGGACAGATGATTCTTGTACAAATGTATGTGGATGACATTATTTTTGGTTCTACAAATGAATATCTATGTGAATGGTTCTCCAAAGTTATGTCAAAAAGGTACAAGATGAGTATGATGGGTGAAATGACATATTTCCTAGTCTTGCAGATTCAACAAAAGCCTGATGGAATATTCATTAATCAAAGGAAGTATGTTCTTGATTTGATAAAGAAATATGGTTTTGATTCTAGCTCAACCATGAAAACACCGATGTCACCAGCTGTCAAGCTGAGCAAGGACTCAGATGAAAAGTTTGTATGTCAGTCTACCTATAGAGGAATGATATGTTCATTAGTTTATTTGACAGATAGTAAACCTGATATCATGTTTGCTACATGTGTTTATGCAAGATATCAGGCAGATCCTAAGGAATCACATCATCATGCTGTGAAAAGGATCTTTAGGTACCTTAAAGGTACACCAAATCTAGGTCTTTGGTATCTAAAGGACTCTGGATTTGAGTTAGTTGGATTTTAAGATGTTGACTATGCTGGGTGCAAGTTAGACAGAAAATCAACAACTGGAGGATGTCAAATGCTTGGAGGGAAGTTATTAAGCTGGACTAGTAAGAAACAGAACTCAGTGGCTACTTCAACTACTGAAGCTGAGTATGTTGCTGCAGGAAGCTGTTGTGCTCAAATCCTGTGGATGCAACATCAGCTTCAAGACTTTGGTATGAATTTTAGGAAAACTCCTATTTTCTGTGATAACCAAAGTGCAATAGCCTTCACTTATAATCCAGTCTTCCACTCAAGAACCAACCACATAGAAATTAGACATCACTTCATCAGAGACATCGTGGAAAAAGGTAAAGTTGACATCAAATTTATCTCCACTGATGATTAATTAGCAGACATCTTTACAAAACCACTTGATGAAAAGAGGTTTCTGCATCTGCTAAGTGAATTGGGTATGCTCAACCCTCAGGTAAGTGTCTAGAATCTGAGTTTCAGCTTGACAAAGACTAAGTGTCTTAAGCTGAGTGCACAATTTATTGATAAGTTTTCATAAATTGCCTACCTTGTCAAGCTGAGTGATAAGTTCACATATTTGATTTTTTTCAAACATATTTTAACTACTCAGTGTGGTTAAAATATATTTTTGAGTCAGTCTCAAACAACAAAGACTACATGTCATTGATTCTGAGTGGCTCAACTCAAGCTGAGTATCAATCTCAAGCTGAGTGGTGAGATCAAGCTGAGTGCTTGACTCGCGCTGAGTGATAAGTTTCCTCAGCTTGGTAAGTCCAAATAATGTTTTAATTACTGTGTATTTTTAATTCATGCAACATTATGCTTGAGTCAGTCTCACATTTTGTTTTTACGCTGATTAGGTATCGGTGTAATTAAACAGTGTAAATAATATTTTTGTAAGTCAATAATATTAATTTACAAAATTATCCGTTGGAAGATGATATGTTTCATATCGATTACTGTTACATCAAGCCGTAATTTCATTGGCATAACAAATAAAAAGGGCATCCAACGGTAACTTTTCTCTCTCCTCGGAAAGGTATATATATCGATCATAACTGATTTTCAGAAGTTTATGCTCACTTTTCTCATCTCTAAATTTCTGCTACTATAATATACCTTCTACCAACACCTCTACATGCTAAGTGAAATCAACCGTTCACTCATACTCAAAACCTTAATCGCTCAGTGTGACTCTCGATTTTACTCAGTGTCAATCGATTTCAAGCTTATTCGACTAAACAATGCACGGAACCATTCTTAATCTTAGTGATCGAATGGTGCGAGGTGCTCAATTCAAAAACAATGGTGTGCCGTTGATTTGAATCAACAATCAACGAGCTTGTCTCGCAGTTCCTGATAGGAAACGAGACAGAGGATATGAGGCATGGGTGGACTATATTCGAAAATGCCCCTTGGCATTCGCCTTCACAGGTGCACCAATTTCAAGTCGTTCCTCAACACCTCTTAGAGTTCTGGTATACGTGTGTCTATGAATAGAACATGGACGAAATCAGGGGAACTATTTTTAATGGGGAGAGATAGGTGGTGATCACGGTACAAAGGCTAAGGGAAGTTCTTCAACTCCCTGAAAACGATGTGTTCGAGCTAACCGTGACCAGACAAGTAGCAAGGTCGGTCCTACCCAAAATGGGTCACCCACAGACAGAGGATGTTATCAAAAAGGCTACTTTCCCAACCGGATGGGGTTTTATGGTATCCACAGTGATCCGTTCACTTGGAACCAAGGTTGAAGGACTGGATAAAGTTAATGAGTTCAAGATGCAGTTGCTCTACAATATGTTCTTTGCACGCAATTTAGACTATGCACTGCTCATCTTCAATGAGCTCAGGTCCAAGTTTTGAAGACACCAAGGGACCTCCATGTACCATTCATTACATGTCCTTGGTGTTTGAAGCTGAATTGGGAGAACAACTTTATGAAGCTGGGCAGGATGTGTTCCTTACCCCAGCACTCAGCTCTAAGATGTTCAACAATGACATCTTTCCAGAGCAGGAGGGTCTTAGTGATCCTATGCGTTGGATAGCTGAAGGAGCTTTATCTGCAAGTAAAGCTGAGGAATCCAATCAAGGTGGGCCCACTGCTACCAAGGAAAACATCCAAACCTATATACGAAAAACTGCCAAAGGTGGTGCCACCACTAAAGGTACCACTGGAGCTGAAATCACATTGATTCCTCCACCGGTAGGAATTGAGGGGGAGACACCTACTCTTCAGGTGCCAAACTCTAGGCTCATTCAAACCCAACAGCCTAAACTGGGTGTGGTAACTACTCAGCCCACACTTACTCGAGCCATGGGAGAGCCCACTACTGTGCCTGAGCAGACATACTCAGGTAACATTGAAATTATGACCAATCTCCATGGTCAATCACCCCCTCTCACCAAATAATCCAACCACCTACCCATAATCATCACGTTTTGAGCCCAATTACTTCTCTTCACTTCTCACACTCTCCAATACGACCTGTCAATGATTCATCTCAATACCAAGGTGAATTATAGAGTCCAACCTCTGGTGCACATGACTTTGAGGGTATACACCAACCCTTGAATGATGTACCCAAGTCCTAACCTTCTTAAGCTGAATTAGATGACCTATTGAACTTTATTAAAGGTCAGTTTGAAACATTGCATCTCAAAAGAAGAAAGACTAAGAAACATATGTTGCTGCTATTGGATTCACTGGATGAAGAAGTGGTAAAACTTAAATCTACAGTGGCTGCTCTAACACAAACTTCGACCCCTATTGATGATGACAAAAAGGAGGAGAAGGTTCAAGAGGCTGAAGCTGAGTTCGTTCAAGCTGAAATTCTATTACTACTGGCTAAGGGAGCCGAAAAGCCATATCAGATTGAGGGGGAGAAAGAAAAAGAATCTGAAGCTGAGCTTACTGAGAAAGCTAAAGGAAAAAGACCTCTAGTAGTCAGTTTAGAGGATTCAGAACCCCATAAGCAGAAGAGAAGAAAAATGATTCTTAGTGAATCAGACTCAGATGAAGACTCTATAGACAAAATGACTTTACAAGAAAGAGCTTCTCTGTTGGCAGTGAGAAGAATGGAGCAACAGGATGCTGATCAGCTTGGGATGTCTATCAATGAACTAAGAAGAAGGCAAATGAATGTACAAGCTGAGTTAGCACATGTTCAGAATGAGAAAGAAGCAAGGGAGCAGGCTTGGGCTGAACAGATAAGAAAGAAAAATGAGGAATTAACCAGACTCAGACTGCCTATTGTGCCTAAGGAAGAAGAAGTAGAAGAAATTCAAATTGAAAATCAACTAGAGGAAGAAGACATTACTCAGTGTTATGTTAAGTCATACTTCTTGTTGGTCCCTTGGTGAGAATAACAACAAGCAACAGTGTGTAGAAGGGGGGGTTGAATACACTTTCTGCGGAAATTGACCAAATCAAATAAAAGTGTTACACACAGTAAATCAAACCACAACTAGTCGAATGCTTTTATTAATATGAAGATGATTACAATTCTTTGAATAAGAAGATGATTACATTAATTATCAAGTAAGCAACTCATGATATATAATCATCTAATATAAATCTCTCAATCTCTCAAACTTAGCTATCTATAATCAACTTATGATTATAGATACTGACGACTCTCTAAACAAGATTTTTCACAGATATAATCAACTAATGATTACTTACCAATATCACAACTGATGTGATAATTCGAACACACGAATGATCTGGCAATCTGTGAGTTTCTTGATCACGTTGAACTGACAAACAGTGATTCAAGAATCGTAACACATACGGTGAGGTGAGGTTTTCAGCTCTGTAATCTTTATCAGAATCGTAGTCGTACCTCTAAACTTATCAAGAGATAAGTATTTATAATTCTGTTGCTACGGTTCCTAACAAACTGGACTAATCCTAATTTGCTAACTAACTATCGGATAACTCGGAATCTTGAATCTTGAATCTTCTTATCTTGAGTCTTCAATCTTCAATCTTGATTCTGGAGTCTTCTTATCCGCGCCGTAGATATAGAGAGTTAAAACAGAATTTAAAACACATTTAAATTCTCTAGGAATGACTTCTTTAGTCAGGCTAAGTTACTCAGCTAAAAACTCATCAAGCTGAGTTCTTCGGGAACAAACCCGAATTCAAACATGAACTAACACATATAATTATTAACTCATCCTTAGAAGTCCAAAGAGTTAAATAAAACAAATTTAGTAACTCTGTCGAGCTGACTCTGCTTCTAAGCTGAGTCACTCAGCTTGAAACACATCAAGCTGAATACTCGATATATACCTTATGTGACATACACAGATTATCAAACACATTAATAATTTAACTAAGGTATAATATAAACTGATCGAACACATGCTTAGTTTACATTCAGCTTATACTCAGTCTGAAACACTATAAGTGTTCAGTCTGACTAAGCTTCATAATTCTGTTTAAGTTATACGTTGAACTCATCTTACAAACTTAACTTTGTCTCATCAAATCTAAACTGATGAGATCATTTTCCCAACACTTCTCCTCTCGGATAATCTCACTCAAGCTGAGCACAGACCAAGGGATCGTCATTCTAGAGTTTGTCTTAAGATATGGTGAAACACCTTCCCTGGATCTGAATCAACTCCACGGACTGAGATATGAAGAATGGAAACAAGTAGCCACATTTATAAACAGATAGAAAAGTCTTCTGTTAGAAATCAAGTTAAAGATGAAATCTTAAGGCTACTTGTTGGTCCCTTGGTGAAAATAACAATAAGCAACATATGTGTAGAAGGGGGTTGAATACACTTTCTGCGGAAATTGAACAAATCAAAATAAAGTGTTACACTAAGTAAATCAAACCACAATCGAATGCTTTGCTTTTCATTAATAAGAAGATGAATACAGACCCTCTCAATTAAGCAACTCTTGATATGTAAACACCTAATATAAATCTCTCAATCTTTCAAACTTAGCTATCTATAATCAACTTATGATTATAGATACTGACGACTCTCTAAATAGGATTTAATCACAGATTGAAAACTTACCAATCTCACAACTAATGTGAGTATTCGAACACATGAATAGCTTGGCAATCTGTAAATCTCTTGATCACATTGAACTGACAAACAACAATTCAAGAAACGTAACACATATGGTTGAGGTGAGGTATTTGGCTCTGCAACACTTAGTTGTAATCGTTTCAGAATCGTACCTGAGTCGTACCTCTAAACTTATCAGGAGATAAGTATTTATAATCCTGTTCCTACGGTTCCTAAAAAACTAAGACTCAGCCTAATTTGCTAACTAACTACCGGATAACTCGGAATCTTGAATCTTGAATCTTCTTATCTTGAGTCTTCAATCTTCAATCTTGATTCTAGAGTCTTCGATCGATCTTATCCTTCCCGTAGATATAGAGAGTTAAAAGATAAATTTAAAACATATTTAAATTTACTTTAAGCTGACTTCTTGCTCGGACTGAGTTACTCAGCTTGAAACTCATCAAGTTGAGTTCTTCGAGAACAAACTC
Organism: Pulicaria dysenterica; assembly: GCA_947179395.2. NCBI lineage: Eukaryota > Viridiplantae > Streptophyta > Magnoliopsida > Asterales > Asteraceae > Pulicaria > Pulicaria dysenterica. The sequence continues at coordinate 61,396,848 of OX359288.1, read as the reverse complement.
GAAAACCAACATGAACTAACACGTATATTAATAAACTCATCCTTAGAAGTCCTAAGAGTTAGCTAGAATGTATTTAGCAACTCTGTTGAGCTGACTCAGTATATACGCTGAGTCATTCAGCTTGAAACTCATCAATCTGAAAGCTCAATATATCTTAGGTGACACACACATCTTATCAAACACATTGATAATCTTACTAAGATATAGTCTAAGCTGGTAGAACATATGCTCAGCTTATACTCAGTCTGAATCACTATAAGTGTTCAGTCTGACTAAGCTTTATAATTCTGTTTAAGTTGTATTTAGAACTTATCTTACAAACTTAACTTTGTCTCATCAAATCTTAACTGATGAGATCATTTACCCAACAAACTCCCCATATTTGATGATGACAAAACCATTAAACAATTCTTAAGTTTGTTTAACAGAATTATGTTTTAAATCTCAAACTTATTAAGATTTTATTTTTGAACTAATCAAATTTTAATTGATCATATCAATTTTTTAATAGAACTTATCAATTATAAGTGGAACGTACCAACTTTAAGTTGAACAAACCAACTAAATATATCAATGAATAAGAACTAATCATTTATTCATTAAGCTGAACTTATCAGACTAATAATTATGAACATATCATAACACAGTTGAACATATAAAACAAATATTTGTATTAATTGAACATATCATAATACAAATTTTTTTGATCACATAGATCATGCACACTTAGTGCTTACAAAATTGGAACTAATCTAATTTTTACAATAGAACTAATCTATTCAGGATGCAACTCTTCAAACTCCTTGATCTCCTTGTTGATTTCTTCAAGGATTTCTTGCAAATTAGGCAAGTGTTGAAGCTGATCCTTATAAGATCTGATTGCTCTGTTTATTCTGTATCTGAACCTTGCAGTTTGTTCAATCTTTTCCACAATTTGTCTCAGAGCAAACACTTGAGATACCCCACATTTGTATATGTTTGCATAAGATTGGAAGCATTGTTCTCCATTTGTATCCAGTACATGAATCCTTTCTCAGGCTTTTCCACATAGGTGTTTTTTTAACTTCAAGCCTTGAGGAAGATTCAGAGTGTTTACAATCTCAGACCTGGGTATGAGTTTCATTGAATCAGCTCTTGCAAGTAGCCTCAACAATTCATCTTTAACTTGACTTCTGTGTTGGGAAATTTGCTAAGTCATTGAAACTGTTGAACATGCAAAGGTAAAACTGTTAGAGTATTTTGGGGATAACAGTTGAAAACTGTTAGATGGATACGAAAACAGTTGTAACTAACAGTTGCTGCAAGGTTTACAACTGTTAGTACAAAAGCTCAGAACTGTTAGTTCACAAAGTCAAAACTGTTAGAAGGCCTTGAAGTGAAGACTATTAGAAGACATGCAGAACTGTTTCATCAACAAACAGTTTCTGTTGAGCGAATCATGGAAGATGCTATCTTTGAGGATCTTTGTTACCAGAATTGAAGATTATCAAGATTATCTCGGAAGATAGAAGATTACCTAACTGTCAACAATTCAAGGAGGATCAAGAGTCTATATATACTTCATTAGATGATCAATTTAGAACGACGGCTTGATTTTATTATTCAAAGCATTTGTTCTTATTGTTATTTATTTTCTGAAAGCATTTAGCCTCTAAGTTTCATTGAATCCTAAGAACAGTTTGTGTTCTTCGTCTAACACAAAAGTTAGATTAGAGGTGTAGGTGAATATTGTAATCATCATTGGTTATTAATAAACATCTGATGGTTGAAAGTATTCTTATTGTGTTGATTGATTTGAATTGCTATTGTGTTAAAAACCTTTTAATCGATTAAGTGTGATTCCGCAACTTCTTAGTTGATTGTGATCAAACTTTAAGATTATCTTTAAAACAACTTTGATTCAATTTAAAAGATAGTTCTTGTTTTTGATATTCGACATATCCGATCCTGACAAGTGGTATCAGAGCCTTATCATTAAGGTTCCTTTGATCACCAGTTAAAGGTTTTTCACAGATCTGCTGTGTTTGTCTTTCAATTGTCTTTTTCAATCAACTTACTGCAATGGAATCCGGTGGATCTTCTGATAACACTGGATCTGGGTCAAACATTCGTGTTCCCATGCTCAAACCAACTGACTTTGAGATGTGGAAGTTGAGGATCAAGCAGCATGTCCAATTAATGGACTATGTTGTTTGGGATATCATCGAGAGTGTTCCTACTGCTACTTTGATCTTGATGAAACAGGAAAACCAAAGAAGAAACCACCACCAAAGACTGATGCTGAGAAGAAAGAGAGAATGATCGAGATGAAAGCACTCAGCATCCTTCAAATTGCTATTCCAAATGAGTATCAACATCAGTTTAAGAAGTTTGATAATGCTCATGAACTGTGGAATGCATTGGAGAAGAGGTTTGCAGGGAATGCAAGTTCCAAAAGGAACCAAAAGGATCTTCTGAAACAGGCTTATGAGAACTTTGCTAGTGGAAAGAATGAGAGTATAACTCAGATTTTTGATAGGTTCTATAAGCTGGTGAGCCAACTTGAAAGTGCTAAGGTTAGGCTAGAACAAGATGAGATTAATAGGAAGTTCCTTAGGTCTTTGAGTGAAGAGTGGACTGTGTATGCTGCACAATGGAGAACCAAAGATTCTTTGGAAGATATAGAGTTAGATGATTTATATAACAGTCTAATTGTGTTTGAGGGAGAGATAGAAGGAAAAAGAAAGTCAATGACTTCAAGTCACAATGCTGCTCTCCTTTCATCCTCAGGTATGGACTCTAACCATTCATTATCTAAAATTGTTGATGTCTGTGCAGGTAACAGTTTTGCAGCTGTTGATGTAAATACCCCTGATGCTGTGCTTGAAGCATTCCTTGCCAGCCATGCAAATTCAACCCTCACCAATGAGGATCTTGAGCAAGTGCATCCTGATGATCTTGAGGAAATGGACCTCAAGTGGCAAATGGCCATGTTAACTGTCAGAGCAAAAAGGTTCATTAAAAGAACTGGCAGGCAAAACATGAGCTTCAGGGCTGATGGTAAGGCTGGGTTTGACAAATCCAAGGTCAAATGCTTCAAATGTCAATAACCTGGTCACTTTGCAAGAGAATGCAAATCTGGTGGACAAGGTCAGAATCAAGTACAAAGGCCAAATCAAACTTCAACTGCATTGGTCTCACAGGAAGGTCATGGATTTGCCAAAATTCCTATGCGTTCTTCCCGTGAGCCAAAACGGGTAGAACATGGTCAATCTAAGGGACAAAAGGACTCTGATTCGAGCTCTCACTAGAACCGCCATCTCCATTGGATTTCACCGGCTTCTATGGTCATCCTCCATCTCCTTTTGACTCCTTTTGTGTGTCTTCATCCAAAATTTACAATACATACAAATAGAAAATAAATGGCATACAAGCCACAATTTTCCTATTTTATCTATTACAAATTACACGGATGAATGAAATGGCATGCAAGCCACAATATTATTACAAATATATCAATTTTAATATATACTACAGCCCAATGTGATTTAAAATCACCAAATCGCATCCAAACACACAAAATCAACCACAAGGTCAAAAGACAAGGTTTACCAATTTCAAATCAACCACATACAACCAAACATACAAAATAGTAACTAAATTACCAAATTAAATCTGGAACAAATTTCCAGAAACACAAAAATGCCAAAAATTTCAGAGACCAAAACTGTTTTTAACTTGAAAACCAAAATATGTAGCCGCGCGTTAGTGCCGCTAAGTTTAAGAGTTAGAGCCGCTAACTCAAGCTTAGCGCCGCTAACCCGGTTCGAACAGAAAACAAACATTTCGATTTCAGGATTTTTCAGGCCACCAAGTGCAAATCTAACATAGAGGTGGCTTTGATACCACTGTTGGGATTTCGTGGGCTTGCAACGGAAGCAAGGTACAACAAAAATAGCCCAATGTAAAAGCCATCAAAGCACAAAACAAGAAATCCCAAAATGGACCAAACTCTATGATCAAGAAATGCAACAAACAAAGAAGGAAAGAGGTTTATACCTTTCTCCTTAGCTCCAGAAGTCTTAAAATCTCGTGGTGGTGATGCTCCAAGATCGAAATGCTGATCAACTAATGGGATGTACCCCGGGAACACATCAAACCACGAGTGCTAGCAAGCCTTTGTAGTTCTTCACCATGAAAACCACTCCGGGACAGCAACAATCCGAGACCAGTCTGGAACACACTCTCTAGAGCTCTCTTACTTGGTCTTTCTAGCACCAAAAAAAGTTGGTATTATCTTAGAGAGAAAAGAGAGTAAACCAAAACTAATGAATTCTCTCTTAACTCTGTCTCCAGATCCCTCTCTTAACCCCACAAACCGGCCAAAGTGGTTTCAAGACGTCACACATGCATTGGCCAACTTAGGAGGTGATTTGACAAAAAGCACATGCAGCCGTAGCGGCGCTAACCCTTAGGGTTTAGCGGCGCTAACCCCTTAAGGTGTAACACCGTATTTTCTAACACTACTTTGGACTACGCGCGGAAGCTAAAACACATTACTAATATAATATAATAATGAAAATACAACTTTAACTTGTTTGATTTACAAAACACTTTTACAGTGTTACTAAAAAACAGGTTCTTTTACAAAAACAAACAGATATCAGAGTTAGATCAGTCCATATATCCAGCTTTACTCCTATCATCCACATACCAGGAGTATCCTATAAAAGAGTTCAACAGTGGGGGATTAGCACAAAGCTAAGTGAGAGAATAAATATAAAAAACATACAAGGCATAAAGCCCAAACAACCAAGCTCAAGCAACAAGAGAACCGGTGGTCTTGCGGGACCTTCAACCAAATGCCGGCCAAAGCATAGGTTTACCGATAGCCCAGTTATCACAGATAACAGTACTAACACCTCTTTATTACAACAAATGCTTATCAAGACGATTACTATTACTGTATATCCCTAAACAAAGGCCCAGCTGAAAAACAACCGCCAAACTGATCTCCACAACAACATGTATATATACAGTAAACAAGAGATAACATCTCAAAGAGCAACCAATCAGGAGTTATATCTTATACATCCAAGATATTTATCCACTCACCGATATCTTCAAAAGTAGATCAACTCAGTCTTTTCTTAACTACTGAGTCTTGTCTCCACCTGAACAAACAACTAACAATCAGTATTTGCTTAATCAATACACAATAAGCACAATACTATAATTAAACACATATGTACATAAAATCACAAGTACATATCAGCTCATGTATATTCAAATAATATACCATCATTCACTATTACCCTTTATCATTCTGTAATTCTGTGAATATTATCCATCTCCTTAGCTTAGGAAATTCATACATTCCTTTCATAAGCCAAGGCCACATTTGATGTACAAGTTCATGTTCATCTTCAAATCATCAAAGAGTTGTTCTTTAATCGTATTCTTCATATCAATTCAAATTCCGAGCAAAGGTAATGTTAGAATTCCGACCAAATCTCAAATTCCGAGTGATGGTCAATTCAGATCAAACCAATTCCGACAGAACCAAATCCGAGCTAAGGCTCAATTCCGAGTAAAGGCAATTCCGACTAACTCATACATTCCGAGTAATTATATGGATTCCGAGTAGAGTCACATTCCGACTAAGAGTAGGATTCCGATCGAAAGTGTTAGGGCATATCACAGTCTGATTTCATATTTAAATCATGAATTCCGAGTAATGTCCAATTCCGAGTGAATCCAATTCCGACTACATCAAATCCGATTAAAAAGTTAAGGCATACGATGAAGTTTACTCGGATTCTATGTCCAATTCCGAGTAAATTGGTCGGAATCACCAAATCCGACAAACTCATCACTTGAATTCCGAGTCATTCATGACATGAATTCCGAGTGCTTCATAACTTGAATTCCGACTAAATCAAAATCATTCATAACTTCAATTCTAATCTGATTTTAAGCATGCAACATCATCCAGGTTTCCAGAATTGATTTCTAAACATGTTTGATCATAACTAACATCAATTCCTAACATGCATCCATCCTAAATCAACAATTCATCATACAAAGCAATCAATTGGAATTTCATACATATACACATACGAAACCGAAATTAAACAACAATTAACAATCAATTCAGTAATCTAACCTCTAATTGATGTTAAACACCTCAAGATCTAACAGATTTGAACAATTGAATTTCGATTTCTTCTTTCTTCTTTCTTGCTCTCGGCCGAGAATACACAAACACACACTTACACCTTTTTGGTTTACAAGAAATGAGGTATGGGGTGTGGTTGACCAACTATATCACCCACCATACCACTTTTTCTTTTTAAATATCATTTCTAATTAAAATAATAAACTAAAACAAGTAATACAATCAATTTCACATTTAAATCAAATATAAAAATGCAAACTAATTAATCACATAATTATCACATATTTAAATAAATAATAATACCTCTTATTTAAATAAATCAAGGTTAATCACTTAATTACCTTAATCATACTAGGCCGGTAAGGAGGGTGTTACAAATCTTCCCTCCTTAAGAAGATTCCGTCCTCGGAATCTGATCGCGCTCAAACAAGGTAGGGTAACGACTCCTCATATCAGCTTCGGTCTCCCAAGTCAAGTCTGAACCCAAGCTGTGCTTCCACTTTACCAAAACCATTGGTATCTGTTTGTTTCTAAGTTTTGTCATCTTACGATCAAGTAACTCAACGGGTTCCTTAATCAGCCTCTTGTTGGAATCCACACGAAGATCTTGTATTGGCAATACCTATGTCTGATCCTCTACATTACACTTTCTCAGATAACAAACATTGAATGTATCATGGATACTAGCTAATTCATCAGGAAGATCCAAAACCACAGTCTGATCATTCATTACTTTTCGAATTCTGAACGGACCAATATATCGAGGAGCCAACTTTCCGCGTTTCCCAAAGCGTATCACACCTTTCCAAGGTGAAACTTTTAAATAGACTCGTTGTCCCTCAACAAAAGTCACTGGTTGACGACGTGGATCCGCATACATCTTTTGTCGATCTCTTGCAGCTTTCAACTTTTCTCGAGCCACTGCTACCTTATCTACTGTGATCTGAACAATATCTGGCCCAGCAAACTGTTTATCTCCTGCCTCTAACCAACAAGTAGGAGTTCTGCACGGTCGTCCATATAACATCTCATACGGCGGCATTCCGATACTGGAGTGATAAGAATTGTTGTAAGCAAACTTAACCAGCGGTTAATGCGAATCCCAAGAACCTCCAAACTCTAACGCACATGCCCGAACCATATCTTCTAAAGTCTGTATCGTTCTCTCTGATTGGTCATCTGTCTGTGGGTGGTAAGCTGTACTCAGATTAACCCTAGATCCCAACTCTTGCTGTAGTCTGTTCCAGAAATTCGACACAAACCTCGCATCCCTATCTAACACAATAGACAAGGGAACTCCATGTCTAGATACTATCTTATCAATATACAGCTTGCCTAACTTACTCAAGTTTGCAGTCTCTGCAGTAGCAAGAAAGTTTGCACTCTTGGTTAATCTATCAACAATAACCCATATCATATCGTTTCCCTTCTGAGTCCTCGGAAGTTTTATTACAAAATCCATTGTAATGTGATCCCACTTCCACTCGGGTATTGCTAACTGTCTCAAAGATCCATACGGCTTCTTGTGCTCAACTTTCACTTGTGCACAAATATGACATGACTCCACAAATCTTGCAACATCTAACTTCATAGTAGGCCACCAATAAAAAGTCTTCATACTTTGATACTTCTTAGTGCTACCTGGATGAACAGACATTCTGGATTTATGAGCTTCAGTCAAAATCAATTCCCGCAAATTACCAAGCTTCGGCACCCGAACACGATTCTGATACATCCTCAAACCACGAGAATCAGTTGTCAACTCATGCTGTCTTTTTACAATTAGTTCATCTTTCAAGTTTTCTGCCTTCAATGCTTCCAATTGTGTAGCCATCAACTGATCGATCAAATCTGATTTGATCTCTAACAGCATAAACTTTACTGTATCTGCAGAACATTTCCTACTAAGTGTATCAGCAACCACATTAGCTTTTCCCGGATGATACTGAATGTCACAATCATAATCTTTAATCAGCTCTAACCATCGGCGCTATCTCATATTCAATTCCTTCTGTGTGAATACATACTGCAGACTCTTGTGATCAGTGCAAATTGTGCACTTTGTACCATACAGATAATGTCACCATAACTTCAAAGCAAACACTACTGCTGCTAACTCCAAATCATGAGTCGGATAATTCTTCTCGTTGGGTTTCAACTGTCTAGAAGTATAAGCTATAACTTTACCTCTTTGCATCAATACACATCCTAACCCAGCATGTGAAGCATCACAATAAACCACGAAATCTTCAGACTCTTCAGGCAACGCAATGTAACACCCTCCTTACCGGCCTAGATTAATTAAGGTAATTAATTAATTAATCTGAAAATTAAATTGCTATGTTGATTAATTGTTTTAATTGTTGGGGTTGTGAAATTATTTTGTTTTATTTATTTTAGGTAAATAAATATCTTATAGATTTGGAGTGGGTATGGAGGGGGTATGGCCGGTTGGTGGTATACCCACTCCTCCCCCATGTTTTCTTTACTTGTTAAATTAGACATAAGTGTTGTGTGTGTGATTGTGTGCTCTCGGCCGAGAACAAAAGAAAAAGAAGAAGAAGAAGGAAATTGAATACATTGTTCAATCCAATCATCTTGAAGTGTTTAACATTATTAGAAGGTTAGAAATTCAGATCCATTATGTTGATTTTCGGTTTTGAATAGATATATTTTTTTTATATGTGTGAATACCGATAGAATGATTGTATGATGAATTTATGATCTAGGATGTATGCATGCTAGTAATTGTTGCTTATTATGATCAATACATGCTTAGAATGATTCTGGAAAACATAGATGTATTGCATGCTTAAAATCAGATTGAAAATCGATGTTAGAATGATTTTTGAATGTCTCGGTTTTTCTAAGGATGAATCTGTCGGATTTTAAGTTTGATTGTATCGGTATTAGGTGAATACCGAGTAATTCTATCGGAATTGGTTGAAATCCGATAAGATCGAACTGTTTGCCTTAGCTTTTTATCGGAATTAGTGAAAACCGATAAAATCTATCGGGATTGATGTAAAACCGAGAAGAATGATCGGATTTGATAATTAACATTTGCTCGGAATCCTATTCTATCGGGATTGTGTATTTTCTCGGGATTCATTCTATCGGATTGTGCCTTATCCATCGGAATTGATGTTTTCTCGGAATTGAAGTTTAATCGGATTGTTAATCCTCGGATTTGGCATTTCTCGGATTGTGCATTGTATCGGAATCTGATTATATCGGATTTGCCTTTGCTCGGGATTGCTTTATCGGATTTCATGTTTTATCGGATTTGACCTTATCCCGTATTTGGTTTCATCGGATTTGACTCTTTGAGGATTTAAAGATAAACATGAACTTGTAACCTTAGCTAATGAAAGGAATGTATGAAATTACCTAAGCTAAGGAGTTGGATGAATTCACTGAATTACAGTAAGTAAAGAGTAATAGTGAATAATGGTATATTGTTTGAATATACATGAGTTGATGTGTACTTGTGATTGTATGTACATATTTGTTTGATTATAGTATTGCGCTTATGGTGTTATTGATTAAGCAAATACTGATTGTTAGTTGTTTGTTCAGGTGGAGACAAAACTCAGTAGTAAGAAAAGGCTGAGTTACCTGAACTTTTGAAGATATCGGTGAGTGGATATATATATATCTTGGATGTATAAGATATATCACCTGATTGTTGCTCTTTGAGATGTATTCTTTTGTTGACTGTATATATACATGTGGTTTGGGAGATCAGCTTGGCGGTTGTTTTTCAGCTGGGCCTTGGTTTAGGGATATACAGTGCTAGCATTCGTCTTGATAGCATTTGTTGTAATCAAGAGTTGCTAGTATTGTTGTCTGTTGTAACTAGGCTATCGGTAAACCTATGCTTTGGCCGGCATTTGGTTGAAGGTCCCGCAAGACCGCCGGTTCTCTTGTTGTTTGAGCATTGTTGGTTTGGGCTTTATGCCTTGTATGTTTTTTATATCTATTCTCTCACTTAGCTTTGTGCTAATCCCCCATTGTTGAACTCTTTTACAGGATATTCCTGGTATGTTGAAGATAGAGGTGAAACCGAAATTATGGACTGATCTAACTCTGATATCTGTTTTGATTTTGTAAAGAGCCTGATTTTGTAGTAACACTGTTGTAGTTTTGTAAAGTTAACCAGAAAAGTTGTATTTACCATATAATATATATGTAATTATGTTATTAGTTTCCGCGCGTATTATAAAGTTGTGTTTTAGAAAATACGGTGTTACAAGTTGGTATCAGAGCCCTGGTTTGAGGATTTGCATTGTTGAGTTGTGCAATACTCGAACTGAGGCTCTGATCAGTCCAATATTTCCACGGTGGTTATTAGTAAGGTAGCTATAGAGAATATGATGTGGTACTAACGAATTATTATCTGACAACTGGTGAGATGTTGTGTAGAACGGATTATGGCAGATAACAACGAGAACCTGGTATTTACCCCTTCGTCCCCAAGAATACAGCACAACAACGTGTCCTCTACTGCTGCAAACGAACAACACAGAGCTGGTACCTCTCACAACGGGGAATCTGATAATCAAGATTATGTACTACAGCTGGAAGATACTTTGCAGACTCAGAGAGATCGTATTCTACAACTGGAGCAACAGTTAAACCAAACCCAATCTTCCCAACCAACCTCTTCTGTTCAGATGCCTCATATAACAGCCACTTTTACACAACCTTTACCACCACTTGTTTATACCACAACACCTGCAAGCACGGTGTCAACACCTTATGGATCCTTTCCATTTATCCAAATGCCACAAGGAGTGTCTAACCAGCATCAAACACCACAACAAAACTTCTTTATTCCGTGGTTTCCTCAACAAGAAACTAGGAACAAATGCCAATTCAAAGATTTTGTGGCGTGTGGAGCACCTGAGTATTCAGGAAGCTCAAACCCGAATGTTACTCTAAACTGGTTGAAGGAAATTGTGAAGGCTTTGGAAGCCTGCAACTGTGAGAAAGCTGAATGGGTCAAGTTTGCAACGAGACGTCTGAAGGATCAAGCTTTGGCGTGGTGGGATTCACTGACCACACATCTGCCGAGGGAGATTGTTAATGCCGTCACCTGGGAGCAATTCCAGGATAAATTATGTGAGCAGTTCTGCAATGCGTTCGACATGGCAAAGATTCAACGAGAGTTCCTAGATTTGGCACAGACAAGTAATATGTCTGTGGACGAGTTGATCAACAAGTTTCAAGTGACTCTCCGATTTGCAAATTAGTGGGTGCCCGAAGAACGTTCTCAGGTTCAACACTTTGTGAAAGCTTTGTTATTAGAATATCGGGGTAACACTTGTTTGGCGACATCGCTTGTCCAGGCATTCACATTAGCAAGATCTGCAGAATCTGACGCCCAGGATAGGGAAAAGATGAACAAGGGATCGTTTAGCAAGTTTGGTGGAAGTTCCAGTGGGAATCAAAGTAGAGGTAAAGGGCAGAGTTATCATGGAAAGTACGATCAGAGGTTCAAGGGATCAGGATCTTATCAGAGCAAACCATGGTGCCATAATTGTAAATCTCGTCACACCGGGCAGTGTACGCCCCAAATCGCAAATGTTTGAGGTGTGGTGAGTTTGGTCATGATATTAGTGCATGTAAATTCAACACCTTTGTCTGCTGGAACTGTAAAGAAGAGGGGCACAAGGCTGGTGCATGTCCTAAGTTGAAGACCGCGGGGACTTAGGCAGGGGTAAGTAATACCGGGGGTTCGTCTTCTGCAGGACAGAAGAGAAAGACTGTAACTTCTGCTGAGGGTAGGGCTTTCAAGATGTCTGGCAAGGAAGCTACTGGCAGTGATGATGTAATCACCGGTATGTTCATAGTTAACTCTATGCCTGAACGTGTTTTGTTTGACTCTGGTGCAAATAGATCGTTTATATCTATGACTATGTGTGATAAATTGAAATTACCTGCTTCTGTGAATACTACTCCTTTAGAAGTAGAAGTAGCTTATGGTAATGTAGTACCTGTGACCATTTCTGTAACTGGAGTTCAGGTTAATATTGATGGTACTAGTTTCCCTGTAGACTGTTTGGTGATGCCTATACCTGGATTTGATTTAGTATTAGGCATGGATTGGTTGAGTCACCATAGGGCTAGTATTCAATGTCATAAGAAGCTGATAACTATTCCTCTGGCTGACGGGTCGCATGTCGTGGCTCGTGGGGATAGATCTCCGTCTTCTTTTCCGTTTATCTCGTACATGAAGGCTAGAAAATCTTTAGCCAAAGGATGTGCGTCCTTTCTAGCTTATGTTATTGATGTGAAGAAGGAGAAGCGGCCTGTTTTTTATGTTCGTATAGTCTCGGAGTATCCGGAGGTATTTCCAGATGAATTGCCAGGATTGCCGCCAGTGCGTGATGTTGAGTATAAGATTGATCTGATACCAGGTAGTACGCCTATTGCGAAGGCTCTGTATCGCTTAGCTCCTTCAGAGATTCGAGAGATGATGACTCAGATACAGGAACTGTTGGATAAGGGGTTTATTCGTCCAAGCTCTTCACCTTGGGGTGCATTAGTATTGTTTGTTAAGAAGAAAGACGGGACTCTGCGTATGTGTATAGATTACAGAGATTTGAATAAGAGGACCGTCAAGAATAAATATCCGTTTCCAAGGATAGATGATTTGTTTGATCAACTTCAGGGGGCTTCATACTTTTCATAGATTTATTTGAGGTCGGGATACCATCAGGTAAGGGTAGCTGAAGAGGATATACCGAAGACAGCCTTTCGTACGCGGTATGGTCACTATGAGTTTCTCGTTATGCCGTTCGGTTTGACTAACGCTCATGCAGTGTTTATGGATCTTATGAATCGGGTGTGTCGACCATTTTTAGATAAGTTCGTCATCGTGTTTATTGATGATATCCTGGTGTATTCTAAATCGGAGAATGAGGATGATCTACATCTGCGTCAAGTTTTGGAAATTTTAAAGCAACACAAACTGTATGCAATGTTGTCAAAGTGTGAGTTTTGGTTGCGTGAGGTCAAGTTTCTGGGTCATGTGATCTGTGAAGGTGGTGTTAAAGTAGATCCGTCTAAGATAGAAGCTGTGATGAATTGAAACGCTCCTAAGACGCCGACAGAGATCAAAAGTTTTCTTGGATTAGCAGGTTATTACAGGCGTTTCATTAAAGACTTTTCGAAGCTTGCGGGTCCGTTAACCAAGTTGACCAGAAAGGATGTTCAGTTTCAATGGAGTGAGACTCAGGAGAATGCTTTTCAGACTTTGAAACAACTTCTGTGTCAAGCTCCTGTTCTTGCGTTGCCTGAAGGATCTGAAGATTTTGTGGTATACTGTGATGCTTCACATGCTGGGTTAGGATGTGTATTGATGCAAAGAGGTAAAGTTATAGCTTATGCTTCCAGACAGTTGAAACCCAACGAGAAGAACTATCCGACTCATGATTTCGAGTTAATAGCAGTGGTGTTTGCTTTAAAGCTGTGGAAACATTATTTGTATGGTACAAAGTGCACGATTTGCACTGATCACAAGAGTTTGCAGTATGTGTTCACCCAAAAGGAATTGAACATGAGATAGCGCCGTTGGTTAGAGCTGATTAAAGATTATGACTGTGATATTCAATATCATCCGGGGAAAGCTAACGTGGTTGCTGATGCACTTAGTAGGAAGGGTTCTGCGGATACATTAAATTTTATGCGGTTAGAGATTAAATATGATTTGATAGATCAGTTATTGGTTGCACAATTAGAAGCTTTGAAAGAAGAAAACCTGAAAGATGAGATAATGGTGAAAAGACAGCATGAACTGACAACTGATTCTCGTGGTTTGAAGATGTATCAGAATCGTGTTTGGGTGCCGAAGTTTGGTAACTTGCAGGAATTGATTTTGACTGAAGCTCACAAGCCCAGAATGTCTGTTCACCCGGGTAACACTAAGATGTATCATAGTATGAAGACCTTATATTGGTGGCCTACTATGAAGTTAGATGTTGCTCGATTCATGGAGTCATGTCATATATGAGCTCAAGTGAAAGCTGAACACCAAAAGCCGTATGGATCTCTGAGACAGCTAGCAATACCTGAGTGGAAGTGGGATCACATCACGATGGATTTTGTAACAAAACTTCCAAGGACTCAGAAGGGAAACGATATGGTATGGGTTATTGTTGATAGATTAACCAAGAGTGCACACTTTCTTGCTACTGCTGAGATTGCAAACTTGAGTAAGTTAGCCAAGATGTATATCGATGAGATAGTATCGAGACATGGAGTTCCTTTGTCTATCGTGTCAGATAGGGATTCGAGGTTTGTGTCAAACTTCTGGAATAGACTACAGCAAGAATTTGGGTCCAGGGTTAATTTGAGTACAACTTATCATCCGCAGACAGATGGTCAATCAGAAAGAACAATTCAGACCTTAGAAGATATGCTTTGGGCTTGTGTGTTAGAGTTTGGGGGTTCTTGGGATTCGCATTTACCGCTGGTTGAGTTTGCTTACAACAATTCTTACCACTCCAGCATCGGAATACCGCCGTATGAGATGTTATATGGGCGACCGTGCAGGAGAGAAACAGTTTGATGGGCCAGATATTGTTCAGATCACAGCGTATAAAGTTGCAGTGGCTCGGGAAAAGTTGAAAGCTGCAAGAGATCGACAAAAGATGTATGCAGATCCACGTCGTCGACCAGTGAATTTTGGTGAGGGAGAACGAGTCTACTTAAAGGTTTCGCCATGGAAGGGAGTGATACGTTTTGGGAAACGTGGAAAGTTAGCTCCTCGATATATTGGTCCGTTCAGAATTCGAAAAGTAATGAACGATCATAATGTAGTTTTGGATCTTCCTGATGAACTAGCTGGTATCCATGATACATTCAATGTTTGTTATCTGAGAAAGTGTAATGTAGAAGATCAGACTAAGGTGTTACCGATAAAAGATCGGCGTGTGGATTTCAATAAGAGGTTGATTGAAGAACCTGTTGAGTTGCTGGATCGTAAAGTAACAAAACTGAGAAGCAAGCAGATACCAATGGTTTTGGTAAAGTGGAAGCACAACTTGGGTTCATACTTGACATGGGAGACCGAATCTGATATGAGAGGTCGTTACCCTTCGTTGTTTGAGCGCGATGAGATTCCGAGGATGGAATCTTCTTAAGGGGGGAAGATTTGTAACACCCTCCTTACCGGCCTAGATTAATTAAGGTAATTAATTAAATAATTTGGAAATTAAATTGCTATGTGGATTAATTGTTTTAATTGTTGGGGTTGTGAAATTATTTTGTTTTATTTATTTTAGGTAAATAAATATCTTATAGATTTGGAGTGGGTATGGAGGGGGTATGGCCGGTTGGTGGTATACCCACTCCTCCCCCATGTTTTCTTTACTTGTTAAATTAGACATAAGTGTTGTGTGTGTGATTGTGTGCTCTCGGCCGAGAACAATAGAAAAAGAAGAAGAAGAAGGAAATCGAATACATTGTTCAATCCAATCATCTTGAAGTGTTTAACATTATTAGAAGGTTAGAAATTCAGAACCATTATGCTGATTGATGTTGATTTTTGGTTTTGAATAGATATATTTTTTTATATGTGTGAATACCGATAGAATGATTGTATGATGAATTTATGATCTAGGATTTATGCATGCAAGTAATTGTTGCTTATTATGATCAATACATGCATTGAATGATTCTGGAAAACATAGATGTATTGCATGCTTAAAATCAGATTGAAAATCGAAGTTAGAATGATTTTTGAATGTCTCAATTTTCTTAAGGATGAATCTGTCGGATTTTAAGTTTGATTGTATCGGTATTAGGTGAATACCGAGTAATTCTATCGGAATTGGTTGAAATCCGATAAGATCGAACTGTTTGCCTTAGCTTTTTATCGGAATTAGTGAAAACCGATAAAATCTATCGGGATTGATGTAAAACCGAGAAGAATGATCGGATTTGATAATTAACATTTGCTCGAAATCCTATTCTATCGGGATTGTGTATTTTCTCGGGATTCATTCTATCGGATTGTGCCTTATCCATCGGAATTGATGTTTTCTCGGAATTGAAGTTTAATCGGATTGTTAATCCTCGGATTTGGCATTTCTCGGATTGTGCATTGTATCGGAATCTGATTATATCGGATTTGCCTTTGCTCGGGATTGTTTTATCGGATTTCATGTTTTATCGGATTTGACCTTATCTCGGATTTGGTTTCATTGGATTTGACTCTTTGAGGATTTAAAGATAAACATGAACTTGTAACCTTAGCTTATGAAAGGAATGTATGAAATTACCTAAGCTAAGGAGTTGGATGAATTCACTGAATTACAGTAAGTAAAGAGTAATAGTGAATAATGGTATATTTTTTGAATATACATGAGTTGATATGTACTTGTGATTGTATGTACATATGTGTTTGATTATAGTATTGCGCTTATTGTGTTATTGATTAAGCAAATACTGATTGTTAATTGTTTGTTCAGGTGGAGACAAAACTCAGTAGTAAGAAAAGACTGAGTTACCTGAACTTTTGAAGATATCGGTGAGTGGATATATATATCTTGGATGTATAAGATATATCACCTGATTGTTGCTCTTTGAGATGTATTCTCTTGTTGACTGTATATATACATGTGGTTTGGGAGATCAGCTTGGCGGTTGTTTTTCAGTTGGGCCTTGGTTTAGGGATATACAGTGCTAGCATTCGTCTTGATAGCATTTGTTGTAATCAAGAGTTGCTCGTATTGTTGTCTGTTGTAACTAGGCTATCGGTAAACCTATGCTTTGGGCGGCATTTGGTTGAAGGTCCCGCAAGACCGCCGGTTCTCTTGTTGTTTGAGCATTGTTGGTTTGGGCTTTATGCCTTGTATGTTTTTTATATCTATTCTCTCACTTAGCTTTGTGCTAATCCCCCATTGTTGAACTCTTTTACAGGATATTCCTGGTATGTTGAAGATAGAGGTGAAACTGGAATTATGGACTGATCTAACTCTGATACCTGTTTTGATTTTGTAAAGAGACTGATTTTGTAGTAACACTGTTGTAGTTTTGTAAAGTTAACCAGAAAAGTTGTATTTACCATATTATATATATGTAATTATGTTATTAGTTTCCGCGCGTATTATAAAGTTGTTTTTTAGAAAATACGGTGTTACACGCAAGAACAGGAGCTTGACACAGAAGTTGCTTCAAAGTCTGAAAAGCATTCTCCTGAGCCTCACCCCATTGGAATTGAACATCCTTTCTAGTCAACTTGGTTAATGGACCAGCAAGCTTCGAAAAATCTTTAATGAATCATCTGTAATAACCTGCTAAACCGAGAAAACTCTTGATCTCTGTTGGCGTCTTAGGTGCGTTCCAATTCATCACAGCCTCTATCTTTGTCGGATCCACTTTAACACCGCCTTCACAAATCACATGACCCAGAAACTTGACTTCACGCAACCAGAACTCACACTTGGACAATTTGGCATACAGCTTGTGTTGCTTAAGAGTCTCCAAAACTTGTCGCATATGCTAATCATGCTCATCCTCCGTTTTAGAATACACCAGGATATCATCAATAAACACGATGACGAACTTATCTAAGAATGGTCGACACACCCAATTCATCAGATCCATGAACACTGCAGGAGCGTTAGTCAGACCAAACGTCATAACGAGAAACTCATAGTGACCATACCGCGTACGAAATGTTGTCTTCGGTATATCCTCTTCGGCCACTCTAACCTGATGGTATCCCGACCTCAAATCAATCTTCGATAAGTACGAAGCTCCTTGGAGTTGATCAAACAAATCGTCTATCCTTGGCAACAGATACTTATTCTTGACAGTCTTCTTATTCAAATCTCTGTAATCTATACACATACGCAGAGTCCCGTCTTTCTTTTTAACAAACAACACCGGTGCACCCCAAGGCGAAGAGCTTGGACGAATAAACCCCTTGTCTAACAGTTCTTGTATCTGAGTCATCATCTCTCTGATTTCAGAAGGAGCTAATCGATATGGGGCCTTCGCAATAGGCGTACTAAAAGGTATCAGATCAATCTTATACTCGACATCATGCACTGGCGGCAACCCTGGCAAATCATCTGGAAATACCTCCGGATACTCCGAGACAACACGAACAACGGTAACAGGCCGCTTTTCTTTCTTCACATCAATAGCATAGGCTAGAAAGGACGCACACCTTTTGGCTAAAGATTTTCTAGCCTTTATATACGAGATAATCGGAAGAGAAGATGGAGATCTATCCCCACGAGCCACGACATGCGACCCGTCAGCCAGAGGAATAGTTATCAGTTTCTTATGACATTGGATACTAGCCATATGGTGACATAACCAATCCATGGCTAATACTAAATCAAATCCAGGTATAGGCATCACCAAACAGTCTACAGGGAAACTAGTACCATCAATACTAATTTGAACTCCAGTCATAGAAGTTGTCACAGGTACTACATTACCATCAGCTACTTCTACCTCTAAAGGAGTAGTGTTCACAGAAGCAGGTAATTTCAATTTATCACATAAATTCATAGATATAAACGATCTATTTGCACCAGAGTCAAACAAACCACGAGCAGGCATAGAGTTAACTATGAACATACCGGTAATCACATCATCACTGCCAGTAGCTTCCTTGGCAGTCATTTTGAAATCCCTACCTTCCGCAGAAGGTACAGTTTTCCTCTTCTGACCTGCAGAAGACGATCCCCCAGTGTTACTTACCCCTGCCCCGGTCCCCGCGGTCTTCAACCTTGGATAATTTCCAGCTCGATGTCCCTCTTCTTTACAATTCCAGCAAACAAAGGTGTTGAACCTACAAGCACCTATATCATGACCAAACTCACCACACCTCAAACATTTGCGAGTTTGCGGCGTGCACTGCCCAGTGTGACGAGATTTGCAACTATGGCACCATGGCTTATTCTGAAAAGATCATGATCCCTTGGACCTCTGGTCGGAC
The DNA here is from genome assembly GCA_947179395.2 of Pulicaria dysenterica. Classification (NCBI taxonomy): domain Eukaryota; kingdom Viridiplantae; phylum Streptophyta; class Magnoliopsida; order Asterales; family Asteraceae; genus Pulicaria; species Pulicaria dysenterica. The sequence goes on along the minus strand of OX359288.1, from coordinate 61,377,727 downwards.
TTTCCATGATGACTCTGCCCTTTACCTTTACCTTGATTCCCACTGGAACCTCCACCAAACTTGCTGAAAGACCCTCTGTTCAACTTCTCCCAATCTTTAGCATCAGACTCTGCAGCTCTTGCTAATGTGAATGCCACAAGTGATGTCGCCAGACGAGTGTTACCCCGATATTCTGTTAACAAAGCTTTCACAAAGTGTTGAACCTGAGAATGTTCATCGGGCACCCACTGTTTTGCAAATCTGAGAGTCACTTGAAACTTGTTGATTAACTCGTCCACAAACATATTACTTGTCTGTGCCAAATCTAGGAACTCTCGTTAAATCTTTGTCATGTCGAACGCATTGCAGAACTGCTTACAGAATTTATCCTGGAATTGCTCCTAGGTGATGGCATTAACAACCTCCCTCGGAAGGTGTGTGGTCAGTGAATCCCACCACGTCAAAGCTTAATCCTTCAGACGTCTCGTTGCAAACTTAACCCATTCAGTTTTCTCACAGTTACAAGCTTCCAAAGCTTTCAAAGTCTCTTTCAACCAATTCAAAGTTACATTAGGATTTGAACTTCCTGCATACTCGGGTGATCCACACGCCACAAAATCTTTGAATTGACATTTATTCCTAAGTTCTGGTTGTGGAAACCACGGGATGAAGAAGTTCTGTTGTGGTATTTGATGTTGGGTAGACACTCCTTATTGTATAGGGATAAAAGGAAACGATCCGTAAGGAGTTGACACTGTACTCACAGGAGCTGTGGTATAAACTGGTGGTGGTAAGGATTGAGTGATAGTGGCTGATAGCGGAGTTATCTGTACTGTAGAGGTTGGTTGTGAAGATTGGGTTTGATTTAATTGTTGTTCAAGCTCTGGAATCCGATCTCTCTGAGTCTGTAAAGTATCTTCTAGCTGCAGTACATAATCTTGGTTATCAGACTCCCCGTTGTGTGAGGTACCAGCTCTGTGTTGTTCATTGGCAGCAGTAGAGGACACATTGTTGTGCTGCCTTCTTAGGGACGAAGGGGTAAGTACTAGGTTCTCGTTGTTGTCAGCCATAATCTGTTCCACACAACATCTCACCTATTGTCAGATTATAATCTGTTAGTACCATATCATATTCTCAACAGCTATCTTACTAATTACCCACCCTGGAAATATTGGACTGATCAAAGCCTCGGTTCGAGTATTGCACAACTCAACAATGCAAATCCTCAAACCAGGGCTCTCATACCATTACTTGTAACACCGTATTTTCTAACACTACTTTGGAATACGCACGGAAGCTAAAACACATTTCTAATATAATATAATAATGAAAATACAACTTTAACTTGTTTGATTTACAAAACACTTTTACAGTGTTACCCAAAAACAGGCTCTTTTACAAAAACAAACAGATATCAGAGTTAGATCAGTCCATATATCCAGCTTTACTCCTATCATCCACATACCAGGAGTATCCTATAAAAGAGTTCAACAGTGGGGGATTAGCACCAAGCTACGTGAGAGAATAGATATAAAAACATACAAGGCATAAAGCCCAAACAACCAAGCTCAAGCAATAAGAGAACCGGCGGTCTTGCGGGACCTTCAACCAAATGCCGGCCAAAGCATAGGTTTACCGATAGCCCAGTTATCACAGATAACAGTACTAGCACCTCTTGATTACAACAAATGCTTATCAAGACAATTACTATTACTGTATATCCCTAAACAAAGGCCCAGCTGAAAAACATGTATATATACAGTAAACAAGAGATAACATATCAAAGAGCAACCAATCAGGAGTTATATCTTATACATCCAAGATATTTATCCACTCACCGATATCTTCAAAAGTAGATCAACTCAGTCTTTTCTTAACTACTGAGTCTTGTCTCCACCTGAACAAACAACTAACAATCAGTATTTGTTTAATCAATACACAATAAGCATAATACTATAATTAAACACATATGTACATAAAATCACAAGTACATATCAACTCATATATATTCAAATAATATACCATCATTCACTATTACCCTTTATCATTCTGTAATTCTGTGAATATTATCCATCTCCTTAGCTTAGGAAATTCATACATTCCTTTCATAAGCCAAGGCCAGATTCGATGTACAAGTTCATGTTCATCTTCAAATCATCAAAGAGTTGTTCTTTAATCGGATTCTTCATATCAATTCAAATTCCGAGCCAAGGTAATGTTAGAATTCCGACCAAATCTCAAATTCCGAGTGATGGTCAATTCCGATCAAACCAATTCTAACGGAACCAAATCCGAGCTAAGGCTCAATTCCGAGTAAAGGTAATTCCGACTAGCTCATACATTCCGAGTAATTATATGGATTCCGAGTAGAGTCACATTCCGACTAAGAGTCGGATTCCGATCGAAAGTGTTAGGGTATATCACAGTCATATTTCATACTTAAATCATGAATTCCGAGTAATGTCCAATTCCGAGTGAATCCAAATCCGACTACAACAAATCCGATTAAAAAGTTAAGGCATACAATGAAGTTTACTCGGATTCTAAGTCCAATTCCGAGTAAATTGGTCGGAATCACCAAATCCGACAGACTCATCACTTGAATTCCGAGTCATTCATGACATGAATTCCGAGTGCTTCATAACTTGAATTCCGACTAAATCAAAATCATTCATAACTTTAATTCTAATCTGATTTTAAGCATGCAACATCATCCAGGTTTCCAGAATTGATTTCTAAACATGTTTGATCATAACTAACATCAATTCCTAACATGCATTCATCCTAAATCAACAATTCATCATACAAAGCAATCAATCGGAATTTCATACATATACACATACAAAACCGAAATTAAACAACAATTAACAATCAATTCAGTAATCTAACCTCTAATTGATGTTAAACACCTCAAGATCTAACAGATTTGAACAATTGAATTTCGATTTCTTCTTTCTTCTTTCTTGCTCTCGGCCGAGAATACACAAACACACACTTACACCTTTTTGGTTTACAAGAAATGAGGTATGGGGTGTGGTTGACCAACTATATCACCCACCATACCACTTTTTCTTTTTAAATATCATTTCTAATTAAAATAATAAACTAAAACAAGTAATACAATCAATTTCACATTTAAATCAAATATAAAAATGCAAACTAATTAATCACATAATTATCACATATTTAAATAAATAATAATACCTCTTATTTAAATAAATCAAGGTTAATCACTTAATTACCTTAATCATACTAGGCCGGTAAGGAGGGTGTTACAAATCTTCCCTCCTTAAGAAGATTCCGTCCTCGGAATCTGATCGCGCTCAAACAAGGTAGGGTAACGACTCCTCATATCAGCTTCGGTCTCCCAAGTCAAGTCTGAACCCAAGCTGTGCTTCCACTTTACCAAAACCATTGGTATCTGTTTGTTTCTCAGTTTTGTCATCTTACGATCAAGTAACTCAAAGGGTTCCTCAATCAGCCTCTTGTTGGAATCCACACGAAGATCTTGTATTGGCAATACCTGAGTCTGATCCTCTATATTACACTTTCTCAGATAATAAACATTGAATGTATCATGGATACCAGCTAATTCATCAGGAAGATCCAAAACCACAGTCTGATCATTCATTACTTTTCGAATTCTGAACGGACCAATATATCGAGGAGCCAACTTTCAGCGTTTCCCAAAGCGTATCACACCTTTCTCCCTCAACAAAAGTCACTGGTCGACGACGTGGATCTGCATACATCTTTTGTCGATCTCTTGCAGCTTTCAACTTTTCTCGCGCCACTGCTACCTTATCTACTGTGATCTGAACAATATCTGGCCCAGTAAACTATTTCTCTCCTGCCTCTAACCAACAAGTAGGAATTCTGCACGGTCGTCCATATAACATCTCATACGGCGGCATTCCGATACTGGAGTGATAAGAATTGTTGTAGGCAAACTCAACCAGCGGTAAATGCGAATCCCAAGAACCTCCAAACTCTAACGCACATGCCCAAAGCAAATCTTCTAAAGTCTGTATCGTTCTCTCTGATTGGCCATCTGTCTGTGGGTGGTAAACTGTACTCAGATTAACCCTAGATCTCAACTCTTGCTGTAGTCTGTTCCAGAAATTCGACACAAACCTCGAATCCCTATCTGACACAATAGACAAGGGAACTCCATGTCTAGATACTATGTCATCAATATACACCTTGGCTAACTTACTCAAGTTTGCAGTCTCAGCAGTAGCAAGAAAGTGTTCACTCTTTGTTAATCTATCAACAATAACCCATATCATATCGTTTCCCTTCTGAGTCCTCGGAAGTTTTGTTACAAAATCCATTGTAATGTGATCCCACTTCCACTCGGGAAGTTTTGTTACAAAAGCTTGTGCTACTTAAGAGTCTCCAAAACTTGTCGCAGATGCTGATCATGCTCATCCTCTGTTTTCGATCAACTATCACCTTTGGTGGTACCATCATTTATGAAACTCACTGAACCGAGTACTTTATCTCCGGACTTGGCCCACGCTGCACAAACTGCCCCTATAATTTCTCAATCCAGTAGCCTTGTCCTTGTTCTTAACCATCCTCCACCACCTGTTGTTGTCCCAGTGGTAGTCTATCCAAACCTTGAACCAGAAAATAATCCAGCTGTTGAAATTAAGTCTATAAACCCTAAGGACTCCCCCATGTCACCAAATCGGTATAATGGGTATGGAGCAGGAAACGGAAAAGTAGATAGTTTTGTTCTAAGGAGTGATAGTGAAAATGAGGGAGTGAGAAAAGAAAAAGAGAGTACCGAGGGACCCCCAGCCTTAAAAATCCGGGAAACTACATCTGCTATTGGACATGACATCATTGGGTATGATATTGAAACAGCCACGGTCATCCCAACCGTGCAATTTCCAACCCCTCCCAGCCACTTAGGTGCTTCTTAACAAGCACCTACTTTATTTCACAGGGCTATCACACGTCTACTAGCAACCTCTCCTTCGGAGCCTACTAGTATTGAAACTAGAGGACCGCCTCCCTCGCCCTCGACCGTTCCTTCTATCCACTTTAACTTGCCGCAGATTTTTGCATATCTTTCGGTACGATCTGACACTATCACACAATTGGCTCAGGCCTGTGGTCTGACGCCTGGAACTTCTATAGGTGGTACCACTTCTGGTGCCATGCAAGGATTGGAAGGAAATCCTGCTGGAGTCAACATCTCTACAGCTTCAGTAGGTGGTTCTGCCTTCGTGGCTGGAACCATAACTGGTAATCTTAGTTTTACCGGGTTTGTTACACGTGCAGAACTAAATGAAGCTTTTCAACAAGCCGTGGCCCCTTTTCATACAAAGCTCGATGCCACTAATCAGAAACTGGATAGACTTGAGGCCCTACTCACAACCAGACCTGCAGCTGCTCCTCAACCACATGCCTATGATCCCTCAACCTTGTCTGTTGATGCACTCAAAAGCCTTCTATATGTCAAACACCCGGAACAAAGGCCAGAATCAGAACATAATCAAGATTTTCTCACCTTTCTACGAGATGAACAAACTTTCCACGGTAGCAATCTTCAAGAGTTTCAGGAGGATATTACTGCAAAGATGTACAGGGTCACAAGAGGTTTCTACACAACCACGGAGAAAGTTACTGACCGGTTGAAAGCAGTAGAAGAAGCTTGTAAGGTTCAAGCGGCGGGTAGTAAGAGAAAGCGGGATGATCAAGATCCTAATGATCGTCCCGAGGGGGAGAAAAGAAGAAGATAGCTATCTACTCCCGCTGCAGCTACAACCGCACCTATTAGACCTCTGAGCTCACTCTTACTATCATCTGCAGGTACATGTTCAGTAGGTTCTGCAGGTTCAAGTCAAACTCAGAGCTTGGTCGATGATATTCTGGAAATTCAAAATGATAATGCTGACAAACAGATAGTTGTAAATCAACCACAACAACAACAAAATGAACAGAGGCCATCAGGTAGTGAAGAATGGGAGATACTAGAAGAAGAAAGTTCTCATGCAGAAATGGATTTCAATGACAGAGATGCAGACATTGATATAGACCTTGATGATGACATGGAACTTTACAAAGATCTACATACCTCACCTTGAAGGCATGAGGAAAGCCAACCAGAGCAGGAATGGGATGATAGAGAATTTGCTGACATCTTTGAAGACATTGATACTTATGTCATGTCGGTTAAACTCCAAACTCCCCTCGCAAGGTCCACAGCTTTGGACCAGAATTTGATGAAAGAGCAATTGCAGCAAGAAAACGAGAATATGTTGTTGCTTCAATAAGGGAAGCAAGAAGGAGACCAGCCAAAAAGAAAACATTTGATGTGTCTCGGGTTCTTAGGGGTGTAACAAAAGATGTTCATGAACTTTTCCCTCCTCCTCGTGGTTAATTCAGATATTCTGCAGCAGACATCATTCAACGAAATCAACAAGAAGAAGCTGCTGAAAAAGCAAGACAAGATTCCAAGTGGCCACTACCACCAAACTATGTCATTCCTAAATCTCTTCCAATATACACCGCAGACAAAGGCTTGGATAAAGTCAACATGTTCACTAGAGAAGCCAGCCGACAACCAATATGGAAAAGGTATTTTGTCAATGTAACGTGCTGGGTTTGACAAGTTTAATTAGTAGAATATTAACATTTACATCGGTTATCTTACCAAAAGACATCGTTTAACAAACCAAGCAGAAGTAACTAGTTAGATATTTACATCAACTTTATTATAAGTTTTAACAAAAGAACCCAACGGTGTTACCAAATATCTGCCGACCATTAAAACAAGTATCAGAGTAAACAAAAGTAACAACAAAAGTGTTGGTCCCTTGGTGAAAGTTTCAACAAGCAAGTAATGTGTAGAAGGGGGGTTGAATACACTTTCTGCAAAAAATTGAACAAATCAATAAGAAGTGTTAACATACATCAAACCATAAACAATCGAATGCTTTGGTTTCATTAATAAGAAGATGAATACAGAAACAATCAAGTAAGCAACACTTGATATGTAAACACCTAATGTAAATCAAATCTCTCAATCTCTCAAACTTTGCTATCTATAATCAACTTATGATTATAGATACAGGACGACTCTCTAAACAGGATTTAATCACAGATTGAATACTTACCAACTTCACAACAGATGTGAAGATTCGAACACACGAACAATTGGCAATCTGTGAGTTTCTTGATCACGTTGAACTGACAAACAGTGAATCAAGACTCGTAACACATACGATCAATATTGAGGTGAGACTTGAGTTTGGCTCTGTAACTCGTTCAATAGTAGTCGTCGTCGTCTCTAAACTTATCCGGAGATAAGTATTTATAATCATGTTCCTACGGATCCTAACAAACTAGAACTAATCCTAATCTGCTAACAAACTAACGGATAACCCGGAATCTTAAATCTTGAATCTTCTATCTTGAGTCTTCAATCTTCAATCTTGATTCTGGAATCTTCTTATCCTTGCCGTAGATATAGAGATTAACTCTTCTCTTAAACTGACTTCTTTAGTCGGACTGAGTTACTCAGCTTGAAACTCATCAAGCAGAGTTCTTAGAGAACAAACCCAAAAACAAACATGTACTAACACGTATAACGATTAACTCATCCTTGGAAGTCATAAGAGTTAGCTAGAACTTATTTAGCAACTCTATTGAGCTGACCCAGTCTATACGCTGAGTCACTTAGCTCGAAACACATCAAGCTGAATACTCAACCTATATCTTAGGTGACATACACAGCTTATCAAACACATTGATAATCTTACTAAGATATAGTGTAAGCTGATCGAATATATGCTCAGCTTATATTCAGCTTGTGCTCAGTCTGAAACACAATAAGTGCTCAGTCTGATCAAGCCTCATAATTCTGTTAAAGTTATATTTCGAACACATCTTACAAACTTAACTTTGTCTCATCAAATTTCAACTGATGAGATTATTTGACCAACAAACTCTCCCTATTTGATGATGACAAAACCATCAAAAAGTTCTTAAGTTTGTTTAACAGAATTATGTTTTAAATCTTAGACTTATCAAGATTTTATATTTGAACTAATCAAATATTAATTGAACTTATCAATCATTAATTGAACTTATAAATTTTAAGTTTAACAAACCAACCAAACATTTAACTGAACACGAACTTATCATTTTGTTAATTCAAGCTGAACTAATCAGACTAATAATTATGAACATATCATACCACAGTTGAACATATCAAACGAATACTTGTATTTATTGAACATATCAGAACACAAAAGTTTTGATCACTTAGATCATGCACACTTAGTGCTTACAAAAATTAGAACTAATCTAATATGTACAAAAAGAACTAATCTATTCAGGATGCAGCTCTTCAAACTCTTTAATCTTCTTGTTGATTTCTTCAAGAAGTTCTTGCAAGTTAGGTAAGTGTTGAAGCTGATCCTTTTCTGATCTTATTGCTTTGTTTATCTTGTATCTAAACCTGGTAGTTTGTTCAGTCTTTTCCACCAGTAGTCTCAGAGCAAACACTTGAGATACCCCACATGTATATATACTTGCATCAGAAGGGAAGCATTGTTCACCGTTTCTGTCCAAGTACATGAATCCTTTCTGAGGCTTTTCAACATAAGTATTTTCTTTAAACTTCATGCCTTCAGGAAGATCTAGACTGTACTTGATTGCATTTGCTAATCCAGCTGGCTTTGTTAGCTTTTTCTTCCCAACTTTATGAAAAGAAGTCAGTAGGGTAGCTATCTCAGATCTGGGTATGATTTCCATCGCCCCAGCTCTTGCAAGTAGCCTTAGGATGTCATCTTTCAACTGATTTGTAGCAGAGGACTTTTCCATCTACTTAATAAGTATGGCTACCTGCTTCGATTCTTCATATCCCAGTTTGTGAAGTTGATTCAGCTCCAGGGAAGGTGTTTCACCATTTCTTAAGACGAACTCCAGAATAACTATCCCTTGGACTGAGCTCAACTTGAGTTATTTAACTTGAGAAGAGAAGTAGGACCTTGTATAACATTGAGTTATATCTTCTGTTGGGATTTCGTGGGCTAGCAACGGAAGCAAGGTACAACAAAAATAGCCCAATGTATAAGCCATCAAAGCACAAAACAAGAAATCCCAAAATTGACCAAACTATATGTTCAAGAAATGCAACAAACAAAGAAGGAAAGAGGTTTATACCTTTCTCCTTAGCTCCAGAAGTATTCAAATCTCGTGGTGGTGATGCTCCAAGAACGAAATGCGGATAAACTAATGGGATGTACCCCCGGAACACATCAAACCACGAGTGCTAGCAAGCCTTTGTAGTTATTCACCATGAAAACCACTCCGGGACAGCAACAATCCGAGACCAGTCTGGAACACACTCTCTAGAGCTCTCTTACTTGGTCTTTCTAGCACCAAAAAGAGTTGGTATTATCTTAGAGAGAAAAGAGAGTACACCAAAACTAATGAATTCTCTCTTAACTCTGTCTCCAGATCCCTCTCTTAACCCCACAAATAGTCCAAAGTGGTTTCAAGACGTCACACATGCACTGGCCAACTTGGGAAGTGATTTGACAAAAAGCACATGCAGCCGTAGCGGCGCTAACCCTTAGGGTTTAGCGGCGCTAACCCCTTAAGGTTAGCGGCGCTAACGCGGCCTGTCAGTGATTTGACACAAAGTACATGCAGCCGTAGCGGCGCTAACGTTTAGAGTTTAGCGGCGCTAAACCTTAAAGTTAGCGGCGCTAACACGGCCTGCGATGTCAACTTTTGTCTTTTGTCATATTTGGTCCCTTAACTTAAGTTGCTGTCAGGTTTGACCCCGGTGTATGACCCAATAGGCCCATACATCATCAGCAGCGGTCTATATGGCGTACGTGCATTAGTGGGCATATTTCTAACATCTTCCTCCTCTTGTTGATTCTTAACAGGAGGTTCTTCTACTTCCTCTTCCTTAGGCACAACGGGCAGTCAGAGTTTTGCTAGTTCCTTATTCTGCTTTCTGATCTGTTCAGCCCAGGCCTGTTCCCTTGCCTCTTTCTCATGTGCTAACTCAACTTGTACATCCATTTGCCTTGTTCTTAGTTTGTTGATTGACATCCCCAGCTGGTCAGCATCCTCTTGTTCCATCCTTCTCACTACCAACAGAGAATCTCTTTCTTGTATTGTCATCTTGTCTGCCGAGTCTTCATCTAAGGCTGATTCACTCAGAAACACTTTCCTTCTTTTCTGCTTGAGGGGTTTCGAATCATCTGAGCTGACTACTATAGGTTTCTTCCCTTTAGCCTTTTCAGTCAGCCCAGCTTCTATCTCCTCTTCTTTCTCTCCCTCAATTTGATCTGCTCCCTTAGCTAGTAGTAACAAGGCTTCACCTTGGACAGACTCAGCTTCAGCCTCTTGAACCTTCTCCCCCTTTTTGTCATCATCAATAGGGTTCGAAGTCTATTTTTGAGATAGGGCAGCAACCGCAGATTTTATCCTTAGCACCTCTTCATCCAAAGAATCTAGAATTTGCAACATATGCTTCTTTGTTTGTCGTCTCTTAAGGTGCAATGTCTCAAACTGACTTTTAAAGAAGTTCAGTAGATCATCCAAGTCAGCTTGAGAAGGTTGGGACATGGGTACATCATTCAAGGGTTGGTGTATACCCTCAAAATCATGTGTACCAGAGTTTGGACCCTGTGATTCATCTTGGTATGTAGATGAAACATTGACAGGTCATGCTTGTGGGTGTGAGAAGTGAAGATAAGTAATAAGGCTCGAGACGTGAAGTGAATGGGAAGGTGGTTGGCTTAGTGGGTTAGAGGGGGTGATTGACCCTAGGGATTGGTCAGTTTTTCAATGTAACCTGATTGTGTCTGCTCAGGCACAGCAGTGGGCTCTCCCATGGCTCTAGAGAGTATGGGCTGAGTAGACACCACACCCGGATAAGGCTCTAGGGTTGAAATGAGTTTCGAGGTTGACACCTTAAGAATAGGCATCTCCCCCTCAACTTCTGCCTAGGGCAGTTTTGCGTGTATAGGTTTGGATATTCTCCCTAGTAGCAGTGGGCATACTAGGGGTGGCTTCAGAGTAGAGTTGAAAAGAAGGTGGAGGACATGGGTTAGACTGGGTTGGGTCTACCATGCCTTATCTCCAAAAGAAAAATGAGAAGAAGTTGAGAGGGGAGGAGTGATACCTAGTATGGGTCTGGCAACGAACACAGACTCTGAAGATGACTTAGAACCAAAGGGAGAGGAAGGCTCAGCTTAAGCTGGCTGCTCAGCTCGATGATCTGGTTCAGCTCCCCCTTGATCCGACTCCTCAGCTTCACTTGCATATGAAGCTCTCTCAGCTATCCATCGCATTGGGTCACTCAGACCTTCCTACTCTGGAAAGATGTCATTGTTGAACATCTTTGAGCTGAGTGCTGGAGCAGGGAACACATCCTGCCCAGCTTCATAATGTTGTTCTCCCAACTCAGCTTCCACCACCAAGGATAAGTACCTTATAAATGGTAAATGGAGATCCCTAGGTGTCTTCACAACTTGGGCTTTGAGCTCGTTGAAGATGAGCAATGCATAATCCAGATTTCTGGCATGATACATGATGTAGAGCAGCTGCATCTCGAACTCATTGACTTGATCCAAGCCTCCAATCTTAGTGCCAAGTGAACGTATCACAGTAGACACCATGAATACTCATCCAGTTGGAAAAGTGGCTTTCTTTATTACACCCTCTGTTTGTGGGTGACCCATGTTGGGTAGGACTGACCTTGCCACTTGTCTTGTAACAGCAGCTTCGAACACATCATTTGCAGGGATTTGAAGAACTTCCCTTAGCCGCTGCACAGTAATGACAACTGTTCTATCACTATTTAAAACAGTGCCAGTTATCTCTCCCCTGTTCTGGTCGTAAGTACAAGTATACCAGAACTCCAACTGATGTTGTGGAACGATATGGAGTGGTTCTTCTAAGAAAGAGAACGCTAGGGGGCATTTTTGAATATTTTTCACCCATACTTCGTATCCTCTGCCTCGTTTCCTCTCTGGAATTGTGAGACAGGCATGTTGATTGTTGATTCGAATCAACGGCACACCATTGTTCTTCAATTGAGCACCTCTTACCATTCTATCACTGAGAATGAGAATGGTTCTGTCCATCGTTGATTTCGTTAATTCACACTGAGTAAATTTTGAATTCGCACTGAGCGATTTAGGGTTTTGAATCTGAATGACTGATTGCACTAAACAAGGAAAGGTGTTTGTGGAAGGTATTTGAGTGTATGAGAAGTTTTAGAAGTGAGAATTGTAAGCATAATTTCTGAAAATCGGTTATGGACGTTATATATATCTTTCCAAGGAGAGAGAAAAGTTACCGTTGGAATTCCATTTTTATCCGTTACACGTAACAAATTTACGGCGCAAGGTAACAGTAATCGAGATGAAACTATCATCTCCCAACGGTTAATTTTGTGAATTAATATTATTGACTTACAACAATATTATTTACATTGTTGTATTACACCAATACATAATCAGCGTAAAACGTGATTTAAGACCGACTCAAATACACAATAACACATGAAGTAATAACACATAGTAATTAAATCATAATTTGGACACACCAAGCTGAGTAAACTTATCACTCAGCGGAAGTCAAGCACTCAGCTTGATTTGAGCACTCAGCTTAAGATTGATACTCAGCTTGAGTAAAGCACACAACTCAGAATCAATGACACATAGTCATCAATGTTTGAGATTTACTCAAACTTATATTTTAACTACACTGAGTAGTTAAAACATGTTTGGAACTTACCAAACGTGTGAACCAATCACACAGCTTGAGTTAAGCACATAGCTCAGACATAATGACACATAGTCATCAATGTTTGAGACTGACTCAAACTTATATTTTAACTACACTTAGTAGTTAAAACATGTTTGGAACTTACCAAACGTGTGAACTCATTATGCAGTTTGACAATATGTTCAGTTTATGAAAACTTATTTATAAACTGTGCACTCAACTTAAGACACTTAGTCTTTGTCAAACTGAGACTCAACTTCAAGACACTTAGCTAAGGGTTGAGCATACCCAATTCACTTAGCAGATACATAAACCTCTTTTCATCAAGTGGTTTTGTAAAGATATCTGCCGATTGGTCATCAGTGGAGATAAATTTGATATCAACTTTACCTTTTTCCACGATGTCCCTGATGAAGTGATGTCTAATTTCAATGTGCTTTGTTCTTGAGTGGAAGACTGGATTGTAAGTAATGGCTATTGCACTTTGGTTATCACAGAATATGGGTGTTTTCTTGAAATTCATACCAAAGTCTTGAAGTTGATGTTGCATCCACAGGATTTGAGCACAACAGCTTCGTGCCGCCACATACTCAGCTTCAGCAGTTGAAGTAGCCACAGAGTTCTGTTTCTTACAAGTCCAGCTTACTAACTTCCCTCCAAGCATTTGACATCCTCCTGTTGTTGATTTTATGTCTAACTTGCACCCAACATAGTCAGCATCTGAAAAACCAACTAATTAAAATTCATAGTCCTTTGGATACCAAAGACCTAGGTTTGGTGTACCTTTAAGGTACCTAAAGATCCTTTTCACAGCTTGAAGATGTGATTCCTTAGGATCAGCCTGATATCTTGCACAAACACATGTAGCAAACATGATATCAGGTCTACTAGCTGTCAAATAGAGTAGTGGACCAATCATTCCTCTATAGGTAGACTAACATACAGACTTACCATCTGAGTCTTTACTCAGCTTGACAGCTGGTGACATGGTGTTTTCATGGTTGAACTTGAATCAAAACCATATTTCTTTATCAAATCAAGAACATACTTGCTTTGATTAATGAATATTCCATCAGGCTTTTGTTGAATCTGCAAGCCTAGGAAATATGTCATTTCAACCATCATACTCATCTTGTACCTTTTTGACATAATTTTGGAGAACCATTCACATAGAGATTCATTTGTAGAGCCAACAATAATGTCATCCACATAGATTTGTACAAGAATCACCTGTCCTTTACTCTTTTTAATAAAAAGTGTCTTATCTATACTACCTCTGGTGAAATCCATTGATAGTAAATAGATGGACAGGGTATCATACCAAGCTCGTGGAACTTGTTTAAGACCATACAAAGCCTTGTCTAACTTATAGACATGATGTGGAAACTTTGAACTAACAAAGCCAGGAGGTTGTTTCACATAGACTTACTCCTGAAGTTTTCCATTTAGGAAAGCACTCTTCACATCCATTTGATAGACTTTGAAGTCTTTATATGCTACATAAGCTTAGAACACCCTTATGGCTTCAATTCTAGCAACAGGGGCAAAGGTCTCATCATAATCTATACCTTCTTCTTGTTTATACCCTTGTGCTACCAGCCTGGCTTTGTTCCTAACAATCACTCCATCCTTGTCCATTTTGTTTCTATAAACCCACTTAGTGCCTATAATTGTATGATCTTTGGGGGCTGAGACAAGACTCCAGACCTTGTTTCTCTCAAACTCCTTTAATTCCTCTTGCATAGCTTCAATCCAATCTTCATCCTCTAAGGCTTCTTCAGTCTTCTTTGGTTCCATTTGATATAGGAAACCAAAGTGAGCAGCATAATTTGTTGTTGCCTTCGATCTTATCATTACTCTTTCTTGAACATTACCAATTATTTGATCTTGAGGATGATCTTTGAGGAATTTAAATGTTGTAGTAGGAGATTGTGGTTCTGGATCTGAGTGATATTGATGACTCTGAGGTGAACTTACATCCTTAGTCTCAATTGCAGCATTGTTATCAAACTGTTGATCACTAAGATCTTCAGTCTGAGTAACATCAGCTCCAAAGGGATTGACGAACTCATCATCTTTCTCAGCTTGTGAGTCCCTTGAAGCTTGTGATGATTTCTTTGATGAACATACATCATCATCACTGTCATCATCCATGACATACATTGGATTTGACATTCTTGTTTCCTCAGGATTTTCAAGCTCACTCAAACTCACCAAGTCAGCTTGTCTTTTATCAGCTTGATCAAAACTTTCTTCATCAAATGAGACATGAATTGATTCTTCTATAGCCTTTCTCCTGGTGTTATACACTCTGTAAGACTTGGAGATTGAGGAATAACCAACAAAAATTCCAAGATCAGCTTTAGGTTCCAACTTATGGAGCTGATCTCTTTGATTCAGCACATAGCATTTTGAACCAAGGACATGGAAGTAACCTATATTGGGCTTTCTAGATTTATACATCTCATATGCTGTTTTGCCATGTCTTTTGACTATGATTGATCTATTATGGGTATAGCAAGCTATACTTACAGCTTCATCCCAGAAATAGAGTTTCAATCCTGCCTCACATAGCATTGTTCTAGCAGCCTCAATTAAGGTTCTATTTCTCCTTTCAGCCACTCCATTTTGTTGAGGAGTTCTGACTAAGGAGAAATTTTGTAATATTCCTTTTTGTTCACAAAAGCTTTCTAGGGTTGAGTTTCTGAACTCAGTCCCATGATTACTTCTGAGTTGCTTTACAGACTTACCTTTTTGCAACTCTTCCTGTTTGATAAAACTTATTATCTCCAGGGCAGCATCACTTTTGGCGTTAAGGAATATTACCCAGGTGAATCGTGAGAACTCATCTACTGTCAGCAGAATGTACTTCTTGCCACTTAGGCTTGGAGTACTTATGGGTCCAAACAGATCCATATACAACATATGCAGTGGGTCTGTTATTGAAAAATTTTGCTTTGATTTGAAGGACCTTTTATGATGTTTCCCTTGTTCACAAGCTGAACACAATTTGTCCTTAACAAATGTGATCTTTGGTAATCCAGAGACTAACTCTTTATTGGATAGCATATTTATATTCTTGAAATTTAAGTGTGATAATCTTTTATGCCAAAACCAACTCAGCTTAGGAACAGATTGGGAATACAAGCAGGTTTCAGTATAGGGATCAGCAGAATTAAGATCAAGTAGATACACATTTCTTTCTCTTTTTACTATTAATACATGCTTACCCTTAGCATTATATATAGATCCAACTTTCTTCCTAAAAGTAACAATATTGTATTCATCACACAACTGGCTGATACTTATCAGATTGTGTTTAAGACCCTTGACATATGCAACCTTCTGGAAAGTCACCTTGCCAACATACATCTTCTCATAACCTTTAGTTCTTCCATGGGAGTTGTCACCAAATGTTACTTTAGGACCTTCATCTTCCTAGAAATCAGTAAGAAGTCCTTTCCACCCAGTCATGTGCCTTGAACATCCACTATCCAAGTACCATTTACCTTTGTCAGATCTTGGTTTATTATCCTTTTGATTAGAAGCTTGACCAACAAACTTCTTTTCCATCACTTTGGACTTACCATTGTCATGCTTTCTGGACTTACCAGTTTCAACATTCTTGGACTTACCACTGTTGAGCTCTTTTGACTTACCAAATTCAACAACTTTGGACTTACCATTGTTGTGATGTGACCTCTAACTTACAGTGGTCTTCATTCTTCTAACTTCTCTCTGAGCCAGGTAGAGAGTGTTGTCTTTGTAAAGGATTTGGATTAAGCCTTTCTATGACCGAAGTTCTTTGAATAGGCTGAGTGCCTAATCTGTCCAGCACAGACTTACTATGTTGTTTAGATGTTGAGCACTCATTTCAATGACAGAGATGCAGACATTGATACAGACCTTGATGATGACATGGAACTTTACAAAGATCTACATACCTCACCTCGAATGCATGAGGAAAACCAACCAGAGCAGGAATGGGACGATAGAGAATTTGCTGACATCTTTGAAGACATTGATACTTATGTCACGTCGGTTAAACTCTAAACTCCCCTTGCAAGGTCCACAGCTTTGGACCAGAATTTGATGAAAGAGTAATTGCAGCAAGAAAACGAGAATATGCTGCTGCTTCAAGAAGGGAAGCAAGAAGGAGACCAGCCAAAAAGAAAACATTCGATGTGTCTCGGGTTCTTAGGGGTGTAACAACAAAGGTTCATGAACTTTTCCCTCCTCCTTGTGGGTAATTCAGATATTCTGCAGCAGACATCATTCAACATAATCAACAAGAAGAAGCTGCTGCAAAAGCAAGACAAGATTCCGAGTGGCCACTACCACCAAACTATGTCATTCCTAAATCTCTTCCAATATACAACGCTGACAAGGGCTTGGATAAAGTCAACATGTTCACTAGAGAAACCAGCCGACAACCAATATGGAAAAGGTATTGTTTCAATGTAACGCGCTGGGTTTGACAAGCTTAATTAGTAGAATATTAATGTTTACATCGGTTATCTTACCAAAAGACAACGTTTAACAAACCCAGCGGAAGTAACTAGTTAGATATTTACATCAACTGCATTATAAGTTTTAACAAAAGAACCCAACGGTGTTACCAAATATCTGCCGACCATTAAGACAAGTATTAGAGTAAACAAAAGCAACAACAAAAGTGTTGGTCCTTTGGTGAAAGTATCAACAAGCAAGTAATGTGTGGAAGGGGGGTTGAATACACTTTCTGCAGAAAATTGAACAAATCAATAAAAAGTGTTAACACACATCAAATCACAAACAATCGAATGCTTTGCTTTTCATTAATAAGAAGATGATTACATAAACAATCAAGTTAGCACCACTTGATATGTAAACACCTAATGTAAATCAAATCTCTCAATCTCTCAAACTTTGCTATCTATAATCAACTTATGATTATAGATACAGGACGACTCTCTAAACATGATTTAATCACAGATTGAATACTTACCAACTTCACAACAGATGTGAAGATTCGAACACACGAACAATTGGCAATCTGTGAGTTTTTTGATCACGTTGAACTGACAAACAGTTAATCAAGACTCGTAACACATACGATCAATATTGAGGTGAGACTTGAGTTTGGCTCTGTAACTCGTTGAATAGTAGGTGTCGTCGTCTCTAAACTTATCAGGAGATATGTTGGTGCATATTTTGTGAATCCCTAGTTCGTATCAATAAAGTATATTCATGTGGTATTAATTAAATGTGTTTTGATTAATGGTTTGCATGTTTATACATTCTAAGTGATACTATGTGTTTATGAAAAGCTTACAAGTATTTAATCATGGTTTGGTTTGTATTTGGAAGTTTAGTCATAAGGAAATTCACTTCGCAAGAAGTGAAAGTCACTTCGCAAGAAGTGAAAGTCACTTCGCAAGAAGTGGATGTCACTTCGCGCGAAGTGAATGTCAGTTCGCGCGAAGTGGATGTCACTTCGCACGAAGTGAATGTCAGTTCGCGCGAAGTGAACTGTGTCATCCGAAAACGCGTAAAACTCACTATAAATAGTGATTAACCCCTCATTAACGAAAAAAATCGTCCAGGGACACTTCGTGAGCCTTCGTAATCGTACATATACCCTTGAAACTCGCGAACTAAGTGATAATTCTCGAATTCCAAGGCAGCCAAAGCATCTCTGTGTGGTACTGTGTGTTTGTTCTTCTACCTTTCTGTGTGAGTCACTGTGTGCCGGACACCTAAGCAGATCTTAGAATCCTTAGGAGGTTTGGGAAATAGAATTCCGCGCTATTTCTCATCCTAGATCAGTCCTAGCATCAGGGTGTGTTTAGTAATAGACCCCCGCCCCCGGTCCTACAAAGTGGTATCAGAGCCTTGTGCTTTGATTGATCACTTTTCCTTAGGATTAAGTCGATCTAGGTGTTCCTTTAGGCCTGTGTGTGCCCCCTTGCGTCACTTTTTACCGAAAATAGGTCGGAAAATAGGTCCTTTTGCGTTAAAAAGGTCAAGTTTTTACGTTTAGGCTCTTTGAGTTTCGACCGTGCGTAGTGAAACCCCACCTCGTGCGTACTGATCTCAGTTCGCACGAACTGTGCCTGTGTGTTCTAGATCCTTCGTTTGTTAGTTTATGCCTCGCGCGTAGTGGTCCGTCAGTTCGCGCGTGGTGAATCAGTCCGCGCGTAGTGAGTCAGTCCGCGCGTAGTTTGTCAGTCCGTCTTTCCGTGCGTGGTGTGTTCTCCAGTACGTGCGTGGTAAAGCCAGTTCGCACGTACTGTACTGTGAACAAAAAAAAAAAAAAAAAAGGCATTTTACTCCGTCTTCGTGCGCTGTGCTTTTCTGTGCAGTTCTGTGTGACCTTTTTCTATCAAATTTTACTCCGTGTTTTCCTGTGTGCTTTTCAAATCCAATCCGAATCTGTGTGCTTGCTGCCTTGGTTCATTACATCAATTCAAATGGCCTCTAAACAAACCACTTCCTTAAACAACCTTCTACTAGAAACAGAAATGGGCAGTATCAACAAAGTGCCGAAATTGCTAACCATGGAGGACTATCCTATGTGGAAGCCCAGATTCGAAATTTTTCTAGATGGGGTCGATTGTAGATTGCGGAGAGCCATGAATGTTGAGTATATGGTTCCAAAAGGGGAGGGAAATATCGAAACCCCTTACGATAAAATGACGGTCGAACAGCAGACCAGTTACAATGCTGAAAAGAAGGCCTATGCTCAACTGATTCAGGCCATCCCCAACGACATCTTCCACCAGTTTAGGAGGTATCGAACTTCCTACAGTCTATGGAGAGCTCTTGAGAAGAGGAATGAGGGAAACGCTGCTCTGAAAGAACTTAAAGCAAGTCAATTAAGGAAGGAATTAGACCATTTCACGGCTACAAGAGATGAGAAGATTCCTTCCCTTATTACAAGATACAACCACCTTCTAAGTGAACTGGACAGTCTGGGTGTTACTGTTCCAGAGAAGCAGCAAGTAGAGATCTTGGCGAATGCTTTGCCCAAGAGCTGGCGGCCATTCATCATGATACTCAAGAATGGTAACGGTTTTGACGGGATGGACCTTAATGATTTCATCACCAAGTTAAAGGAGCAGGAGCAGGAGGAACTAAACCTGGATTCAATGTCTAGTTATCAACAGAACCCCTCACTCTACTACTCCGGAACACCTGTCTCGTCATCCACCTCTTCACATGCCCCCCTACAGTCTGCCTATGTGACCAACGTGAATGAATCGGGCAGATCTACCTCTGATGCTTCATCCTCTGGGTCATCTTATACTGCATCTTCCTCCGGACTTAATGTCGAACACTTCAAGTATGGGAGTACAGATGAGGTTAAGACACATATGGGCATGCTAAGTGCGCTAGTCTCCTCTTATGATGATCTACTGAAGGGGAAGATTGGTAATGCTCATATGACTCAAGAGGACTATGACCAGATCGACGAGGATGAGATGGAGAGACAAGATATCCTCTGGTCGTATGCCAACTTAGTGAGACGGGCAAAAGCTTATGAGCGAAGAACGGGAAAGTCAATATCAGCAACCAAGGATACCAAACTCGGCTTTGATAAATCTGCTGTGACCTGCTATAACTGTGGTGAAAAGGGTCACTTCGCGCGTGAATGTGAAAAGCCGAAGAATTCGGGACCGAGGTATCCATTCAAAACTGGTTCTGGCAGCAGATCATCTACCTCCACAACCATAAAATCTGAAGCAACTCCAACACCGACTAAGGCTATGGCAGTTTTTCAAAGAGATGAGGGAGTGGATTGGTCTGTACAGTTCGGGAATGCTGATGCTGACATCAACTTGGCGAACGTTCATGTGTTGAACAAAGATTCTTCATCCGAGACCGAAAGCTATTCAAGTGAAGAAGAATCAGGTGCCAGCAATGATGATGAACCAGCCTCGACACCAGCTGCAGAAGAGACACCAGTGAATGTCCGTGCCAAAGAGTCAAATCAAAAGGTGTGCAGCTGTGGTCAACCTTCTGCGGATCAGGTATGTACCTTTGGATTACCTTGTGGTTCGTGTGATGAATATGTAAAACAGATAGTGTTCTTAAAGTCTACTATTTCAGATCTCACATCTAAGTTAGATAATAACCTGTTGATCAAAGGAAGAGAAAATCAATTAAAAGAAAAGAATGAAAGTCTAGGTAAACAGGTTAATGAACTAGGTGTGGCTCTGTTAAATAAACAAGATGCTATCGTGTTTTACATAAACGAAATCGATAAGCTGAAACGGGACCTTGCTACCTCAAAGGTCGATTATGAGACTCTGAGTCAAAACCTCAAAAGCTATTCCACGTCTTCTTATCTTTTTGAGTACATAATTGATCAGAGAGGTCAAGGTACCGATTCAGAAAAGGACAAAAACGTATATTCAAAATGTCCACCACCAGTGTTAAATCAACTGGTGAACGATGATGTCCATTCTGAAGCTGACCCACTACTCACAAAGGTTGATGAATCTTCTGCATCAACCTCAAATGAGGACTTAACGTTACATGAGTATGTGGGTAAGCCTCAGAAGAATGAGGTTCAGCAAGAAGAAATCAAAAAGGCTGAACCAGGTATAAGAGAACTGTTGGCTAGTTCTAATGTGAAAGGTCCGTTGATGCATCGTATCCACGATGCTCTTCGGAAATTTGAAAAGGAGGGTGTAAAGTCTCCTGATACCCGTCCATACCAAGAGGTCAAACAACTACCCAAACATCAAGGGTTAGGGTATCGGCCTCAAAAGGTAACAAAAGGCTCTGTGAAGCAATACCCAGAAAGGGTCTGCTATGTGTGCAGGAGACCTGGTCACCTCAGTTACAAGTGTGATCAGAAGACACATCAAAGCTATAACAAGAAAGTTGAGATTTTGCAAGAAAATAAAGCGTTTCTTAAAAACCATCAAAACTCAACTCTTCCTGTTCAGCATCAAAGGATTCCTAAGTGGAGTAACAAACTGTGTGTTCAAATGTCCAAGGAATCAAGTGACAGGATCATCAAGACTGGAACATGGATGAAACTTCCAGTGGTTGGAGAAGACGGGAAACCCATGACCATTCGGGCTTGGGTTCCTAATGTTGTCTAACTCATTCTTCTAAGTGAAGGGTGTCAACCGAAATAGTCCAGGTTAAGGTTTCTATGACTGTGTGTCTTTATCATTTTATTTTCTTTGTGCTTATTTTCTGTGTCGTTGCATTTCTATTTTCTTAGTTTCTAGTTTGTTTAGTATTTTAGGGGGAGATAGTTAGATCAGAAAACTTAGAAAATACAAAAAAAATCAGAAAACTTAGAAAATACAAAAAAAAATCAGAAAACTTAGAAAATACAAAAAAAAATCAGAAAAACAAAAATGAGAAGTTGATCCAACTCAAATGGAAAATGATGGTACACTGGCTTTCAATACAAAGTACGTCTAGTAAAATTAGGACTGAAGGCATGTACATATTCTTGAGAAAACTGTCTGAAAATCTAATTGAATCAGATAAGAAACAGATAGTGTGTAAGACATATAAGGAAAGTCTAGACTGATAAATGGTTATGCATGTGAAAATCAATCATAGATTTAAGCTATCGAGATATTCCAAGTCTATAAGTCAATAACAGTTGAGAATGACTTAGTTTGTTGCACACACCTGTTACCATGCCAAATGTGCTTAGATGACAATGAGCAAAATGTAAAAGAGGGTGAAAAATTGACCCCAATCTAAGATGTCAAAAGAAATAGATACATTGATCTATCAATGTTAAATTGTCAAAGAGCATAAAATGCAGTGACAAAAGCTACATTGATCTATTAGTGTTAAATTGTCAAAGAGCATAAAATGCATTGACAAAAGCTCAGCAAGAAAAATGTCTAGAGAGGTGAAAAATTGACCTCCATGTCAAAGAGCATAAAATGCGTTGACAAAATCACAAAGCACATAAGCATGGTGGTTGGGTAATCAAGTTGTGCATTCTACTGAGTAAGTCAAAACATTGTGAGATTTTAAAAGAGATAGTCTTAATCATGTATCCAGTCTAGACAATCTGAAAATGTTGAAACAAAATCTGTCATTATCTGAGGAAAGTTAGGTTGACAGACAGAGTTTGAGAGAATATGTTTATGTCCAAGGTTCTGAAATAATTGACTACTAAGTATAGATGTGCTGGTACTGATTCCATTTTGGAACCTTCTCACAAAAAGATTTAATTTCAGTAATTTTATTCCTGCAATTTTCTTAGTATTTTTAATTCTGTTCTTTAGGGTTTAATTAGTTCATAGTTTACATTCGTGTTTATTTTCTTTATTATAAAAAAAAATACAAAAAGAGTTCTAGTATGTTATTAATCATTCTTAGTGTTTTGATTAGGGGGAGTTTGTTCTTTTTACATTTCCTTCATCTTATTTTGATGTGTTTTGCTTAAATGTCTATAAGTGATCTTGAAGTTACTGACAGTTTATTGCTGAATGCAGTACTAACAGTAATTAAGGTTCACAGATGAGAAACTCATTACATGTGAGATGGAACCCCGCTAAGCACGAATTACAGCTCACATCGTGCGTAGTGCAGGTAAGGGCATGACGAAAGGTATTAGTTTTGCATTCTGTTGTGTGCATTTTACTGTGTGAATTTGTTGCTTAGTGAACTTTGCTTTGTGAATGTTTACTTAGTGAAATGGTTATTGATAGAACTAGGTCTTAGGGGGAGTTTGTTGGTGCATATTTTGTGAATCCCTAGTTCGTATCAATAAAGTATATTCATGTGGTATTAATTAAATGTGTTTTGATTAATGGTTTGCATGTTTATACATTCTAAGTGATACTATGTGTTTATGAAAAGCTTACAAGTATTTAATCATGGTTTGGTTTGTATTTGGAAGTTTAGTCATAAGGAAATTCACTTCGCAAGAAGTGAAAGTCACTTCGCAAGAAGTGAAAGTCACTTCGCAAGAAGTGGATGTCACTTCGCGCGAAGTGAATGTCAGTTCGCGCGAAGTGGATGTCACTTCGCACGAAGTGAATGTCAGTTCGCGCGAAGTGAACTGTGTCATCCGAAAACGCGTAAAACTCACTATAAATAGTGATTAACCCCTCATTAACGAAAAAAATCGTCCAGGGACACTTCGTGAGCCTTCGTAATCGTACATATACCCTTGAAACTCGCGAACTAAGTGATAATTCTCGAATTCCAAGGCAGCCAAAGCATCTCTGTGTGGTACTGTGTGTTTGTTCTTCTACCTTTCTGTGTGAGTCACTGTGTGCCGGACACCTAAGCAGATCTTAGAATCCTTAGGAGGTTTGGGAAATAGAATTCCGCGCTATTTCTCATCCTAGATCAGTCCTAGCATCAGGGTGTGTTTAGTAATAGACCCCCGCCCCCGGTCCTACAAGATAAGTATTTATATTCATGTTCCTACGGATCCTAACAAACTAGAACTAATCCTAATCTGCTAACAAACTAACGGATAACCCGGAATCTTGAATCTTGAATCTTCTATCTTGAGTCTTCAATCTTCAATCTTGATTCTGGAATCTTCTTATCCTTGCCGTAGTATAGAGAGATAAAAGGAATTTAAAACAAATTTAAATTCTCCTAAACTGACTTCTTTAGTCGGACTGAGTTACTCAGCTTGAAACTCATCAAGTTGAGTTCTTTGAGAACAAACCCGAAAACAAACATGTACTAACACGTATAATTATTAACTCATCCTTGGAAGTCATAAGAGTTAGCTATAACTTATTTAGCAACTCTGTTGAGCTAACCCAGTCTATACGCTGAGTCACTCAGCTCGAAACACATCAAGCTGAATACTCAACCTATATCTTAGGTGACATACACATCTTATCAAACACATTGATAATCAAACTAAGATATAGTCTAAGCTGATCGAGTATATTCTCAGCTTATATTCAGCTTGTGCTCAGTCTGAAACACTATAAGTGCTCAGTCTGATCAAGCCTCATAATTCTGTTTAAGTTATATTTCGAACACATCTTACAAACTTAACTTTGTCTCATCAAATTTCAACTGATAAGATCATTTGACCAACAAAAGTGTTCCCCAAAATTTCCATCTCGGTAGTATAACCCATAACCTAGCACCCCATCCTCACCAACATCTATTTACCTGCATATGGAAAGTACACATGAAGAGGGTGGTTAGCTATAAATAGCTAGTGAGTAGCGATTAAACAATAGTATCATAACAAGAATATTATAAACATGTAAGGCATTTAATAGGTTTTCAAACAAGTCTACCCAAACAGCTATCGATGTTCCGGTATAGACATGAGGAGTCACATCTTGCAGGCTTGTAAGCCCGGCTCAATGATCCAAACTGGGGGAACCGAATAGATCATATCACGTCGGTAGGGGAGCGGGTAGCGGTCCACCATAGCATTAACGAGGTGGGGAGAGATGCCCCCTATCGGGATCAGTAGGAACAGAGAGCCTATATATCAAGTTGAGGCACAGAGGTTTTGCAAGAACCCCGATTCGCGATCGACGAATCACCGTACCCCAAACAACTAACAAAGTGCCGGCTAAACACGTATTGGCCTACTCTGGCCGCATCATAACAAAGTTGGCCTACAAAAAGCCATAGTACAACAAAGTGGCCTACTCAAGCCCATAACATCAACATTTATCAAATTATATCATAATTGGCCTACTCAAGCCTAACATAATAACCTATTAACTCATATCATATCAATTTAACCACACATAAATAATAACTTACCTTAAACGTGGTATAACATTCTTATTGTGATGCCTAAGGTTAACCGGTACTCATCTCAAAGATTACAGCAGGAAAATGTAGTGTTCAGTGTCCTCTGGTTCTTCAGGAGCGCCTAATACATCATTTACAGGTCCGTTAACACATATACTCAACACAATTGGTTCTAAACATAAGCTACAAAACTGCCAAACTGAACCACTGCTTGCGATCGCAAGCAACCTCCTTGCGATCGCAAAGACCCTATAAAAACACCCCTTACGATCGCAAGGGAATTTCTTGCGACCGCAAGGGTCCTTTTCCAATAATCCAATGCTTAGGATCACAAGGGAATCCCTTATGGTCGCAAGCATGGTTCTTAGGTTGGTTACTATCACAAGTTTTGTTCCTTCACCTGTAGGCAGTAAATCAACAAAACAACCCCTTACGGTCGCAAGGACCCTTGCCTGCGGCCGTAAGGCCCATTTTAACTTCTTACGGTGGCAAGGATTATCTCCTACGGCCGCAAGGACCATTTAACCCCCTTACGACAGCAAGGACGATTCCTTGCGACCGCAAGGACCTCTGTTACAGTAAGCTTCGTCCCTGTTCGTGAAACAGGCCTGCAACTTCGATTTTAATCACCAAAACTCGACCAGAAATCGGATTCAAATGCTTATACATGTTATTTATGATCAAAACAACCTTTCTAACACACACCTAACTCAAAACAAGCATTATAATCCATTTTGAACCTTCAAAATGGATCATCTCTCACACAAAGCTCAAGAACAAGGTTTTATATCAAGAACACTTACTAGAATATGATTAACAGCAACTACAAGAGTAGATTGACAACTGATTTCTGCTTCTAAACCCTTTAGAACTTGATTTCTCTTCAATTCTCTTTGAAAACCCAAGTTTGGAGTGTGTGTGTGTGTGTATGTGTGTGTATGTGTGTATGTTATGTATGTGTGTATGTGTTGAGTATGTGTGTTATGAGTTTACCCAGGGGATAAGAAGGCTTGACCGACTTTGAGTGTTTTAATTAATAAAACGTGGTATTTTGTTCCACTTTTCAACTTACAACTAATCCCTCGTTTACCCGTTTCAACTAACGGAGATATATTTGAAACCATTATCTAAAACCGGTTACTAACTTACCAATCTTATCTATTATCATAATTATTTACATAACACCTTTTTATCACATATAACCAACAAATAACACAATTAATAATAGAACACATTGATTAAAATCAATGTACAACCATATAAGCACATAGTACAACAACTAACAACTAGGTCCTATTTTAGGATATTACAAATCTACCCCCTTAAGAAGATTTGTTCCTCAGAATCTAATCTACCATGAACAAATGAGGGTATCAAGCTTTCATCTCATCCTCTGCCTCCCAAGTCAAGTTAGGACCTAAATTGTGCTTCCATTTCACCAAAATCAACTTGATCACTTTCTTACGTAGCTTTTTGGTTTTGGTATCGAGAATCTCGACAAGTTCTTCTACCAGAGGTTTAGCTGAATCAACTTTTAACTCTTGCAGAGGTAGAATTTGATCGTCTTCAACTTTGCACTTTCTCAAATATCATACATTGTAAGTGTTGTGAATACCAGACATTTCAGGTGGCAATTCAAGTGATACTGTCTGATCATTAACTTGTCGTAGGATTTTGAACGGACCAATATACCTTGGACTTAATTTACCTTTATGACCAAAACGAATCACCCCTTTCCAAGGTGAGACTTTTAGAAACACACGATCACCTACTTCAAATGTAACAGGGCGACGTTTAGGATCTGCATACATCTTTTGCCTATCACATGCAGCTTTTAACTTCTCGTGTGCTATCTTCACCTTGTCAGCAGTTATCTGAACTATATCAGGACCCGCATATTGTTTCTCTCTAGGTTTCAACCAACAGGTGGTAGTACGGCATCGCCGACCGTATAACATCTCATATGGTGGCATGCCGATACTCGAGTGATAAGAATTATTATAGGAAAATTCGATCAAGGGTAAGTGAGTATCCCAAGAACCACCAAATTCGAGTATACACGCCCGAAGCATATCTTCAAGAGTTTGAATAGTCCTTTCGGACTGACCATCAATTTGCGGAAGATATGTCGTACTAAGATTTACCCGTGTACCAAGCTCGCATTGCAGACTATTCCAGAAATTTGACGTAAAGAGCGCATCTCGATCTGCAACAATAGATAATGGTATACAATGTCAAGATACTATTTTAGCAATATAAAGTTGGGCCAATTGTTTCATAGGCGCAGATTCGTTAGTCGTGAGAAAATGAACACTCTTAGTAAGTCGATCAACAATAACCCAAATCATATCATGCCATTTAGAAGTCCGGGGTAACTTCGTTACAAAATCCATGGTAATATGATCCTATTTCCATTCCAGGATCTCTAATTTTTGTAAATTACCGTAGGGTTTTTGGTACTCTGTTTTTACCTGAGCACATATTTGACATTTCTTGATAAACGAAGCTATGTCACGCTTCAGGGTTGGCCTCCAATACAAAGTTTTCAAGTCTTGGTACGTCTTGGTGCTGCCGGGATGAACAGATAACTTTGACTTATGCACCTCCTGTAGATATACTTCCCGATTACCACCAAGATTTGGTACCCAAATGCGAGATTGAAACATCTTCAAACCCCGACTATCCTCTTGTAATTGCTTTGACAATTTAGTCATCATTTCAGCTTTTAAGTTAACTTCTTGTAGTGCTTCTTGTTGTGCTTCCTTCAGTTTAGCAATAATATCATATACAACCGTAAGTTTCATGAACTTAGCAATTTCAGGAGAACTCTTTCGACATAACGCATCAGCTACAACATTGGCCTTCCCCAGATGATACTTGATCTCGCAATCATAATCTATTATTAACTCTAACCAGCGTCGTTGTCTCATATTTAGCTCTTTTTGCATGAATACATACTGCAGACTTTTGTGATCTGAGCATACCACACATTTAGTACCCTATAGGTAATGCCTCCACAATTTTAGAGCAAACACCACAGCTGCAAG
Source organism: Pulicaria dysenterica (assembly GCA_947179395.2). Classification (NCBI taxonomy): domain Eukaryota; kingdom Viridiplantae; phylum Streptophyta; class Magnoliopsida; order Asterales; family Asteraceae; genus Pulicaria; species Pulicaria dysenterica. The sequence goes on along the minus strand of OX359288.1, from coordinate 61,349,207 downwards.
TTCCAGATCATGAGTTGGGTAATTCTTTTCATGAGGTTTCAACTGATGCGAAGCGTATTTAATCACCTTGTCTCGTTGCATCAGAACGCAACCTAGACCCGCATATGAAGCATCATAGTAGACAATGAAGTCTTCCGACACATTAGGCAATGTCAGAATAGGAGCTTGACATAACAACTACTTCAGGGACTGAAATGCTTTTTCTTGTTCGTCAGTCCATACATAAGCAACATCCTTACAAGTCAATTTAGTTAACGGACCAGCAAATTTAGAAAAGTTTTGAATGAACCGTCTGCACTAACCAGCAAGACCTAAGAAACTCTTAATCTTTGTAGGATTTCGAGGAGTTTCCCAATTCATAACAGCTTCTATCTTTGTCGGGTCAACTTTAACACCTTCGTTACAAATAACATGACCTAGAAAATGCACCTCCTTAAGCTAGAATTCGCACTTAGACAATTTCGCGTATAACCGTTCCTACTTAAGAATTTCCAAAATTAGGCGGAGATGATGCTCATGCTCCGCTTCTGTTTTGGAATATATAAGAATATCATCGATAAATACAATAACGAATTTTTCAAGAAAAGGACGACATATACGATTCATCATATCCATGAAAACAGCAGGAGAGTTGGTCAAACTGAACGGCATTACCAAGAATTCATAGTGCCCATATCGAGTCCTAAACGCGGTCTTAGGAATATCTTCATCTCGAACACGAACTTGATGATAACTAGAACAAAGATCGATCTTCTAAAAACAAGTAGCACCTTGCAATTGGTAGAAAATATCAGCTATACGAGGCAATGGATATTTATTCTTTACAATTTGCTTGTTCAGCTACCTGTAATCAATGAACATGCGGGAGTCCCGTCCTTCATTTTAACAAATAATACCGGAGCTCCCTAAGGTGAAGAACCTGAGCGTATGAAACCTTTATCAAGCAGTTCCTGGATTTGAGTCATCATTTCCCGAATCTCAGACGGTGCAAGACGATACGGGGATTTTGCTACAGGTGTAGCACCAGGAACAAGATCAATCCGGTATTCTACATCCCTGATAATATGTAAACCCGGTAACTCTTCAGGAAATACTTCAGGGTATTCCGAAACCACCCTGATATCATTGACAGTCTTTTCTTCCATTTCAGCATTAATCACGTATGCTAAGTAGGAATCACAACCTTTAACAGGGATTTCTGGGCTTTAATAAAGTTTATCAATGGAATATCGGATTTAGGTCTTTCTCCTCGCGCCACAGCATGAATACCACCCGGTAAAGGAATCTTAATTAGCTTTTTGGAACATAATATCTTGGCATTTTGACTGGTAAGCCAATCCATGCAGATAACAACATCAAAACCAGCAATCGGCATGAGGAGTAGGGAAATAACAAAACAATGCCCGTCAATAGAAATAGAAACTTGAGGCACGTGTGACGAAACAAGAACTCGAGTACCGTCAGCAATCTCTACTCTAATAGGATCTTTCATCACAGTAACAGGTAGTTGCCATTTATCACAGAAAACAGTTGACACATAGGAATAGGTAGCACCAGAATCAAATAGAATACATGCAGGTATAAAATTAACTAAGAAGATACCAATAATAACATCACCTGCATTCTTTGCTTCCTTCGTAGTCATCTGGAAGGCTATCCCTTGAGCATGAGGAGAGCCTCCCTTTTTTCTGGCTAGCAGCTCCAGACTATCCTCCCGTACCCGTACTTGACCACTAAGGACATTCTGATATTTGGTGGCCAGATTTATGACACTTGAAACAAACAATATCTTTAAACCACCAATCATGAGTCTGATGACCCTTAGTCCCACACCTTCCACACTTAATCACGTCCCAGCTTCCTGACTTCCGAGACGAATCACCTCTTGACCTATTTCCAGATCCACCATCACCTCTCCTATCACCATACGACTGCTCAAACTTCCTCTTTGATCCTCCCCCTTGTTGTTGTGGTTGACACTTTGGCTTCTGCTTATAATCATCCTCGGTCTGTCGAGCTAAATCAAAGGCTGCAAATTTGCAAATTTGCTAATCTTAGCTCTTTCATCGGGAAGTAGATGTGGAACAAACTTTATCTTTTCGGAGCAATATTTCTTTCCGAGCTTCTACAAGAAATCCTCCCAGCTTAAGGCATCCAAGAACTCTGACGGTGTAACACTCACAACAGTATCCCACTAGGTAAGTGCACGATCTCGCAACATGTGTCTAGCATAAGTAACTTTCTTTCTATCCTCGCATTCACTGGACTCAAAGGCGTTTTGCATATTCCGAATCCATGTTTCCAAAACCGCTGGATCGCTTACACCATAAAATTTAGGAGGTTCATAATTCATAAAGGTTCTAAAACCAACAGTCTTTGAAACTTCTCTAGCAATTCTCAAAGACTCTCGATCGTTCGCTTGCTTTAGTTGAGTTTCCAGCTGACGTATATAGGCATCCCTATCCTCATTACCGGAGGAACTAGCCATCTGATTCAACTTCTATATCAAAAGAGAAATACTAGCTATAACTCACGTAATTTAACAGTTACCAAGCACAAGTACTACTTTAACATATAACAATTCACGTATATCGCTCATCACACCCCAATACCACCCAGGGAACACTAAATAATGGTTGGGCCTGGATTTGAGACTGAGTACTCGTTAGAGTATCCAATTCCCTCAAATCTAGGCTCTGATACCAACTTGTAATGTGCTGGGTTTGACAAGTTTATTAGTAGAGTATTAACGTTTACATAGGTTATCTTACCAAAAGACATCGTGTGAAAAACACAACGGAAGTAACTAGTAAGATATTTACATCAACTGTATTATAAGTATTAACAACAGAACCAACGGTGTTACCAAATATCTGTCGACCATTAAAAAAAGTATCAAAGTAAACAAAAGCCAACAAAAGTGTTCCCCAAAATTTCAATCTCGGCAGTATAACCCATAACCTAGCACCCCATCCTCACCAACATCTATTTACCTGCATATGGAAATTACACATGGAGAGGGTTAGCTATACATAGCTAGTGAGTAGCGATTAAACAATAGTATCATAACAAGAATATTATAACATGTAAGGCATTTCACAGGTTATCAAACAAGTCTACCCTAACAGCTAGCGATGTTCCGGTATAGCCACAAGGAGTCACATCATGCAGGGTTGTAAGCCTGGCTCAATGATCCAAACTGGGGGAACCGAATACATCATATCGCGCCAGTGGGGGAGCGAGTATCGGTCCACAATAGCATTAACGAGGCGGGGAGAGATGCCCCTATCGGGATCAGTAGGAACTGAGAGCCCATATATCAAGTTGAGGCACGGAGGTTTTACAAGAATACCGATTCGCGATCGACGAATCACCGTACCCCAAACAGCTAACAAAGTGCCGGCACAAACACGTATTGGCCGACTCTGGCCGTATCATAACAAAGTTGGCCTACAAAAAGCCATAGTATAACAAAGTGGCCTACTCAAGCCCATATCATCAACATATATCAAATTATATCATAATTGGCCTACTCAAGCCTAACATAATAACATATTAACTCATATCATATCAATTTAACCACACATAAATAATAACTTACCTTAAACGTGGTATAACATTCTTATTGTGATGCCTAAGGTTAACCGGTACTCACCTCAAAGATTACAGCAGACAAATGTAGTGTTCGGTATCCTCTGGTTCTTCAGGAATGCCTAACACATCATTTACAGGTTCATTAACACATTATAATCAACACAATTGGTTCTAAACATAAGCTACAAAACTGCCAAACTAAACCACCGCTTGCGATCGCAAGCAACCTCTTTGCGATCGCAAGGACCCTATAAAAACACCCCTTACGATCGCAAGGGAATTTATTGCGACCGCAAGGGTTCTTTTCCAATAATACAATGCTTACGATCACAAGGGAATCCCTAATGGTCGCAAGCATGGTTCTTAAGTTGGTTACGATCACAAGTTATGTACATGCGGTCGTAAACCTCATTTCCTTCGCAAGTAGGTGGTAAATCAACAAAACAACTCCTTACGGTCGCAAGGACCCTTACCTGCAGCCGTAAGGCCCATTTTAACTTATTACGGTCACAAGGATTATCTCCAGCGGCCCCAAGGACCATTTGTCCCCCTTACGACCGCAAGGACCATTCCTTGCGACCGCAAGGACCCCTGTTACAGTAAGCTTCGTCCCTGTTCAAACTCTTCTACATGTTATTTATGATCAAAACAACCTTTCTAACACACACCTAACTCAAAACAAGCATTATAATCCATTTTGAACCTTCAAAATGGATCATCTCTCACACAAAGTTCAAGAACAAGGTTTTATATCAAGAACACTTACTAAAAGATGATTAACAGCAACAACAAGAGTAGATTGTCAACTGATTTCAGTTTCCAAACCCTTTAGAACTTGATTCTCTTCAATTCTCTTTGAAAACCCAAGTTTGGAGTGTGTGTGTGTGTATGTTACGTAAGTGTGTTTGTGTTGAGTGTGTGTGTTTTGAGTTTACCCAGGGAATAAGAAGGCTTGACCGACTTTGAGTGTTTTAATTTATAAAACGCGGTATTTTGTTCCGCTTTTCAACTTACAACTAATCCCTCGTTTACCCGTTTCAACTAACGGAGATATATTTGAAACCATTATCTAAAACCGGTTACTAACTTACCATTCTTATCTATTATTATAATTATTTACATAACACCTTTTTATCACATATAACCAACAAATAACACAATTAACAACATAACACATTAATTAAAATCAATGTACAACCATATAAGCACATAGTACAACAACTAACAACTAGGCCCTATTTTAGGATGTTACAGTCAACACTACCTATCTTGAAGAAAGAATTTCATACATATACAACAGTGAAATCATAGAGCTCATACCTCCCGAACTGCGGGGTTTGGACGATAAACAAAGAAGAAGATATGAAAACATATTGAACTCATCCAAGTCTCTAAAACTTGTTGAGGATTTGTTAAGATTCATGATATAACATACATTTATGACACTCTATCTCGGAAACAAGGCAAAACTCCTGATGAACAATATGGCAGATCCTAACTCATGAAATACATGCGAAAGTTTATAAGTTTTGTTGAGGATCATGACTTGCAGCTCGAAGCAGAAAACAACCTTCTCAAGATCAATCTTCTCAAGCCAAACCAGAGTCACCTTGATCTTGATCAACTTGAAGAATTGACGGTAATCTATGAAGGTTATCCAATTTACCGAGGAGATAGAGGTGTCATCTTCCATAACGTAATGAAAGAAAAGATATTCGTCAGAATGGAAGAACTTATGGCATATTCAGATGGCACCTTAAAAATTGTGCATTATTCTCTCCATGATGAAGTGTGGCAAGCTCGTGACATACTTCCCGAGGAGTATCAAAGACAAGCTTACCGATCCATAGAACAAATGAAGAATACACTAGAGAATAGGAAGGATATACGAAAGTGGCAAGTAGCACTCGGGATTCGCAACAAGTCAATTCATGATGCTTAATTTAATTTCTTGTTGTGAATCATTGCACACCTCACTTAGGGGGAGATTGTTAGATATGTAAAAGTGAGGGTGCAAATATGTAATATGTGAAACTTAGGCAAAGCCTTAAATTAATAAAAGTCAAGCTTTGCACCATTTGTAGTTTATACCTTATGTGTGTGTTTCTCTAAAGGCTCTTGGCTCTCTCTCTCTCTCTCTCTCTCTCTCTCTCTAACCGCTTACACACACATACATTCATACACAATCATTGCTTCATCCGTGAAATAACGGGATCAACCATCCTAAACTCTTAGATCAAATATGTTCAAATAAGTTATTTTATCTACAAATATATCGCATTCGATATGATCATTAGAATTCTCAATAGGATCTTTAACTTCATGTTCAACAAATTCATTGTTTTCAACAAAATCATTAAGATTTAATATGCTCTTCAACATCTTTACCAACAAATTCATTTTTCTTGACAAAGTCATTAGATCTTTTAATAGATCATTTATACATATCTATGGGTTTTTTATCATCTTCTTCAATATTTGTTTCTTGTCTAACAAAATATTTATTTCAAGATCCTTGCAATGAATTAATAATTTCTTGTTCTTTTTTTTATGTTTTCTATTTTAAGCACTTGATGGTTTGGGATCGAGGGGGCATGTTAAATTTTTTATCAAACAACTAAACAATCAACAAAGCGAACAACTAAATAATATCAAGAAATCACACAACTAATCAATCATGAAATCAAACTACTAAGCATTAAGCAATCAAAAAGATATATAGTAATATAGGTTAAGTTAAACTCAAGCTTAGAAAGATAAAATTTGATCAATGTAACTAATCTTCTTTTGCCTGTTGCCCTTCTCTTTGAAATCTTTTTCTTTTTGTTTGAATTAATGGTTGTATTTATTTTCTTTGCAAAATGAAGTGAAGAAAGTAAATCTAAATGCTTGAAACAAGCAGATTTTCAGACCAAACAAAAAGATAAACCTAATCGAGTACATAGTCCATTTTTGGCAAATGGCAAACATTAATTGCAATTCATGTTTGCTGTTTGTGGAAATGTGGTTTACCCCCACAGCCCCACAGATTCTGAGATACACGAGTATTGTCGAAGTAAGGAACAAAATTCAATTGCATGACCTCTCGATGACCGACTGATTCCCGAACACTAAAAACTAATCCTCTAGATGTACATATGGAATTAAATCCAATCTGATTCACAATAGAAAATTCAATTTCGAGTTCAGTTTGAAAAACACGGAAACAAAGATACTTCAAGTTTAAATTTCTATGTCAAAATGTTCAAAGCCCGAAATCGATTTCTTCCCTTTCTAAATGATTCGGTTCGTGAATCATGCCTTAAGAACTCCAAAAAACTCCGACTCACTAAAGATGGTCTGATTTTTGCCTTGTTGCCCTCGCTCTGTCACCTCGACACTTGACGCGACGACGCCTTATTAGTCCTTGCCCCTTTGTATTTGTTGTCCTGGGCGTAAGCCTAGACTACACATGGCTTGGGCGGGGCCTGTAGCTAAGATTTAATTTTGATTAAATAAGAAGCTAAGATTAATTAATTAAATTCACAAACAGTAGTTTTTTTATTTACATTAAAAGATAAGGTGTAGATGATACATATAAAGTACCAAAAGTAACTTAAATATCGAATGCATGGCCCTACACACTTAGATTTATATTAGAATTTGATGAATGTGAAATATTAGAGGGTGTTAGGATCAACACGCTTATAACTAAGTCATAAGGAATTTCTAGTGGCCGGTGGTGGTTAAGGCATTATCTCTTTTTTTTATATTGAGTAGTTTATCATGTCCATGAGTCGAATTATTTTAAAGATGTAGTCTCACATCAACATTCTCATCCCAATATTCATCGCAAATGACTTAGACTCATGAGAATTCCAACTATGGCTGACAATTATTGACACGACACGAAACACGACCCAAAAGATAAAAAAAAAAGCGGGTAGACACGAACCCGACACGATAAAAAGTGACATGAACACGACAACCCGATAATGACCCGAATCACACGATAAAGGTAAATATGTAAAAGTTTTTAAAATGATATTTAGGTGACATCTACATTGAGACTTAAAATCTTACTAGTTTCTTGACTTCTTTCCTCTCATTCTCATTTCTGAGAGTGTACAATGTCGTCGTTGCTATTACTATCTCTCTCTCTCTCCTGTCACTTATCGCTCGGTCTTGAAATTTGGTTTCGCCATTGCTTTCTTGTCGTTGTTGTCTCCGTTATTATCCCACGTGTATCGCTCAATTACATGAAACGTTTCATAGCGATTTAATTGTGTTGTCAAAACTATAAATAAGAACTTATATTTTTCATTCATAATTCATTTCCTTTTTTGAGTATCTACATATTTGAAGACTGAAAAATCTCGTCGAACATATGTAGCCTAAAAATGGGTCAACGTGAAACATGACACGAGAAAAGTTGACACGAAATGAACCTTGCACGAAAATAAATTGGTCAAAAACGGGTCGACACGAAATTGACATGAAACATGAATCAAACGAACACGATAACCCGAAATTGACACGTTTTGCCACCCCTAAGTCCAACCTGTCACAAGCTTCGAGTGGATTTTAGGAAGATGTCAACCAATGATTGTCTAACTTCCCCCTTGTATTTCCTTGCATGATGTGAGATTTGAACCAATGACCTTGCTCTAATACCAATTTATTACGATCAAAACACTTATCACTAGACCAAAAAAACTTTTTGGTAGTCAAGACAATATCTCTTTCTTATATATATATATATATAAGTTCATTCGAGAACCGTTGTTAGCGCGAGAACCGCGAGAACCGTTGTGAGCCAATCATTTAAAAACATGTTTTTTTATCCTTAATTTTGTCAAAAAGGGCACTGTAGTCCTTTTAATTATTGTTTTTCCGCTGTCATCACTGTAGGTCAACTTCAACGTTTTCTTCTTCTTCTTCGTTCCTCCATCAACGCAAGTCGCCATTTTTCTTCCGGTCTCTTCTCTCAGCACCATCGCCGACCACCGGAGACCACCACCATTGTATCTTTCGAAAATCGCCGCCACCATTTTCGGCGTTAAAGTCCCCCGCCGCATTCAATCGTGTTGTTTTACGACTTCAATCGCAACTTCAGTTTTAATCTCAATCGCATTTGGATCTGCATTGCATTTGTTTCTCCATCGTAGGTTCTATTCTTCATCGCAGGTACATTCTTCATTGCAGATTTATTTTTTTGCCCTAGTTTTCTGATTCATCGATTGTAGAACAGAGTATTCTCAATTTTATTGTTTAAACTAGTAATTTCAGTGTTTAAATATGTTGTGTAGTATCGTTTCATCATCATTTGTCCTACAATCGATGATATAATTGCTGCATTTTTAAAATAACAGAGATTAGACAAGTTATAAAAATATGCACATTACAGTTAACCTTTTTGCATATATGCATATCAAACTGTAATAGCACAGGTCTGTACTTTTTATCCATATGTGCATATATAACAAAAAGTTATTTAGACTTGTCTAGTATTGTTCAAACTAGTAATTTCAGTGTTTAAATATGTTGTCTAGTAATTTAAATTGTTTCTCCATTCGATCCTTTGGTGCTTATTCTCACTGTTTATTTGTCAATTTCATCTGTTGTTTTCAGTAATGGCTTCTCGTGGTAGTAGGTCACATGGTCTTATGGAATCAACTTCAAGCTTCTCTGTAAAAAATTTGATTTGAATGCATCTCCCGAAAACAATTTTGATTTGAATGCATCTCCGGAAAGCATTGGAGAAGAAGCTGAGTGTAAGATATTTTTTTGTTACTGTTTTTGTTGTATTTTTTGCATATGTGCATACTGTTTTTGTCCAAGGTCATCAAGAAACTGTTTCTGTTTCTCTTTGGAATCAAATATGTTTGATTCATATGTGCAAAAAAAATTTATTCAATATGTTTGCATATATTTTTGATACAAATATGTTTGTGTTTTGTTTCTTTTTGACAGAAATATTTGATATATATTTTTGTTAATGTTTTGGTTTTTTTTGTGTTGTTCTGTTTCTGTGTGCATATATGCATATATGCATGGTTGATTAATGTTTTTGTACATACAAATAATGTTTTGTTTTTTTTTTTTTGCAGATGGTGGTGATCAAGAATCAAGTATTCATGGGTCTGTGTCTGCGAATAAGGGTTTAGCTAAAATTATTCCCGATGTTGCTGTTGAGTTTAAGCCTGTTATTGGAACTATGTTTAAAATTTTTGATGAAGCTATTGAATACTATAAAGCATATGCATCTAAAGCTGGATTTTCTATAAGGCGGTCTACTGTAAAAACAAACCGGGGTGTTGTAACTAACCGGTACCTTGTTTGCAATCGTCAAGGGAAACCAAGGAATAAAGGTGTTGACACGTTGCAACCGGTTGATCCTAATTCTAATGCGCGTAAGACATATTTTTCAGTAACCGATTGTAAAGCCCGCATTAGGTTGAAACAAATCGGTTCCGAGTCTTATCGATTAATGTCTTTTAGAGAACATCACAACCATACGTTGTTTGATGATGATAATAGCGATCTATCCCGTTCTAACCATCAATTGATACATTCGGATAGAGAGTTTATTCACCAAGTTTCTAGATCCAACATCGGCCCTACAAAAGCTCATAGGCTCAGATCGTTGCTACAAGGAGGTTATTCTAATGTGACAGGTTCTGTTGTTGATTTCAAGAACTTCAGAAGGGATATGAACAAATATATTGGCAATAGAGACGCGCAAATGCTTGTTGATAAGTTAAATGCAAAAAAACTACATGTGCCAAATTATTCTTTCGAATATCAAGTGGTTGATAGTGAGCTTACGTGTTTGTTTTGGGCTGATGAAACATCAAAGTATTGCTATCAAGTGTTTGGTGATGTTTTGTCCTTTGATGCTACCTACGATACAAACATGTAAGTTTCTATTTTGGTTAACGCATATATGTGTACTGTATTTTTTCATATGTGCATATTGGTTTTTTATTTTTATTTTTGTATGTATGCATATTTTCATACTGTTTTTTTTTCCTCAGGTACAAGATGGTTTTTGTTCCTTTTACGGGAATTGATAACCATAGAAGGTGCATTACTTTTGGTGGTGGGCTTTTGAAATCTGAGACAATTGAATCTTACAAGTGGCTCTTGGAAGCGTTCTTGAAGACACATTCAAAGCAACCACGGCTTGTTTTTACCGACCAAGATCCTGCTCTTAAACAAGCTGTTCCAGAAGTGTTCACTGATTCTACACACAGATTATGCATGTGGCATATCATGAAGAAGTTGCCTCTTAAGGTATTTTTGTATTTTTTGGTTTTCAGATGTTATTTTATTATATAGGTTTTTTTATTATATCAGATTGTTATAACATGCATTATTCAAGTTTTGGATTTTGTTTGCATATATGCACATGAAACAGAATGACATTCTGTATATGTGCATATGTCATGTTCAGCTTTTGGTTATTTTTTTTGCATATATGCACATGAAACACATAGATCCTTAATCTCCTTCTGCATATGTGCATATGTCATGTTCAGCTTCTGTATACATTTTATTAATTTTATTTTTTAACACGTGTGTGGCAATTTGTTGCACAATACTGATCTAAGGAAACATTTACACAAACTTGTGTGGAATGTTTACCTTACTCCTGATGAGTTTGAGGGCAAATGGAATTCATTAATACAAGAATTTTCATTAGAAAACAACAAATGGTTGGCTGATATGTTTGAAGCTCGTAAAGGATGGATTCCAACTTATTTCAGGCATATCCCCTTGTGTTGTTTGATGAGGGCTACATCGTTATCCGAGAGCGAGAATTCTTTTTTCAGTGTTTATTCAATTCCGGGGAATACACTAATCCAGTTTATGACTTGTTTTGAAACTGTTATGGAAAAACAAAGATACGATCAGAGGATTTTTGATAACCAGACATCAACAACTGTACCTAACTGGGTTACACATTTAGATATTGAAAAGAATGCTTCAAATGTCTACACCCGAGCTACATTCAACTTGGTCCAGAAAGAGATTTCTAGGTGTGTGTCGTAGTACATTCAAAAATCTATTAGGGGCTGTTTGGTTGGATGGATTCCATAGGAATTGGTGGGAATTGGATTTTAATTCCACCAAATCATGTGTTTGGTTTGACACAAGAAAAGGAATTGGATTTTAGGGGATGGAAAACATTCCCATATCTGATGGATTTTGAAATCCTTCCACTCCCCTATGGATTTTGAAATCCTTCCTCTCCTTCCTCCTTCTTCTCTTCACTTGCTCATCATCAGACAATAAACACTACCCAGCAACGGCGACCTTCGACATCAACGGCGACGGCGACCTTCGACAGCAACGGCGACGTTCGGCGAGCTGGTGTTCGACGTTCGACCGCTAGTTGTTCGACGTTCGATGGTGGTTCAACGTTCGACAACGATTTAGGGTTTCGTTCGACCGCTGGTGGTTCGACCACGGTGGCGGCGATTTAGGGTTTCAACATTCAACGGCGACGTTCGACGACGACCTCTGGCTAGGATTTCGACGTTCGATGGCAACGTTCAACGGCGACGGCAACCTCTGGCTAGGGTTTCAACGATGGCGGCGATTTAGGGTTTAGACAGTGGCGGCGACGTAAGGTTTAGACGGTGGCAGCGTATCGACGGTGGTGGGCGACAGTGGGTGGCGACGTAGGATTTAGGGTTTAGACGGTGGCGGCGGCGGCAATAAGGTGGTGGTGAATGTGGCGATGGTGGTTTGTGGTGGAGAAGTCAATTCCATTTCCTGATACTACCAAACACAACAAAGAAGGATTTAGATTCAAATTCCAAATCCTTCAAAATCCAATTCCTTCCTACAATCCAATTCCTTCAAAAAAGAATCAATCCAACCAAACAGCCCCTTAGTGTTACCAATGAGGTTGAGGAATGTGTGATAATGCATAAAAACAAACATGGTGATGTTGTGAATGAATTCAAGGTACGTAAATTTCTGTTTTTGCATATATGCATTAACAAAATCATTCAACTATGCATATAGACATATGCATATATGCATATAACAAACATTTACTTGAGTTTTGCATATATGCAGAACATAGATTATTTTCTGTAATGATTTTTTTTAATTTTTTTCTGTTTTTTTGTGTACTTGTGTTTTTGCAGGTTACAATAAACAAGGATGATCATAGTTATGTTTGTAACTGTGATCATTTTATTCGTCAAGGTTATCCCTGTCGTCATTTGTTGTACGTGTGGAATTCTTACAACATCAAGACGATTCCTCAAGATTATATTTTAAAAAGATGGACAAGGGATGTTATTCCTTCAGAGTTGCGTCAGTATCGTCTTAGGTTTGGTTCCAACAATTACGAAAATGATCAACTTTCTAAAGAATCTTTTTCTATTGTTGAATCATGCGTTGAACTTTTAAGGAGTGACACTGAAAAGTTCAATATATTTGTTGAGAAGTTAAGAATTATGAAAAAAGAAGTACAAGATGACTTAGCTACTGTTTCAAAGGGTAAAGGCAAGGAGGATGTTATTAAAGACTTACTTGGTATTGAAGTACCTGGAGAGGTTTTGAATTTTTTTTGTTTACGTTTTGAATCCCGATTTTTCAATTGCATAGTCTGTTCATTAATGTTTCTGCATATATGCAAAACACTGTGTTATTGAGAGATTAAACAATTTTTGCATATGTGCATATTAGGCTTTATATTATAGTACAGGTGTATAAACTTTAACTGTTGAATTATTTTTCTCCAATGTTCATGCATTTGCATATGTGCATATGACATATGCCAATTTCATTTAAACAATTATGCATGTGTGCATATCACATACAAAAGACTGTAAAACAAGAATTTTTTCAATAAATATGCATATGTGCATGTGACATAATTTTGCACATATGCAAATCACAGTTTGATAGTATAAACATATTTTGCATATGTGCAGATTTCTTTTATATTTTTTCTTATATAACTGTTAACAGGTTGATGTGTCTTTTTATTCTAATGTTTTGCATATCAGACAAATATGTATGTGTATATTCAAAATACATTTCAGTCAAATATCAAAACAATGTGTAATAGATAGATTAAATAAATTTTTTTTTTTTTTTGCATAAAACATATGTGTATATCTTTGTGCAAATTATCAGCAAAATATACCATTTTTGTATTTTAGATTATGTCCATACAAGTAGTTTTTGCACATGTGCAAAACAACTGCAGTCTGTATATGTGCAAAATAACACTTACTTAAGAAACAAAAATAACTAGTCTGTATATGTGCATAATAACTACATAGTTAAGAAACAAAAATAACTACAATTTTTGCATATGTGCAAAATAACTACAGTTTTTGCACATGTGCAAAATAACTACAATCTGCATATGTGCTAATTAACTACAGTCTGCATATGTTCAAAGTTCAAAGTAAAATTTGTTTTGAAACACAACTAAACTTAAAAATAAAACCTTTTTCACTTATAAATGTTTTTTTGTTCATCATTTTTTTGGTCTTTGTTCCTTCTTTCCTTTCACCTCTTTCACTTCCTTCGTTTCTTTCTTTTTCCTCTTTTCTTATCCCCTTCTTGTTTTTCCTTCTTCCTTCTTGCTTCTCTCATCTTCCTTTGCTTTCTTTGCCACTTCTTTTTCTTTCTTCTCTCCTATTTTTCTTTCTTCTCCCCTTGTTGTTTTTTCTTCTTTCTTCTTTCTTCTCTCCTCTTCCTTTGCTTTCTGGGCCAGCTCTTTTTCTTTCTTCTGTTTTTCCATCAGATCTTCATACTCCATGCAATTCACAAGCACAGCTTCTCTTAAAGTGTTGAATTCACAATCGATGATTTTGGCAGCATATTTGTGCCTCAATCTGTTCAGTATAATCTTTTGCTGTCTTGCGGTGCCATTTATGCCGGAGTCCCAATTTGTTGATGCACCCATATACGTCTCCATATGACGCATACTAAAAAGACGGCGCAATCAACATAGTTACCAAGCGATTGGGAACTAAATCTCAAAATTTCTATTTTCTTGGCCTTCATGCTTGCTGCTTTTGGATGTTTTACCCTCTCAAGATAATCGACCATAATACTTTGCTGCATTTTTAAAATAACAAACTACAGTCAACCATTTTGCATATATGCATATCACACTGTAATAACACAGGTCTGTAGTTTTTATTCATATGTGCATATATAACAATAAATTTTATTAGACTTTTTTTGCACATATGCCAACTGATATGATATATAAAAGTTAAGTTATGCACATATGCATATGACATTTGTAATACAACAGAATGCTAAACTTATAAACATGAAGTAGATTTTTAATCCAACCAAGTCTTCTCAAACTGATGCTTTTCATTTTTAATCCAGTTATGAAGATTCTCAAGCTTTGCTACATACTCCTATTAAAGAGTTACAGAAAATTTATATTAATTCATGCATAATACATATTAAACAAAAGCGTATTATATAAAGTATATTTTTTGCATATATGCATATAACACAGATTATTTTACATTTTTTATTTGCATATGTGCATACAAGTGTGTTATAAAATATATTTAACCATAGTTTTTGCATATATGCATATAACACAGACAATTAACATTTTGCATATATGCATTATGAGTGTGTTATATAACACTAGGTTTTTTACCTCAACTTTTTGTGCATAGATGTATATAATAGAGAGATTATAACATATGTTTTAGTTTCAACTTTTTATATTTATGTGTGTATAACACATGTTACTTAATTTTTTTTTTCATTTCCATACTCTTGCAAAAAAAACACAGAACAAGTTTTTCATACTTGTGCATATGTGCAAAAAAACATAAATATTCAAACATTTGCATATTGGCATAAAAACAGAACATTTTTTTATACTTTTTGCATATGTGCATTTAAGAAGTAGATAGAATTTTCAAATTTTTTCTTACAACTGTCAATGGGTAACCAGAGTAAGTTCCGTCAACAGTCGGTTCTTCGTCGTAGATTATGTTGTCGATTAGTACGATCTTGTCATTCTTAAAATCAAAAACCACTAGAAAGAAGTGGTTTTCTTTGTGTTGCGCAAATACAATCTGCACTTAAAATGGCATTATTAAATTTACATGTAATATAATTAACTTTTTTATAGAATATATTGTAGAGTATATGTTTTTACCATGTCAAAAGTATGGAGGTTCAGTTCATCCTCCCTCCCGTGAACAGCAGCAAGTAAAGTGGTTTGAAAAGCTTTAAACAAAATGTCATCAAGCTCTGTTTTTTTGTACATGTCCTCCGTCTATACATTATAAAATAATAAAAGGTTAGGAATATATTTTCACAGTAAAAAGAGGTGATTTATTTATGTAATTTCTTACGAGGGTCTGCACAGGTAGAAACAGCCTCCTTGGTGCTCCAGGCGAACGGTATCGTTCGTTATAGTTTAGAACATAGCACCAGCTGTCAACTACATTTGACGTTGCCCAAGACCCTGGTTTTAAGGTTTGCATACCGTCCAAAACAAGACCATGGCCATAAGGGGTTTTGAATACAAATTCGCTGCATATTTTTGTTTTTTAAGCATTAGTATTCAATTTTAGAAGACATAAAGGTTCATATGTACAAATTAGATATTTAGACATAAAGGTTCATATGTTATCGATTGTGTATATGTGTTATTCAGACTTACATGTTTTCTTCAACGCGTTTTGATCCGAAAATGTAGTTGCAGATTATTGTCTCCTCAGCAGTTAATGACCTCTTTGCATCCACTACTCGTTCGACAAAAGGAGACTTCAATGATTGTGACAATTTTGTAGCTATTTTGCGCTCAATATTCTTTGCCAAAGCAGCATGCTGATCAGGAGTAACCATACTGATTGGGACAACATGAATTACATTAGGATCTTCAGCTGAGATGTCTATTTCTTTTTATTTGCTTTCGTCCCCTTCCTGTGTGAGACCGAGGCTGAAAGAAGGTGCACCTATATCTTTTGATATATTAGCTGCTGTTGAAGTCTCTTTAACAGATTTTGCAGACATTTGTTTTATATGTTCTTCAAGTTCATTAAGTGTTTGAGATGAATTCCAATATTCATCTATATATATTCATATCATAATTACAAAACATATATTAGTGACTAAAAAGCTAATTTTAACACATATGCACATATGCAAATTCTACAAACAGATTCTTTGCATATGTGCATAAATAGTTGTTTAATGCACATTTTAACAGAATTTCTGCACTAACAGAGTTTTATATACAAATTTATGTATTTGTTTTGCATATATGCAAATTCAGGTTACTCATCAATTCCAGTTTTTTTGAATACGTGTATTAACAGAGGGTCAGTCTGAGAAAAGCATACAGAAGATGACAAAATATACAATACTTTTTTAATATATGCTTAAGAGACAGACAACTCATGTGTTTTGAATTTTTGTATTAACAGAATGCTATAAACACATGTTTCAGAACAAACACATCACTAATTTTTTTTGCATACGTGTATTTTAACATAGGGTTATGAACATGTTATACTTGTAGTTTTTGCATTCGTTTTTGCATATATGAAAATTCAGAACACAATTTTACTCAAGTTTTTGCATATGTGCAATAACAGAGGGCTATGAACATAGGGGTAGTTGAAATATTTTAGATATTGTATAAAAATTTTTACAGCATATATGTACCTTCTTCAGGTGTCAAACGAGTTTTGTCAGCCTCAGCTCCTGGTGCAGTGTCAGCTTTTTTGGTGTTCATTTCTTGAATTATTTGATCCAGTTTATGAAGTGTGTCGGGTGTCAAATCTATACATATAGTAAGGATAAACATTTTAAAACATTACATTGTAATATTACACATTTTCATCAAATTTATGCATACCTTCATCAACTTACACACCTTCTTTTCCATCAACTTCCTCACCTTCTTTAAAAACAAGAGCCTCAGGTTGATCATTTTTTGTTGGTTCTTCAATAACCGAATGACGTTCTTCAGAAGCAACAGCCTCAGGTTCCTCACCTTCTTTTCCTTCATCTTCTTGTTCAACTGTTTTTTTCAATAAAAAATAGTAAAGAATTAAATAAGTTTTTATAATTATGCACATGTACAATAAAAATGTTCCTTAACTTCAACATTTTTGTCATGTTCCTTCTCCGTTGCTTGTCCTTTTTTAACATCAACAGGAGCTTCAGCTTCAACGGATTCTTTAGAAACGACAGCCTCACGTGGATCAGCACCTGCAAAAATTCAATATCATCATGAATACAGATTATATGTTTTTGTATTAAATAAATTATGCACATTTACACATTATGTTTAGTTTTTTTTATTACCTCCAGTTGATGGATCTTTTGCTTCTTGTTCTTTCTCAACTTCTAAACTAACATTCTGAGCTTCTCTGCTTTTTGAACTTTCAAGTTTCTCAATTTTGTTTCCGTCATCATCATCATCGCCATCACTATCTTCATCATCATTCTTTTCATTATCATGCTTCTGTTCATCATCATCACCATGTTTGTCCTCCTCATCATCATTCTCCTCATCATCATCATCCTCTTCATCATCATCCTCCTCTTCATTATCATCCTCTTCTTCATCATTATCCTCCTCACCAGAATCTTCCCCATCTTGACCTTCATCATTGTCATTATCATCATCATCCTCCTCATCAGAACTTTTATCATTATCATCATCATCAGCCTTCTTGTCATCCTTTTTCGTATCCTCGACATTTACCCAAGCCTCACTAAACAATCTGTCATGTTTCTCTCTCAGTTTTTGTTGTTGTTCACTATCTTCATTTCTTGATTCAGCCTCCAACCAAGTCTTCTCAAACTGATGATTTTCATTTTTAATCCAGTTATGAAGATTCTCAAGCTTTGCTACATACTCCTATTAAAGAGTTACAGAAATTTTATATTAATTCATGCATAATACATATTAAACAAAAGCATATTATATAAAGTAGTTTTTTTGCATATATGCATATAACACATATTATTTTACATTTTTTATTTGCATATGTGCATATAAGTGTGTTATAAAATATATTTAACCAGAGTTTTTGCATATATGCATATAACACAGACAATTAACATTTTGCATACATGCATTATGAGTGTGTTATATAACACTAGGTTTTTTACCTCAACTTTTGGTGCATAGATGTATATAATAGAGAGATTATAACATATGTTTTAGTTTCAACTTTTTATACTTATGTGTGTATAACACATGTTACTTAATTTTTTTTTCATTTCCATACTCTTGCAAAAAAAACACAGAACAAGTTTTTCATACTTTTGCATATGTGCAAAAAAACATAAATATTCAAACATTTGCATAATGGCGTAAAAAACAGAACATTTTTTTATACTTTTTGCATATGTGCATTTATGAAGGTGTTATATAATATTTTATTACCTCCAGATTAGGTTCTTTCACTTTTTGTGGACTGGAAGGTTTTTCTTTCTCGCCTTTTCCAAATCCCCCATTCTTGATCTCTTTTTCCTCCCGCTTTCTCATCTTGTCCATCGTCCATCCAAGTATGGTTGGACGTCTTCGATCAACATCGTATTCTTTGCATTTAGTCTGATCGAGATAAATGAGCTGCATTGGATGAATTTTAAGACAGCATTAGCAATAATTATTAAATATATATGTTACTTTTTTAGATGTATACTAAATGAGTTATATTAAAACAGCTTACTGCTAATAAAGCAAACGGTCCAATATAAAAACTTTTAAGATCATCCCTCTTCCATCCTTCTTTGCTGCTCTTCAGCAAAAACATCAAGAAACCGCACCAATCAATGTCCTTAATTGATGTCTTCTTGTTTATGTGTGGAAGGAAAACTAGCTGTGCATTTCCACTTTGGAGCAATCACCAAAAGAGCATGAGAAAACAGTCAAAAAGTCTAGGATGAAATGGAATCCAACTGATTTATCCTCTGTGATGCTTTTGACACATTTTTGTGGAGTAAAGTATTGCGGGTACTTTTTTCTCCAAGCTGTCTTTGCTTTGTCCTTTTCCACATCAATTGGAATAGAGAACATTTCAGTCTTCCCCATTGGAATGCCTATCATCTCATGCACAAGCTCCTTCGTGATTTTGATGCTTCCTTTCTCTAACTTCAAAACCATCTTCTTCGGATCAAAATTGTCAACAACGTAGAATCCAAGCTTAGATGTTACACCTTCCAGATCCATCTTGGCTAACTTTCCAAAGCCAATTTTTTAAAGAATTTTAATCTGCTCTTTTGTCATTTCTTTTACTGCAGTGTGCAGTGGCTTTGGAGAAGTTCTTGTCCTTATTCCTGGATAAGGAGGCAACACTCTAACATTTTCCTTATCTTCTTCCTTCCCTTTCTTTCCTTTTTTTCTTTTCTTCTGTTCCTTTTTTCCTTCTGTCTTAACCTTCGCTTTTATAACCTTCTTTGATTTTTTAGGCATAGAAACCTCTTTTTCTACCCTTTTTCTTTTGGCTGCATATATGCAAATCACACAATTAGTAAGACATATCAAATATAGTCTGCATATATGCATATCAAATAGTAATAACAGATTTGTCAAATTTCGAATATATACATATCCAGAAGACAGATTACCTAGATTTTTGCATATGTGTACTAGCATAATTTTGTAACATACAATGTTTGGATTTTTTAACCCTCTTTGTGCACATATGCAAACACAGAAGACAGATCACCTATTTTTTTGCATACATGCACTAGCAAAGTGGTTTATAACATAAAAAGTTTGGATATTTTTTTTCCTATTTGTGCACATATGCAAATTCAAAAGAAAGAGTATATGGGTTTTTGCAAATGTGCAAATGTAACAAACCTATATCTTCTGTGTTCTTAATTTTCATATATGCACAAATGGTGTAAAATATCCAAACATTGAATGTGACAAATATATTCTGCATAAATGCATATCAAATACTAATAAAAGATTTGTTATATTTTTTTTTCATATGTGCATTTTGTACTTGTAACAGAATGGCATATGTTAATTGTTGCATATATGCAAATAAAAGTTTAATAACAGAATTATTATTTTGCATATGTGCATTTTGTATTTGTTATATTAAACAATAACAAACATGTGTATTATTATTTTATGGACCTGTTTTCTTGACTTGTTTTCCCTTCCCTCTTGATTTATCAGTTTCACTTCTGCAGCCACTGTCACTGGTGCTACCAACCTCACCGTCACTTCCAGTCTCACTGTCGCTTCCTTCACTGCTACTTTCTATAAGAGAGAAAACAGCAAAACAGTAAAATATCCAAACATTGTATGTTACAAATATAGTCTGAATATTTGCATATCAAATACTAATAAAAGATTTGTTTTTTTTTTTTTTTCACATGTGCATTTTGTACTTGTAACAGAATGCCATATGTTAATTGTTACATATATGCAAATCAAAGTCTTATAACAGAATGTCACATATGTTTCAAGATTACTTATAAACTTAAATTAATATAAACTTATAACATAATATAATTATTTCTGTTACCTTTTTTCTTTTTTTCTTTCTTTACTTTCTTCATCTGTTTTCTTTTGCCTTGGTTTTTCAATTTCTTCCTCACTTTCTTTTCTTCACTTTCACTGTCAGTAGAACTCTCTGCTTCACTTTCACTTTCATTGTCACTTGTAGTTTCTATATAGAGGTAGTGAATTTTTGTATCAAGATTAAATAAGTATATTATAAACTTAAAAAATAATATAATTGCTTATTCTATGCATATATGCATATCAAATACTAATAAAAGATTTGTTTATTTTTTTGCACATATGCATTTTGTAATTCTAACAGAATGGCATATGTTAATTGTTGCATATATGCAAATGAAAGTCTAATAACAGATTTGTTATTTTGCATATGTATTAAGATTATTTATAAACTTAAAATAATATAAACTTCTAAAATAATATAATTGCTTTTGTTACCCTTTTTCTTCTTTTGTTGTTTTACTTTGTTGCTCTTCTTTTGTTTTCTTTTTCCTTTAATTTTCTTCTTTTCTATTTCTTGCTTTGTTTCTGCCTTCTTTTCAACCTTCCTGGACTTTTTTGGTTTTGAAGGCTCTTCTTCTTCTCTCTTTCTTTTTTCTGCGAATAAGCAAATCACATAAATAGAAAAACAGATTTCAATAAATCAAGACAGATTTCAAAATTGCAAATGCCAATTTTTACAATGTTACATTTTTGCATATATGCATACTCACTTATTTCAAAACTGCAAATGTCAAGAGATTGTTTATTTTTTTTATTTTGTAAAACATATTACCTTTAGTATGTTTAAGAGCTTTCAATGGAGATATGTGGCCTCGATAAGCAACATAAGCCTTTGTCCATCCCTTCTTGGGTGTATCTATGCAAATATATCATAACATTTTTGTAAATTATGATATATTATTATAGATATGTTTTATTTAATTCAAAGAATAAGTATATATGAGTATTCTGTTAATTCACCTGTGGCGGCTAATTTCTTCTGGACTTCTGTTTCATGTCCATTATTGCTGCTGCTATTGCTTGTACTTTCACTTCCACTGCCACTTTCTATAAGAGGTAGTGCATTTTACAATGTATAAATGTAAATAAATATTTTTTAATATATGTTGAAATTAGTATATTAAAAATTTATAAAATAATATAATTTGTTACCAGCAAGAGTAATAGGATCATCTTCTGTATTTTTGAAGTTTCCTATTTTGATATTTCGCGAACTTCTTCTAGGTGTTCAGTCTTCTGTATTTTTTGAAGACTGATCTGTTAGATATTTGCATATGTGCACTAACAGGGTTTTTATAACATATAATGGTTTGGATTTTTTTTTGTCTATTTATGCACATATGCAAATCCAGAATACAAAACCCCTAAGTTTTTGCATATATGCACTAGGAGAGTGTTTATAACATACAATGTTTGGATTTTTCACTCTTTTTTAGCACATATGTAAATACAGAAGACAGAACACTTATATTTTTTGTTGGGAAATTGGCTAAGTCATTGAAATTGTTATACATGCAAATATCAAAACTGTTAAGACTGTTAATGGAAAACAGTTCGAAACTGTTAGAAGAAGTGTTGAAGAAACAGTTTAGAACTGTTAGTGAAGATTGTGAAGACAGTTGTAACCAACAGTTGCTGTGAACTTCAAAGCTGTTATATAGAGTTCAGAACTGTTAGTACAAACTACTACAACTGTTTGAAGACCTTGAAACCGAAGACTGTTAGAAGAACCAAGAACTGTTGTATTCATTAAACAGTTTCTGTTGAGCTAAATATGGAAAAACCCTATCTTTGAAGATATCTCGAAATACTTTGAAGATCATCAAGATTATCTCAGAAGATAGAAGATTACCTAACTGTCAGCAAATCAAGGAAGATCAAGGAGTATATAAATGATAGATTAGAATTCATAATTTGTATGTACTCATTGATTAAGTTTTTGCATTCATTCTTCAAGTTGTAATCTGCTTTCTGAATAGTGCTAAGCCTCTAAGTTTCTCGTTGAAACCTAAGAACAATTTGTGTTCTTCGTCTAACATAATAAGTTAGATTGGGGGTGAAGTTTGCTATTGTAATCATTCTCATTGATTAATAAAATTACTGTTTGATTGAATTGCTTTGTGTTCAAAACCTTCTTTAATCAATTAAGTGTGATTCCGCAACTTCTTAGTTGATTGTGATCATAGTTAAAGATTAACTTTTATTCAACTTTGATTTGTTATTTAAAAGTTAGTTCTTGTTATTTGATATAATCTATATCCGATCCTGACAAGTGGTATCAGAGCCTTATCATTAAGGTTCCTGTGATCACCAGTTGAAGGTTTTTGCATCACTTTGCTTTATTTTTCAAAACTGTTTTCAAATCACTTTGTTTCAATGGATTCTGGTGGATCTTCTGATAACAATGGCTCTGGGTCAAACATTCGTGTTCCCATGATCAAACCAACTGATTTTGAGATGTGGAAACTGAGGATCAAGCAGCATGTCCAATTAATGGACTATGCTGTTTGGCAAATCATTGAAACTGTTCCCACTAACCCCATTGATCTGGATGAGAATGGAAAACCAAAGAAGAAGCCACCACCAAAGACAGATGCTGAAAAGAAGGAGAGAATGATTGAGATGAAAGCTCTCAGCTTCCTCCAGATTGCAATTCCCAATGAGTATCAACATCAATTCAAGAAATTTGATGATGCTCATGAACTTTGGAATGCTCTGGAGAAGAGGTTTGCTGGGAATGCTAGTTCTAAGAGAAACCAAAGAGATCTCCTTAAACAAGCCTATGAGAACTTCACCAATGGGAAGAATGAGAGTATCACCCAAATCTTTGATAGGTTTTACAAACTGGTGAGCCAACTGGAGAGTGCTAAGGTTAGGCTTGATCAAGATGAGATAAATAGAAAGTTTCTTAGGTCTCTAGGTGATGAATGGACTGTGTTTGCTGCACAATGGAGAACCAAGGATTCTCTTGAAGACATAGAGTTAGATGATCTTTACAATAGCTTGAAAGTGTTTGAGGGAGAGATAGAGGGAAAGAGAAAGATAGTTGCCCCTAGCCACAATGCTGCTCTCTTATCATCCTCAGGTATGGATTCAAACCATTCATTAACTAACTCTATTGATGGTTATGCAGGTTCTAGTTCTTCTGTTGGACTAGATGTAAACACTCCAGATGCCGTGCTTGAAGCCTTTCTTGCAAGCGATGCACATTCAACCCTCACTAATGAGGATCTTGAACAAGTGCACCCTGATGATCTTGAGGAGATGGATCTCAAATGGCAGATGGCCATGGTTACTGTTAGAGCCAAGAGGTTCATCAAAAGGACTGGAAGGCAAAACATGAATTTCAGAGCTGATGGCAAGGCTGGATTTGATAAGTCAAAGGTGAGATGCTTCAAATGTCAACAGCTTGGCCACTTTGCAAGAGAGTGCAGATCTGGTGGACAAGTTCAGAATCAAGGTCAGAGGCAAACTCAGAATCAAACCTCCTCATCATTAGTCTCACAAGAAGGCCATGGGTTTGATTGGAGTGATCAAGCAGAAGAGGCTACAACCAACAAAGCTTTGATGGCATTGACTGACTCCTCTATCAAGATGGATTCACCAAAATCTGAGGACATACAGGTATCTTCCAAACTATGTCCTGGTGAATGTAGAGCTATTGTTAAGAGGTTTAGAGAGCACAATAAGAAAGTATGTGCTGCTCTAAGTAGAATGGAGGAGAGAAGGTATGAGTATACTGCTGTGATAGAAGATCTTGAAAAGAAAATTAAAGACTATCAGGCTAATGAACTGCAAATGGACTATGATAGAAAATATCATAAGTGGGAGAAAGAGCAGTTTCAAGATGAGATTGATAGTCTGAAAAAGAAATTGGCTGAAAAAGAAAGCAAGGTAGATGAACTCACAAAGAAATTGGAGGGTGTGGACATTGATCTTGGAATGTTCAAGGCTGCAAACCTTAAGCTTGAGACTCTGCTACAATCTCAAGTGAGAGACAAGGTGAAAACTGGACTTGGATATAAGGAAACCCCACCTCCATACAATCACACATACATAACACCCTTGTCTGAGGCAGCTGATAGATATGTCAATGAACCTTTGGAAGATGAATTAAAATCAGCTGATCCAAAGTTTGAAAAAGAGGGAATTGTGGAGGAAGTAAGTGATGATGAGGGAGTTGTGAAGAAAGATGAGGTGATTCCATATGAAAATCACATCTGTTGTGAACCCATACCCACTAAACCATCTTTCAAGCCTGTGGTATTTGTAAAAGCATCCACAGAACCCCTCACCACTGAGCCAACACCTTCAAAAGCTATCCAATCCATAAAAAGTTCCACAACTGTTGCCAATAGTCCCTATCTTTACACTAACAGTTCTACCAAGAACCCAAACAGTTCTAAGCCAAAAAGCCCAACTGTTAGTACAAAAGCCAAAGGAAAGGAGAAAGTTGGTGAGGTTGTGTATGCAAAGAAGAAGACGGAAGCTCCAAAATCTCAGGCTAAACCCAAGTCTAAGAAAAGGCATACTGAAATGCCTGCATGCACATGCCAAAAGCATGGTGTCCAAAAATTTCCTCAATCTGCAGCTGTTAGAGGAAATCAAAGAAATAGGAACCAATTCTGGTCACAAAGAACTGGTTTACCTATTGTGAAAACCAAAAAGTGCTACATTTGTGGGAGATCGAATCATTTAGTTCAAGATTGTTACTATAACCCACAGACCAATGGCACTCAAAACAAAAGTCCAAAAAGACAAAATAACAGTACTAAAACTGTTAAGTCAAAGCAAAATAACAGTTCTAAAACTGTTAAACCAAAACAGGCAAACAGTTCTACAACTGTTACATCCAAACCAACTAACAGTTCCACAAATGTTTTATCAAAACCAAAAACTGTTGGTCTGGCTTGGGTGAAACTGCAAAAACAAACAGTTTCTGGAGAAGGTAAAACTATTATTCAAACTGAAAATCAAAAGGAGTCACATGTTGATTCATCTGTTTTACCAACTCCACCAGCTGTTTGTTCAAAGGTATCTACTGTTAATCACAACAGTTGGAAACCACATGTTCTTACAAAGTATTCCTCACACAAATTAGAGAAATCTAATTTGGATTTTTTTTTAAAAGAACCAAACTCTGTTTAAGTATTATGACTTGAATGGTGTACCCAAGACCTGCATGGCCTGGGTACTTCCTGCTACTAACTGATTTTATTTGTGCAGAGCATTCATAGGGCCAATCATGGATCTATCTGGCATGTGGATAGTGGATGCTCAAGGCACATGACTGGAAATCCACACTGTTTGAAGGATTTCAGAAGCATCAATGGTGGATTTGTAGCATTTGGAGGAAATGCTAAGGGAGGAAAAATCACAGGTAAAGGAGCTGTTGAGGCAGGTACACTTACATTTAATGATGTTTTCTTTGTTGAACAGCTTAAGTACAATCTGTTAAGTGTATCTCAAATCTGTGACAATGGAAACAAAGTTTTGTTTAAAGATTCAGAATGCATTATTCTTTCAAAGGATTTTAAACTAAATGAGAAGGATGTTCTTTTGAGAACACCTAGAAAAGATAATGTATACTGTCTAGATACATACAAGATTGCTAAACAGAATGTGTTAAGTTGTTTACTCTCAAAGGCATCTCATGATGAGTCTGCCATTTGGCATAGAAGGATGTGTCACATGAATTTTAAAACCATGAACTTGTTAGCTAAAAACAGTTTGGTAAGAGGTTTGCCCCAAAAAGAATTCTCATGTGATGATCATTGTGTAGCTTGTCTCAAAGGCAAGCAACACAAAACTTCTTATAAGACCAAAGAAGTTTCTTCCATTACTGCACCTTTACAATTGTTACACATGGATCTTTTTGGTCCTACATCTGTGGTGAGTATAGGGAAGAATGCATATTGTTTAGTCATAGTTGATGATTTCACCAGGTTCACATGGGTTCAATTTCTTAGAACTAAGGATGAAACTGCTGAGTTAGTTAAGTCACTTATTCTTAAAATTGAAAATCAATCTGATTTGAAGGTGAAAGTCATTAGATCTGACAATGGTTCTGAATTTAAGAACTATGAGCTAAACAGTTTTTGTGAAAGTAAAGGTATTGAAAGACAGTTTAGTGCCCCTAGGACTCCCCAACAGAAAGGAGTTGCTGAGAGAAGGAATAGGACTTTGATAGAGGCTGCTAGATCCATGTTAGTTGATTCTAGGCTTCCAATGACATTCTGGGCAGAAGCAGTGAACACTGCCTGCTATGTTCAGAATAGAGTACAAGTAGTCAAGTCCAAAGGAAAAACTCCTTATGAGTTGTTCCTCAAGAGAAAACCTTTAATCAACTTCTTCAAACCATTTGGCTGTCCTTGCACTGTCCTTAATACCAAATCACAATTATGCAAGTTTGAGAGTAAGGCTGAAGAAGGTTTCTTTGTAGGATACTCCACTCAAAGTAAAGCTTATAGAGTTTTTAACAATGTCACTAGAATCATAGAAGAGAGTATGAATGTCTCTTTCAATGAGAATAGGATCAATATTGCAGGTAATGGGCCTGATTGGTTATTTGATATTGATGCATTGTCTAAATCTCTTTCTTTTGAGTATTCTACTGAAACAGCTGCAGGTAACTCCACAACTGTTGGTAAAAATCAACAAACAGTTTCCAACAGCCCAAACAGTTTTGAAACTATTAGCTCAAAACCAACAACTGTTGGTTCAAACAAAGTTACTGAAGACTTTGTTGTGATTCCTATGCTTCAACAAGAGTTCTCCAAAACTGTTGATCCATTGATTGATGCTGAATCTTCAAAGGACATGGAATCTCATGATCCTCAACAACACACTGAATCTGCACCCCAAACAGTTGCTGATCAAGTGTGTGATACTGCTGAAAATTCAAGTGAATGTGAGTTTGATCTGTCTAATCTAGGGAATGAACTGACTGAAGAAAACATTCCTACATCAAGAGTTCACAAGAATCATCCAATATCACAAATAATTGGTGATCCAACCACTCCTATCAGAACAAGGAATATGCTGCAAAATGAAAACAGTGGTGTGGATCTTGCCCAATTTGATGTGAATGCTTGCTTTCTATCTCAAATAGAACCAAAGAAAGCAATTGAAGCATTGAAATACCCTTCATGGGTGGAAGCAATGCAAGAGGAGCTCTTACAATTTCAAATTCAACAAGTTTGGAAGTTGGTTGAGCTTCCAAGAGGCAAAAGAGTAATTGGCACCAAGTGGGTGTTCAGAAACAAGAAAGATGAAAGAGGGATTGTAATCAAGAATAAGGCATGACTGGTTGCACAAGGCTATACACAAGAGGAATGAATAGACTATGATGATGTCTTTGCACCTGTTGCAAGGATTGAAGCCATTAGACTATTTCTTGCCTTTGCAAGCTTCAAAGGATTTAAGGTGTATCAAATGGTTGTCAAGTCTGCTTTTCTCTATGGAACTATTGATGAGGAGGTATATGTGTGTCAACCACCTGGCTTTGAAGACTCAAAGTACCCTGACAGGGTATATAGGTTGGATAAAGCTCTATATGGACTACATCAAGCTCCTAGAGCTTGGTATGAGACATTATCATCCTACCTTCTTGAGAATGGTTTTAAGAGAGGCACAATTGACAAAACATTGTTTACAAAGATTGTTAAAACAGAGATTTTGCTTGTTCAAATCTATGTTGATGATATAATCTTTGGATCCACTGATGACAGCTTGTGCAAAGAATTTGAAGTCATTATGCA
The DNA here is from genome assembly GCA_947179395.2 of Pulicaria dysenterica. Classification (NCBI taxonomy): domain Eukaryota; kingdom Viridiplantae; phylum Streptophyta; class Magnoliopsida; order Asterales; family Asteraceae; genus Pulicaria; species Pulicaria dysenterica. The sequence goes on along the minus strand of OX359288.1, from coordinate 61,320,347 downwards.
CAAAAGGTTTTAGATAAGTTCAATGGGTGAACTCACATTTTTCTTGGGATTACAAGTCAAACAGAAGCCCACTGGTATTTTTCTAAGCCAATCTAAGTATGTCAAAGACATATTGGACAAGTTTGGCTATCAAGATGTGAAGCTGGCAAGTACTCCAATGGAGACACACAAACAGTTGGGAGCAGATGTCGAGGGGGAAGATGTAGATATACACCTTTATAGGTCAATGATTGGTTCATTAATGTACTTAACTGCTTCTAGACCTGATATAATGTTTGATGTTTGTGTTTGTGCCAGATTCCAATGCAGTCCGAAGATGTCACACTTGTTTGCTGTGAAGAGGATCTTTAGGTACCTCAAAGGCCAACGAAAATTGGGACTTTGGTATCCTAAAGATTCACCTTTTGATTTGGTGGCATATTCTGATAGTGACTATGGTGGAGCCAATGTGGACAGAAAATCAACCTCTGGAGGATGTCAATTCTTTGGATCAAGGCTGGTTTCATGGCAATGCAAGAAACAAACAACAGTTTCAACCTCAACAGCTGAGGCTGAATATATTGCTGCATTAAGCTGTTGTTCACAGGTTCTATGGATCCAAAATCAGCTTCTGGATTATGGTTTGTCTTTCTTGAATACTCCAATTTATGTTGATAACACCAGTGCTATTAGCATAGTTAATAATCCAGTGAAGCATTCTAAAACCAAGCACATTGAAATCAGATTTCACTTCATAAGAGACTGCAATGAAAAGAAATTAATCCAAGTTATGAAAGTCCATACTGATGATCAATTAGCTGATCTGTTTACTAAAGCTTTTGATGTGAGCAGATTCAACTTTTTGATCTCAAACATTGGAATGATTAACTTCGACTAACAGTTGTTCATTACTCCATGTTTTTCACACTAACAGTTTGCAACTGTTAGTATTGTTATCTAACAACTGTTGATTTTAAGTGTTCAGGGAAAAGTAAAAGTGCAAATCCCAAACCAGTTTTGGACATACATGGTTACCTATTCCACAAACAGTTTTTCAAACCCGTGAATGTCCTTGATATGTGGTAAAGGTAAATACTTTATTGAGAACAGTTCCAGACTGATATAGGTGAGTCACTCTATTTTGTAGTATTGTGACTTTGATATGACAAGTCACTGCATGCTATTAATGGAAATTACTGGACATTAATGGTCATTAATGGTTATTAATGGACATTAATGCTCCCCAGTTTATCTATAAATAGCCTTGCATCCATTCTTCACAAATCACACCTACATTTGCACAAACTTCTCTCTGCAAATGGCTACTAACTTCTTTCTCATAAACTTCAAAGAAATTAATGTTAGACAAAGTTATGTAACCATTCCTGCCCATTTGTAAGAATACATGAGCTTTGGCAATACTCATCATGTGTTCTTGAAATGGATGATGAACCTGAGGATTTCATCTTGTCCCAGCATCCAGATCCACGTAGGCCAAATAAACTAATTGATCATATTCGTATAAGAGGTGATTTTGAAAATTTCACTCTCTTCCATGAATTGCCTACATCATGCTGTCTAAGATTCGTCTTGAACCTGGCAGGCACTACAAACTCCGTAGTGTGGTTCAATGTTCGAAGAAATAATACTCATAACCACCAGAGGGCCTTGGATGATGAGGCAGTGGAAGTCATTGTAATAGATGACTAGTTCCACTGATGATGAATTGGTCTCTCTCACCATCATCCCACGAGGCAAATTATGACAATCGTCTCTGGTGGTACATATGATAAGAAGGTCTACTGCACACCCATTGGTGGGTTTTAAGTTTTGAAAATTGTTTAAGGCATGTCAACTGTTTTTCTGTTAACGGAGAAAGTTGTCTACACTTACGGTGTAGATCATTGTTCTCCCACACCTACGAGACGGCCTTGCACAATTAGATAAACAGTACCAACAATGGCTTGTGCATTACATGACCATTCTTTGAAGACAGACTTCTCAGTAAGGCTATGGCGGCACTGTAGAGGCTATTCTGAACTCGATTCTTAAATAATGAAGACATTCACGAGAAAGAATGTAATGATGATTGTCTTCCCTTAAAGTTCAGATTTGTCAAATGTCGATCTAGGAGTTAAGACAGTTAATATAAGCTGTGTTTAGATCTATAGCAAAAGACAATATTGTTATCTCAAACTTTTTGTAGCTCAATTGTGATTATCATGAATAAAATACATCTTCTGTTGATGACTGTGTTCACTAATGGTTTGTTATTGTTGCTTCAGCATTTGATATATATGAGCTAAAGTTTGTTTGACAGTTGCACAATTCTGTTTCAATGAATACTAACAGTTTTCAACTGTTAGTATATGTCTTCCACAACTGTTAGGCAAAATCCATGTGCAACAGAGGGGGAGAAATTCGTCAACTGAGGGGGAGAAATGAGAACAGTTGTAAACACTAAACAGCTGTTAATCCAAATAAATGATCAAACAAAAGGGAGTTAACTTTTAAATAACAGTTGTCACTTTTTATGAAAACAGCTTTAAAACTGTTAGTTTATTTTGTCCGTCAACTGTTAAGCTATTAAAGGGTGTTTTGGTCTTTGCAGAATTTTGGAAACTTTGAATTGCATTCAACATTCGAAACATATATAAGGCAATTCCCTCCTTACCAAGCAACTCACACGTCCAAAACGAACTTCGATCAGAAACAAACCCTAATCTCTCAACAACTCTCAGCGATCGAAATCAAAATGTCTCCCCTTCCATTCGTAAAGGAACACAACATGCTCGCATTTTTGTCCAAACCCGATCATCTCGGTGCTTTCCATGATGTGATTGACTACCTCTCACTCTCCACCCTCCACCATGCTCTTACGGTCAACCCCACCATTTATCTCTCTCATATTGATCAGTTCTGGAAAAATGCCTCACTAAGGAAAGAAAATGGAGTGCAATGGATCGACTCTATGGTGGATGATATCACTGTCTCCATCTATGAAAGCATAATAAGCCAACAACTTCAACTGAATGATCAGAATGGTGAGTATTCTGATTCTGTATCACTTGAGTTTATTTATGCTGAACTCGTAAAGTTGGGATATGAGGGCCCTAGGGGAAAGGGCACCTTCTACAAAGGGCAATTTTGCTCGCACTGGAAGTACATTATCCATACTCTCCAGCAGTGCATGAGCCCTAAGAGAACTGGCTGGAATGAATTTGGGAGCAACATTGCTCTCGCACTCATTTGTTTAGCCAACAACAGAGCTTTTAATTTCTCAAAAATGATCTTTAATGGAATGGTAAAGCATCTAGAAACCAAATATGGTCTCTTTTTGATGTACCCGCGATTTGTGCAAGTTTTGTTAAACTTTTTTATGCCAAATCTTAAAGCACACAAGAGGGTTCTAATTCCCTCTGCTCATGTGGCCTCCACATTGAGCAAGTTGATGGTTAATATGAAGAATTTCTCAGGTGCCATAACTCCACCACTCTCTGTAATGGTGGAGTTTCTTTCAAGAAACAGAGCTGCCAGGGGTGAGCATGAAACCAACTTATTGCTACACCACCACCTCTGGAACCCACAGCTCACGATACTCAAATTATTCCTTCTGCTTCCTTTGAACGAGCTACAACACAAGCCCCTGCACTAAAAATATTTCAAAAGAAGAGGAAAAGAACTGTTGGTGCTCCTTCCACCACAGTTCATGTAACTGAAACTGTTAACCCTGCACAAGTGCATTCACCTGTGCAGAATATCGAAAGGGAACCCCTTGTGCTGTCTCCCAGGCACAATGAGGAGGTGATCACTCCATTAGAGGGTGATCATGTGGTTGTTGAGGCTGACACTACTGTTTCATCCGCAAGGGATGAACAGGACAGGGTTAACATAACTAAGACCTCAGCCACGGCAACAGAGGCTGGTCAAACAGTTTCTGGAAATCCCCAGTACCAAGAAAAGAGGGGTACTAGTGTGGAATCTCAATTGAGTGAACCACCAGTTTTATCTGTCAATGATATGTTAACAGTGGCAACACTGGCTGACATTGAGGCTAGAATGCAACACCAAGCAATGACGGATTTCAAATTTGCACCTTTCTTTGCTGCATATATGCAAGTCAAGAAGAAGATTGCCTTACAAAACAAAAGGATTCTTCAACAAGACCAGCAAATCAAGGCTAAACCAACAGCCTGAAACAAGCCAAGTTCTATGGTCCAGCTAAAGTAAGGGATGAGCTACTTCAGAAATTCAAAGATAGACTTGAATCCCTGAGATCAAAGAAAACGTAATTTTTCTATCTTTTAAATTTTTGATTATAACAGTTTGATTTTGCATTCAATGATAAATATGTTCTTTACTTATGTTAATTTGTCTATGATTGAACCCTTAAAACAAACAACTTAATTGTATTGTTCAATACTTTAAGTTAGGGGGAGATTGTTGGGAAATTGGCTAAGTCATTGAAATTGTTATACATGCAAATATCAAAACTGTTAAGATTGTTAATGGAAAACAGTTCGAAACTGTTAGAAGAAGTGTTGAAGAAACAGTTTAGAACTGTTAGTGAAGATTGTGAAGACAGTTGTAACCAACAGTTGCTGTGAACTTCAAAGCTGTTATATAGAGTTCAGAACTGTTAGTACAAACTACTACAACTGTTTGAAGACCTTGAAACCGAAGACTGTTAGAAGAACCAAGAACTGTTGTATTCATTAAACAGTTTATGTTGAGCTAAATATGGAAAAACCCTATCTTTGAAGATATCTCGAAATACTTTGAAGATCATCAAGATTATCTCAGAAGATAGAAGATTACCTAACTGTCAGCAAATCAAGGAAGATCAAGGAGTATATAAATGATAGATTAGAATTCATAATTTGTACGTACTCATTGATTAAGTTTTTGCATTCATTCTTCAAGTTGTAATCTGCTTTCTGAATAGTGCTAAGCCTCTAAGTTTCTCGTTGAAACCTAAGAACAATCTGTGTTCTTCGTCTAACATAATAAGTTAGATTGGGGGTGAAGTTTGCTATTGTAATTATTCTCATTGATTAATAAAATTACTGTTTGATTGAATTGCTTTGTGTTCAAAACCTTCTTTAATCAATTAAGTGTGATTCCGCAACTTTTTAGTTGATTGTGATCATAGTTAAAGATTAACTTTTATTCAACTTTGATTTGTTATTCAAAAGTTAGTTCTTGTTATTTGATATAATCTATATCCGATCCTGACATTTTTGCATATGTGAACTAACAGAGTGGTTATAACATACAATGTTTGGATTATTTTTGCCCTATTTGTGCCCTTATGCAGATACAGAAGACAGAACATACATGTTTTTGCATATATGCATTAACATATGTTACATAAAATGTTACATATGCAAAATGATACAAACAGATCACTCAAGTTTATTCATATGCAAATATGCAAATCGAGAAGACAGAAAACCTAGTTTTTTGCATATGTGCACTAGCAGAGTGGTTTATAACATACAATGTATGGTTTATAACATACAATGTATGGATTATTTATAACATACAATGTATGGATTTTTGCATATGTGCAAAAATATTTTGTTTATAACATACAGTGTTTGGATATTTTGTTTTATTTTTTGTGCACATATGCAAATCCAGAAGACATAACACTTAGATTTTTGCATATGTGAAGTATCAGAGTGATTATAACATACAGTGTTTGGTTTTTTTGCCCTATTTTGTGCACTGACATAAGTTACATGAAAATGTTACATATGCAAAATCAACCAAGAGATCAGTAAAGTTTTCATGCATATTCCCTATGTTTTTGCATATATGAAGTAGGAGAGTGTTCATAACATACAGTGTTTGGATATTTTGCCCTATTTTTTGTTCATATATGCAAATCCAGAAGACATAATACTTAGATTTGGATATATGAAGTAACATTGTTTATATCATACATTGTTTGGATATTTTGACCTATTTTTGTGCACATATGCAAATACAGAAGACAGATCACATAAATTTTTGCATATATGCACTAGCAGAGTGTGCATAACATACAGTGTTTGGATATTTTGCCCTATTTTTTGTGCACATATTTAAATCCAGAAGACATAACACTTAGATTTTTGCATATGTGAAGTAACATTGTTTATATCATACATTTTTTGGATATTTTGCCCTATTTTTTGTGTGCACATATGCAAATCTAGAAGACATAACATATAGGTTTTTTCATATATTCACTAACATTGTTTATATCATACATATTTTGGATATTTTTGCCCTATTTTTTGTGCACATATGCAAATACAGAAGACAGATCACATAAATTTTTGCATATATGCACTAGCAGAGTGTGCATAACATACAGTGTTTGGATATTTTGCCCTATTTTTTGTGCACATATTTAAATCCAGAAGACATAACACTTAGATTTTTGCATATGTGAAGTAACATTGTTTATATCATACATTTTTTGGATATTTTGCCCTATTTTTTGTGCACATATGCAAATCTAGAAGACAGAACATATAGGTTTTTGCATATGTTCACTAACATTTGTTTTATAACATACATTGATTTGAATATTCATATGAGATTTTTAACACAAATCACTGAACATTAAATTTATAATCACATACCTGACATTTTTTGATAAATCCTTTTGTCAGATTTGATCTGTTAAACACATCAGTTAACAAAAACTAGAATTAGGTTAATGTAAATCAGATGTAAAATAAGAGTTATTGTGTAAAATAAGAACATCAGTTAAAAAAAACATCAGTTGCTATGTAAAATAAGAACATCAGTGTTTCTTTTTTTCTTCGAAATCAGTTTTTCTGTCTGAAATTAGATGTAAAATAAGAACATTAGCTATTTCTTACCGTAGAAACTTTTTCGAGATGATTAACGATAGATGATCATTTTAGCCTTTAGGAAACCGATCGATCGAAGTTGAAATAGTCCTTGAAATCCTTTGGAATAAGAAGAATGTTGACGATATTTTGACAAAATTCGTTTGAAATCCTTTTCAAAATCTTCGAGGTTTTCATGATTTCGACTGATTCGGATAGAAATCTAGGGCAAAATCGAACGGGGGAGAGCGAGGTGAGTTCGTGAGAGAGATTTTAGGGGTAGCAGTTATCGAGGGAAATGGGGGAACGTGAATTGAAATCGGATAAAAGAAGTCCGCGTGTTTTTGAAAGCCTTATTTAATGAGGTATATGAATATTTTCCAAAAATACCCTCCCAATATTCCGGGAATGGCAACCTACAGCACCCTCCAACAATCTTGGGATTTAATTATTTTAGACCATTGATTTATTTAGATTAATTTTGATCTAAGGCTCACAACGGTTCTCGCGTTAACAATGGTTCTCGCATTAACCTTCCCATATATATATATATATATATATATATATATATATATATATATATAGTGGGAGGTTAAAATGAGAACCTAAATATTTTTTAGAATGGGAGACTCAATCTCAGCCGTCCAATTCCCCCTCCTTCAATGTCATTGTTCACCCATGAATTCCTCACATGCACCCTGTCACACTCGATTCCCCCACGCTTTCGATCCATGAATTCCACTTACAAAATGAACGGCTGAGATATAGTCTCTCATTCTTAATTAAATTTCTCATTCTCATTTGAACATTCTTATATATATATATATATATATATATATATATATATATAGTCTAGCTCGTCCATGACTCTTTATTTCGAATATATTGTCTCATACCAATCTTGGGTGTACTCCTCTCCCTCTCGGCTTATGCATATACATATCAAATCAATACGTCAAAAATCTTATATACATCATAGGGTAGAAAGGGTACTCAAATAGATAATGAACAAGTTATCCTATGTACGCCGGATGAAATTAAGATGGAAGTCATAAATTTCTCTCGAGTCAAGCCACGCTACGAAGAATCTCTCTTAAATATTACTTTGCCCGAAATAAGCCGAAATGGCAATAAATCCTGCACGTTTGCACTCAAACCCTACCATGCCTTATTGACTTTCAAATGCCTCCGAATTTATTGTTTGCCACCAACACCAACCTTTTGCCTTGGGATATGTTAAGAAAAACTATATATATATATACTCTCTCTCTCTCTCTCTCTCTCTCTCTCTCTCTCTCTAAAATCTATATAGAAACCGTCCTACAAAGCAAAGGAGGCAAAACACATCAGAAGGTATGAAACTATAAGAAATACAATATCTCTTTCTCTTTAAGATTCTAATAAGAGCCAAATTTTCTTTTGCTCTCTTTGTTTCCCTTCCTATTTGAAACACCCGTATTATAAATACTCTTCATGCATGTTCAATAAACTACCATTTTTCCCTTATACACACATATATACTCACACACTTGACCATGAACTGTTCTGAGGTAGGAGTATATGTGATCCTGTTCTCTTTGTATCATTCATATATTTGTTTTACTTGTACTTTTGGTAACAGGTGATTCTTGTTGATGGTTTATCTTTATATTTTCTACTGATTAACTAAGTAACGTATGGAGTAAGGATATGTTATATCTCTCTTCCTTCTCTCTCTCTCTGTATATATAAATATTGGGTTATATACGAGTAAATATTAATTGAAACTGAACTGAAATTGCAGGGTTAGGTGAGGAATCTATGGCTATAAGAAGATATGTTTTGTTTGCCTAGACTTTTCATTCTTGCTCACTAAACCAAGAAAGAGGGCCTGAAAGAAAGCAGAAAGAACAAAGCAAGGAAAGCCAAAGATCACTTTCTTTTTTCTGACTTCAAGTGTGCTACAAATTCATTCATTCATCATCAATCACTCATAATCCTATACACACTAGTCAGTCATAACTAGATGTCTTCATCAAATAGGCACTGGCCTAGTATGTTCAAATCTAAACCAACCTGCAACACTCATCACCACCACCAATGGCGCTCCCATGACTCCAACAATCTTCTCTCTTCCCCTTCTGCCTTCCACAGATCTGCTCTCACCACTTCTGGTCTCTCTCTCTCTCTCTCTCTCTCTCTCTCTCTGTGGTTACAGAAACTATCATGATATCAAGAATGTTATATTTTCACCTTTTACTTGTGGGTATGATAAAAAACGGTCAAAATCTTTGATATTCAGTTGTGTCTGTTTATAAATGATTTATTATAATTTTCTTTTTATGATTTGAAGTTTATAATAATAGGACTACATGATATGATTCCCTCTCCTGACAATCATGAAGCTTAAATGTAGGCCACTGTTACAGTTTGGTTAGGCATACACGCATGAAAAAGACTAGCTAAGATGATTAAATAGTGTCACTGTTTTCTCTTGGTTAGGCATACACGCATGAAAGCCCTAGCTAAGATGATCCACTTTATTTTATTTTTTAAAGTTTAGTAAAATATTACTAGAAAGAAGTAATTAATTGTTTAATTACAAATTATGGTAGTACATGAAACCCTCAATGATATACTCCCAATGTTAACGAAAGCTTCAAAATTTGTTCGTTTTATATAGATATATATTATCTCTAACTATCTCTGTGCAACTATTTGTTCGTCTTATATAGATATTATCCTTAACTATATCTGTGCAACCATTAGATTATATTTCCGGGTCCGTTTCTGTGGTAGCAGGAGGTGAAGAGAGAAGCCCGGAGCCAAAGCCAAGATGGAACCCAAAACCCGAACAAATCCGGATCCTAGAATCTATATTCAATTCAGGAATGGTGAATCCTCCAAGAGATGAAATCAGGAAAATCCGAGCTCAACTGCAAGAATACGGGCAAGTTGGAGATGCCAACGTTTTTTACTGGTTTCAGAACCGGAAATCCAGGAGCAAACACAAAACTCGCCACCTTGTAAAAACTCCGGCGACCGCCGTCGCAACCACCACCACTGTCACCTCCTCATCTTCTTCTTCTGAAAAGTCAAAGTCGTCGGTTGATCTCCTCTTGAATTCCCCAACTGCTTCAGTCAACCAACAGCCTCAACCCTATTCTCAAGAACCCTTGTTTTTCACCACACTTCAACCACCAACTACTCGAGGGTTTTGTTTCTCGGAGTTGGGAAATGTATTTAATCCTCATCCGACGGTTGGGAGTGATCTACTGATGATGAATATTCAACAAAATGGAATCTTGAACAACGATAATAACATCAAATCTCATGTTGATCAACACAAAATGATGAAAATGTCAACAACTTTTACTCCTACTTCTGTTGTTCCTCCTAACCCTAATCCTACTACAACTACTGTTCAATCAACTATACCTGTTATTCAAGGTATGTACTTTTTGTATTTGATGTTTTATTCCCATTCTTTTGAGTTCATTTATGCTTCTAATATATGTTGCACTTATGTCAAATTTGTAATTATTATGTTATTGTTTTATTGCCTCAGAAAATAATGAACTTTGTACACAACTACTTTGACCATTTATCCAATAATAATAATATAACCTACGGTAGCAATAAAAGACTGAAACAAATTTCACAATCCCTACATTGACTTGAATTTTATGGTGCATTTAAAATTTTCATGATTAACAGAAAAATCTTTGTTGTAAAGCATTACAAGATCAATAAATATAACATTTCAATAACTCAATCTGGCAAGCTGTGGTCTATTTATGACCATTTGTTTAATCAAAAGATTCTGACTGTTTGTCTATACATAAGAAACTTTGCACTTATTATGTGAGAGAATTTCAATTAAGATAGAACCCATTTCAATTCCTATGAAGTTTTCACATTTAGAAATACATGCAATCAATGCTCATCGTTCCTCACGAAATGTTGTACTAACTACGTGTGCATGCTTTAGCCTCTGCTTATATGATTATTATAATCATATGTGCTATGTATGAACAAGATGTGTAATTATGCTGATGAAGTTATTAATTACTGGTGGTGCAGGTCATGTGGAGGAACCAGCTGAGCCTGAAAAATCGACTGTGTTTATCAACGATGTAGCTTTTGATGTAGTCATGGGTCCGTTTAATGTGAGGGAAGCTTTCGGTGATGACGCCGTGCTAATCCATTCATTTGGTCAGCCGGTGTTGACTAACGAGTATGGTGTAACCCTCCAACCCCTTCAAAATGGTGCTTTTTATTATCTTGTGCGCTCGTTTTCGTATGATCATTCCAATGCAATCGACTTGGTACACACTTTTCATTCCCTTAGAAAACCTTAGTTTACTTCCTTTAATCTAATACATATACGTAGACACTATATATAGAAGGTCCATGGAGTCCGTGTGATCTTACGAGAGAACCTTAATTACTGTCACATCATTTAAGTTTATGGGATTCCAACATAAATCAATACTTTAAGTGAAATAGCCCAGACTCTTGTAGATATATGTTCTTATAAATATTTAGCAAAAGTAGTGAATACTAGTACAAAAGTTAGTAAATTGTACATTTTTTTTATATAGATACTTGTTTTGAATATTACATAATGCATGTTGACATGGTTCAAATGAAATTTTATCTACTTTTTGGGTGATCATTGCAGATTTAAAAGGAAATGTAGAAGCGGAAATTAAAGATGGTGAAAGATTTGTTTCTCTTTCTAAATAGCCTTTTGAAGTAGTAGTAGTTCATGCACTGTAACTTGTACAACAGCTGTATTTCCAACTCGTTAATTTTATCTAAGCCTCCAACTTTAGTCCCCAGTGAATGTACCACTGTTGAAACCATGAAGCTCCAGCTGGTTGGGAAAGTGGTCTTCTTAATCACTCCTCTAGTTTGAGGAGTTGTAATCTCACTTTTGCATGCCAAAACTTTGTGTAGTTTAATTTTAAGCATTATATTATTATGTTATAGATATGGGTAATGGCAAGTCAACTAAATATATATGTTTGACGTGTGCTAGCTACTAGCTATGTGTAAGCAAATGACATAAATTGTTCAATATCTTGGCAGTCGTTTCAATAAAAACAATTTATGTGTGCTCATAGAATAGTGTTCAACTTTCAAAAATCACTATAAGTTAGGAAGTAATTTATTAAGAATGAAATGACATTATGAAGCGTCGAGTTCTCGACAATATATTGTTCAAGCCACTAAACTCGCGTTACGAATTTGATACCTTTTTAGACAATGCGTTAAAAACTCTAAATGGTTCATAAGCATATATTTCATTGCATTCTTTTCCACGAAATTGATTAAGAGATATAGTCCCTTACTTATTCGTGATTTGATGTGAGCAAACAAATATACAAAACCATTACATTGAAGAAACTTCTCGTTCTTCTTTAAACTCTTCACATCATCATCATTGATTCGGGATGGTTTATTCGGTCATGCTATTATTAAGGTTTAAAGTTAATTATATTTTTGGTCAATGTGGTTTATTTGAAATTTCATATTTGGTCAGTGGGCTTCATTAATTACGACATTCACCATAGTGGTTTACCATGGTTTCAATGTTGGTCCATATGTCAACCTACCATCAGTTTAGATGTTAAAAGGGCTCACATGCCCCTCATGTGAGGGCATTTATGTCATTTCCCCTTGTTTGTATAGTTTAGTCAACGGTTATGTCAAAATAGGATATTTAGTTGTTTTCTTGCTTCTCTCTCCTTCGTTTTACAGCTCAAAATATTTTATCTTGATGAAACAGGTTTTTTTTTCATGGCCATTTGTGGATGTGGCTAGCTTGCGATCATTCGCACATCATGGACTACGAAAAACCTTGGAAGACGATTCTATTAATGTTGTCAAGTGTAATCTTCAAATTGTAATGGGTTGATCCACCTATGTGCCTTCGTTCTTGTGAGATCATCCCTAGTTTGTTGAAGTCCAAAAACACAATGAAAGCTAATTTCAAAGGAAGTTAACACAAGATTATCATAATGTAGATATCTTATTTTCAGTTGTTTAGTTTTTGTTTATGCAACTTTTACTTCTTTTAGGTAATTCGGTATTTCATTCAAGTCTAGGGATTTGATATTACACATGAAATAGCCAAGGGATTGTGTTTAGGAATTAAATGTCTTTAAGTATAAAATTGATATAAATGTGGATACCGGCTAGGAATTTTTATACTTAGATATGTAATAAGAATTTGAAATTTTTATCGAGTATTTTATCCTTGTAATAATATTGGTTTAATAAAACCAAGTTCCATCATTCAAATTGGGATATGCACTATCGGTTGTCTAAACATTAAAATTCTTACGATATAAGTCTACTTTAAACTTATGCATCTTTTACTTGAAACTAATGTTTTAGCTCGATATGTTTTAACTGTATATATAGTCTGGTTTTGACTAATGCAAAAGAACAAGCTGAATTAAAGTATATTTTCATAAAAGTTTATATGAGCATTACACCAACATTAAATATTTATCCGGAACAAATAGATTATTTAGTCACAATTCTTGAAAACTAATATCTGGGATCTTAATAAGGAATACATGTAATAAAAATTCATGTAATAGCTAATAAATGTGTTGGAAAAAATAGACTTAGAAACTATATCCACTTTTGTTAACACAAAAATATACAATTTGTTTATATAATTATATTTACTAACATTAACATATGTGCATATATATATATATATATATATATATATATATATATATATATATAAAATATATATTCAAACAAATAAATATTCGTATTTATTAACTACAAAGTATTGCATATATATCTTCATCAAATTGTCAAGCTTCAATCGTCAAAGATTCGCGTTCAAGTAGAAGACAACATCGAAGATACCTACAAAGAAACATTCAAATTATATGATCTTACAAAATAATTAATTAAACATGATTAAGTTTTTAGAAAATAATTTTTATAAAAACTTTAATAATAATTGAAAAATTCTTTATAAAAATCACAAGCTTGGTTGAATAAGTATAAGACTTCTTATTTTGGCAAATATCAAACACAATCTTCCTTTGAAACATTACAACACCATATTTAGCAAAATTAATCTCTCAAAGATGTAAACTTCCAACATGTTTTAGCATTTTGTTTTCAAACTTCTATTTTGATGATAAAATTTAAACATAAGAAGTATCACATTAATCTAACTTTTCTTAAGCTCCTTTTTAGTGAATTTAATGGTAAAAATGGGTTGTGTGTGATTTTGGTAAAAGACCAACGTCTATATTTGCAAAGCTCAAAAAGTTTCAGCAAACCGACGGTCAATGCCACGGTTGACCGTGGATCGACCGTGGACCGCCTGGACACTTTTTGGGCTTGCACCTTTTTTCTTATATAAATCAACTCAAGTCTTGTGTATTACTCACCTCTTGCAATCTGAAAAATACATAATACACTTTAAATCTTGTGAGCTCATATATATTTTTTGATAATTCTTCTATCTTTCAAGATCAAGAATCAAGAAGAGTCAAAACCTTCAAAGCTTAAACACTACATTATCATTCTATACATTTGTAATAGTGTGAGAATTATCTCTAGCATATAGAATTAGAGAGAAGTGAGGATCAACTCTAGACATTCAAATTAGAGTGAAGTGAGGATTATCTTATCCTTGTTTGCAAGAGTAAAGTATAATTCTTGTAAGCTAAAAAGAGAAGTTGTAAAAGGTTTATTTCTACCTTTAAAAAGAGAAGATAGTGGAGCAACTCTTGATGGGTGAAGCCAAGGAGTGAATGTAAAACAAGGTTGTTAACCCTTGCTTGAACCATTATAAATCATTATGTTCTAGCTACCACATTGGTGATATCTTTCTTCCTTGAACTATTTAATTTCTTGCAAATATTGTTAAAAATTTAAAAAGTGAGCATATTATAACTTATTTCTTCTCTCTAAATTCTAACAAAATGTTTAATATAATTTTGAAAATTATTAACTTGTTGAATTCAAGTAAATATATAACATGCATGGTGGGAATTTTCAAAGAAGTCATGTAGTTGTCCGGGTGCTAGGACAAGGATGCCCATGAATCAAATGATATTTAAATTATAAGCTAGACTCAAATAGTATTTCAAGGGTTGAAATAAAGGTTTCCAAAAAGTTGATATTGACTTTAAGAGAATGTCAAGATTATACATTAGATATAATACATTTTAATAAAAAATTATTGAAAAGAATAACAAGATCGATATTCAATATCTTGGGTTCAAAATCACATTAGGGGGTGTTTGGTTGGCTGATTTTTTTTAAGGGAATTGGATTCTTCAAGGAATTGGAATGTGAACGATTTGGAATTTGAATCTAAATCCTTTCTTATTGTGTTTGGTAGTTTCAGAAATTGGAATTTACTTATCCACCACAAAACCCTAAACTAGACCTGCCACCACCATCCCACCACCATCGCCGCCTTCACCATCACCTCACTGCCGTCACCGCCGCCCCACTGTCGCCCAACAGCTAGCCACCGTCGAAGGAAGGAAACGCCACTATCGTCGAAGCAAGGAAACACCAGGAATCTAATATTGACTTTACAAGGATTATAGACAAAGAAACTTAATTATTTTAGGTATTTAGAAAACAGTAAAAGATAAAAACATCTACAAGGGCAACGAGAAAGTTGCAAGTTAGTATCTTACATATTCAACAAACTTGGACTTTTTTCAATAACCTTCATGTTTATAGAATAGTATAACAAGTCTAAAATTGTATGAGTTTGCAAAAGAATTCTAGCAAAACCAAATTTAGACTTTGTTTTATTCAAGTATGTTAAATTTGTTTTATTCAAGATTTTTCAGATTCATTGTTACTAGTTATATAATTAACTAAATTTAGACTTTGAGGAAGTTTATCATGGCCCGTTATACTAAAGGTTGAAACTAGATGTAACAAATAATTCAGATATTTACCATGACTGCTAGCTTCCGCATATATGATTTTGTAATTATCCCCGGGGTTAGAATGGAGGAATAACATTATTAGTGTAGAAGATATTCATTATTTTGTTTGTTTTAAATAATCTGGGAATAAGTTGGGATTATGCAAAACTGAATAAGACTGAGCTAAGTTCAAGGCCGGTTACATTTTGTTCTTTGTAGTTCAACACGTTAGTTAAATTCGGGATGTCAAGAAACATAATTTCTAATTGTTTGAATTAACTCTATTAATGCTAATACTAAATATATAAATATTGTATTGTAAAGGAAAAACCATGCATATACATTATTTATGAAAGATGAATTCATAGAAGTTAAACTAAAACTGGATTATGATCGATCATATTGGTATAAGAGTTTTTATGGTGTGGTATAGCATAAGTTCATGGCTAGGGGCCTCTTTAGATTTGTGTTGTCATTTTTTATATGCTTGCTTGCTTAAGTAGGAGTCTACTAAAGATGGGGTGCATAACATCCACTTGATGTCTCACCTAATGTTATAGGACACTCAAGGGTCATACTTGTGAGAGCTATAGATCAAACGATGTTAGCAACCAAGAATAAAGAAGTTAAAGGAGACATTATTCTGTAGGTTTTGCTGAATAAAGTTAGTATACTAATGGTATTTGATTTACTTTTTTTATCTAAACAAGATATTAATTATTTATATTTATTTGAAATTATTTAAATAAATAAATAAATATATTTAACGACTTATGTATTAATTTAAAAATAAAAAAAATTCAAACCTAATTTTGAATAATTTTTTTATAATTTAAATTAGCTATGGCAGTTATTTTTTTCTTGGTTATCTAAGTGGTTTAAATGTTTTTGTTTACCATGTTTGAATCGGTTTGAATAAAAGGAAACTCTCATATTTTATTAGAATCTTTAAATAGATTTTTATGTGATACATGAGTTGTTTAAAAATGAGAAATATTACACACTAATCTAATAAGATACTAAAACGTTATAAGGCGCGAAAGATATGTGAATTAAAAAATATGAATAATAAGAATATCAAAACTAATATGTTCAAACAGAAAAAACAATTATATAGTACACGATTTAAATATCAATTAAACACTTTCATAGTTAAAATGCTGTAATACTTTCATAGCTTAAATGTATGTTCAATTTAGTGTCATTTTTTTCAATGGGATCATTTATACAAAAACATCTCAAAATCGAAATATAAAAATCAAATAAACATTGATTGTATTTAATATAATAAACCGATGATCGTTGTTTAATTATGTTCATTTACTGGATAAACATATCAAACCTTATATTTTGAAATTTATAATATAAGATAATCAATCTACTACTTGAACTTCAAGTCAAAATTGTCTTAATATTGACCAAATAAATGAGTGAATGTTCAATTCGAAAAAGTTGTTATGTTTGACTAAATAAAGGATTGAGACTCTCTAATTAAATTGATTAATATCATTCTTTTATTACTAAGTTAGCATGATATCCGTGCAAAGCAATGATAGCGAATAATTTTTGTCCGGTAACATGTTCGTGGAGAAGCAAGTCTGTCCTTCAAGTCACGTAGAGTGAAAAGATCGTGGTTGCCGACAACATACCAATCTTAATTGTATCATTCATAATATCCTTTTAATGTTCACTATCTTGTAATAGTATTATTGGCTTGTCCAATTTCTATTGAAGGTAATGCATGGACATATACAACTAGAATTTGGTGAATTTTCAAAATCAATTAGATAGATGTTTTTTATCCTCAAGATATAAAGTGATGAAAAAAGAAGATCAACATAACTTAAGGATAACAATCTAACAATCTAACTTGAAAACCGTGTTGTTGTTATAAACTGCTTCGGTTGTAAATTTTATCTTATAATCATAGTTTTGTTGTATCTTATAATCTAAGATTTTAAGTTACTTGATTAACAAGTTTATATCTGTAATGTTTGATCTGACTTCCACAACCAAACAATTATAATGTGCACGACTGAGCTTAAGTACGTGGGTGTGCATTGGCCTTAATTGCCTACGCCTGTCATCCCTGGGGATACACACAATTGTGCTTACATGCAACATACGGAAAACCTTTAACTCACTTTGAGTGGCATTTCTTGACCCTAATCTCATTCTCGATCCTATGATTATTCAACCATGGGATGCTTTGAGAATTTAATACACTAAATGTTAGTTTTGAAAAATATGTAAATACAATTACAAAAAGTGACGATACTAAACCCTTTTTGATATAAGGGATGGAGAATAAGTTCTAAAATTAACAACTTAGTTAAATATGTTTTTATATAAGGGCAAGGAGAATAAGTCTTATAATTCTTTAAAATAACAATTTCGTTATATTAAGTAAAAAATTATCGATTTAATTAGTAACTTGTATAAGTTTGCTGTGAATAAGTGAATATGATTTGGTTGAGCAAATTTTAATACTAGTGACGCATATTGCGACATAGAATCCAACATCTCTAAAGCAGTTACATTTTTCTTGTAGTGTTTAAGAGTTTGATAAACAGCTTCGATGGTATTCACTATTTCGTGAAAATATTCGTATTGCTAACTAATTTTGTGAATTTAGATAAACTTAACTGCCTTCAAGTTGTTAGGTGTTTTCATAAGCCTTTTTTTAGTAGTTGCATGTAGTAAATAAGTTTTATTATTTAATGAATCTTTCAATCTAAAATAAAAATAAATATTTAATAATATGTAACATATGTCGGGGATGCCTAAAGCTTTACATCAATAAGTACGGCGATGACATCTTTTACGTGCACACCGGTGGGAACAGTTTTTGATGACATCTCATGAACCATCACTATGGTAATCATTTTGTGTCATCTTGTCAAGTAACATCCGTATGGTCTTGTGTAACTTTCCACTAGGATTCGCCTCGGTATATATATATATATATATATAGGGGAGAGTTCATGCGAGAACCGTTATTAGTGCGAGAACTGTGAGAACCAATCTCAGCCGTTACTTGGATATGGGAAGTATCATGGATGGAGAGCGTGGAGGGATAGAGTGTGGCAGGGTGCATGTGAGGAATTCATGGGTGGGCAATGACATTGAAGGAGGGGGAATTGGATGGCTTAGATTGGTTCTCGCGGTTCTCGCGCTAACAACGGTTCTCGCATGAAATTTTGTCTATATATATATGAAAATTTTCTTGTGAGAACAATTCTTAGTGCGATAACTGCGACACTCTATTAATGTCATTGTCCACAAATGAATTCCTCACATGCACCCTGTCACACTCTATCCCTCCACGCTCACCATCCATGAAACTTCCCATATCCAAGGAGCGGCCGAGATTGGTTCTCACGGTTCTCGCACTAACAACAGTTCTCGCATTAACCCTCCCCATATATATATATATATATATATATATATATATATATATATATATATATATATATATATATATGAGTTAAAATAAGAATATATATTAAAATTAGACTTAAGGAGTTAATAATGACTTTTGATTTGATTTGATATGATCTGATGATTTACATTTGAACATTTTAATATTCATTACTCAACCATGAACTATGACGGTGGTCATAAATTGCAATGAGAGAATTGTGACCGTTAATAGATCAATATATATCTAATTAATTGCTAAGATTTGTTCAATATATATATCTAATTGATTAATTGATTAACCAATTTTTAGTAAGAGCACATGGCTCTGATACCATAAGGTATCGCCATACATAAGGTATAATATCGACATATTGAATGATACATACATATATATATATATATATATATATATATATATATATATATATATAGGCAAACGTTCAAACGAGAACTGTTTTTCGTACGAGAACTGCGAGAACCAATCTGAGCCGTCCAATTCCCCCTCCTTCTATGTCATTGCCCACCCATGAATTCCTCACATGCGCCCTGCCACACTTGATCTCCCCACGCTCCACATCCATGAGTTCCACTTTATCAAATCAACGGATAAGATTGGTTCTCGCAGTTCTCGTACGAAAAACAGTCTCGTTTGAACCCTCCCCTATATATATATATATATATATATATATATCATGAAAACTTTAGATTATCTAAAATGTAAATAAATCATATTTTTGGCAAGCATTATATATATGAGAAAGTACCTTATTGTATTAAACAATCGTTTGTACACTTGTCTTTACCACAATCTTAACATACATCTGTAGATATGAATAGCTGAAAATCTAAAGATTTGGAACATTGAGAAGTAGAAAATCTAATAGAGGGTTTTTTAGAAGTTGGCATAACATTTTTAGAGAAATCTAGGATGATTACTCTATCATCTTCGATTGCCTTATATAGGCATTTTTTGTAACTTAGTTACCGGTGATAGCCAGTTACAGATCTCAAGGCTCATTTCATTTTCATGAATTTAATTGAGCACTGAGTATTTTATTCTTCAAAAGTTCTTTGTGGTAGTTTGATCATTTAGCACTATGGCAGACAATTTGTAGTCTTCAGCCTTGAGTAGCTATCTTTTGTAGTCTTCAGCCTTTGAGTAGAATCCTTTTCTTTCTTTTTTAAAAGTCTGACATGATGTACTTGTAAATATTTTTGATAAACTTTTTGATTTGAATTAAATTATACTTCTGAAATATCAAAGAGTATTTCATACGTTTGATTAATAAAAGTTTGATAAACGAGTAAGTCTGTCTTACAAAAGATAGAACACCAAATAAACACAACACATTACATTGTAACGTTTATATGTAGAATATCAACTAATATTAATAAAAAAGATTTATATCTTCATAAGGTCTTGAGCATTTTAAAACTGAGAATCTTGAGGCATTTATTGAGTAGAGCTAGTAGGAGAGCTCTGCTTTATTTCTTGAATTAATTTTTTGATTTCATCTATTGAGTTTGCAGCTATAAATTGTTTAATTTGATCATCTTCTTCTTCTTTTAGTGGACTTGAAAGGGGGGGGGGGGGGGGGGGCTATAGAGGCGGGAACATCAAAATTGATTGAATAATAATCTTTGACACCTTGAATGGTCATTTTCTCTATCTGATCTGCAGGAAGTTTATCCCACCATTTGACTCTTTCTGTCTTTTGTAATAAGGGTGGAGATGATTCATTGTTAGGGACAATAGTGAAAGTTCATGTAATGATCCATGGAACCTTGAATAGCATGGTATATTGTAATAAATACTCAAAATCTGGGATGTCTTGAATAAATATATCTTTGAATTTTAAAAAAATCCTTCTTTAACACGCAAAGGGAAAGTGTCAAGAATATTTTGCCAGATATTTGAACCATTTGATAAACCATCTTGGGTAATTGCAATCGAAGTTCTTATCAAATAAGAGAAACCATGAATGGTGAAAGCTTTTTAGGTAAAGGAAATTGAACCAAGCATCTTGATAATCATAGTAGTTGTATGAAGGGTTTTGAGGTAAATTTGAAAGGGTCTTATTGGTGTATGGACATGCTTTCCATTCTTGAATAGATATAATATGAAAATTTTGTGCTTACTGTACTCAATGGTGTCTAATTAATAACTATGAATAACTTTTACGGATCCAGTGTCTATCAGAATGGCTTGATAATATTCTCTTGTGTTTTTGAATATTACCAATGAATAGAGAATCTTTTGGAAAAAGAAAATCTATTAGAACATGTAAACCCTTGCCATGTAGTTGTAATTCGTAATCTTCTAAAATCTTAACGATTTATGAGTTTGGGTTTGGTATATAGGAACTGCTTGCTGACTTTGATAACGAAGGACTAGTTGTTTTTGAAAAAGGAGAGACAGTGGTAGTGGCTTTGTTTGGAGTAGATAATGAAGAACTTGGATGGATGGTAACATGGGTGTTAACTAAAGATGAGTATGAGGGATATTTCTTTTGAGGTGTAATTGGAGCAAATCTATTTTGAATAACAAGGGGAGAGGAACTTTGATTTTTCAATGGTGTGAGAGCTAATCTTTTCTTTTGATTAGGTGTTTGAGTAGAATTTTGAGAAGTCATTTGCCCTGTAAAATTCTCTTGATAAGAAATCTGGTAAAGAATTATCCTTTCTTTTAATAAATTTAATTTGAAAATCAAAATTACTTAGCAAGGCTTGCCATCTTGCATAAATTTATTTTGAGATTACATTTTTAATATCATTTTCTAAGATTGGTTTTGCAGATTGACAGTCGACCCTTAATGTAACACCCCAAAATGGGGCCTAGTTGTAAACTGTTTGTTAGATCTAGATTTTATTATTAGATCTAGTCTATATTTTGTGTAAATAGTACATTTTATGTACTTAGTATAAATAATTTGTAAACATTGACTCTATGTAACTTTTGACATATGCAATAGAAGAAACACACACATTAAGGTGTAATTGTCAAACTCTCTCTACACACACACATACGGATCACACTATACACTCATTCAATACCTTTCAATTGGTATCAGAGCCAACTCTGATTGGTTTCTGAAGGAATTCGTGCAAGAACAACATCTGGGTTGTGAAGATTTGATCGAAATTCAAGCAAGTTTGAAGAACTTTGACACTTACGGGTTCAAATCTGAAATTGAAGATCTGATGGCTTAAAATTGTTGTTTTATTGCTCATTGGGAAGGATATTAGCATTATAACTCTCGAAAATTGGATTGGTGTTATTACAAACAACAAATTTGAAGATATGAAGGATTGAAGTTTTTCGAGTTCTTGAGAGAAATCATTAAAAAATCGATTTGTTGTGTTAGAAATTGAGAAATTATGGATTAGAAGAGTTCATTGGAGTGCTGCGAACTGATCTGGAGGAGTTTAGATCAATTTGAAAAGATTTGTTCAAAAATTCGATTTTCAGATCTGAAAGTTGAAGTTGTCGGAATTCCTGGCTTGAATCTGTCGGATTCCTTGCTTTGAATCACTCGGAATTATCAATTCCGTGAATATTTGAGTGAAATCTCATCAATTCCATGAAAATTCCATCAAGAAATTACACATTCCGATAGAACTTATATCGGAATCTTTGAAATTGTGAAGAACAACTTACATTCCGACAGAACTTTTCTCGGAATACATCAATTCCGACAGAAACTTTTCTCGGATTGATCACATAAACCTTTCAAGGAATTAATTTTTTCTCGGAATTGCAATATTTTCTCGGAATTAAATCTTCTCGGATTTGAACAAGTTTATAAAAATTCATTTTCTCGGATTTTCCAAGAATTATTTTTTCTCGGAATTGAATTCATCTTAGAATTCAAAGATTCTACAGGAATTCAACTTTCTCGGATTGTCCAAGTTTCTCAGATTTCTCGGATTTCAATTTTCTCGGATTGTTAAAGTTTCTCGGATTTCACAGAGTGTTAAATTTTCTCGGATTATTCAATTCTATCGGATTTCTTCAAAAGGAAATTACTTTTCTCGGATTTGGATTTTATCGGAATCTAAGTTTTGTCGGAATTCAACAAGAATCAATTTTCTCGGAATTCATACTTAGACAAATTTTCACAAGTTCAAGAAATCTTTCAGAGCAACGATCTAACAATGAGTGCTTATAGTGAAACCCTTTCGTTTGGTTCTGATACTAAATCTCCCGTGCTTTATCGTGGAGAATACAACATGTGGAAATGGAGGTTCATGGATTTTATTGAAAACAATGAAAAATATGGAGAGTTAATGAAACAAAGTATCCAAGAAGGGAATGGTATATTCATGTTTCATCAAGCAGCTGATCCAACAAACAATCCCCCACTTCAAGAAATTCATCGTCCTAAGACACCAACCGAATATTCAGCAGAAGATAAGCTTCGTGCAACTGCAGACCAGAAAGCTAAATATTAATTGAAGCATGGTCTTTCATCTGAATTTTACATCAAGATAAATGGGCTTGATATTGCCAAAGAAATTTGGGATGAAATTGAAAGACAAATGGAAGGAACTGAGTCAGGGGTGTGGATCAAGGAAACTACTCTAGTTAATGCATTTGATCATTTCCATTCTAAGGAACGTGAAACACTTTTTGACACTTACAGCAGATTATGCAAGCTGCTCAATGATCTAAGAAATCAGAAGCTGGATAGCTATTATGATCTTACAAAGAACACCAGGTTACTGAATTCACTTGGACCTGAGTGGAGAACTCAAGTGACCATCTACAGACAAATGAACCAAAAGGTTCTCAATAAGGTCACTCATCACATGATATTTGAAGAACTGAATCAATATCAGGATGAAGTCTGCATGAGTTCTCAAAAAGAAAATGTTGACCCACTGGCTTTAGTTGTGAATGATAAAAGAGGCAGATCTTCAAGCAGATCTTTGAAGCTTAAGCAAATTCAAGAATCAGAATCTTCTGAGTCTGACACTGAGGAGCAAGCTGATAGTGAGAAAGTTATGCAGGTTGTTGCCTATCTGACCAACATGTTGCATAATCAGTTCAAAAAGTCTAAAACCAATAACCGTCAGAGATTTACTTCAGGATCTCGCAGAAGAGATAATAATTTTCAAAGAAATGACGGAGTAAATCTGGAAAAGAGGTATGAGAGAAAGATTCAATCTTCTCAGCCCAAAAAGTGCTATAATTGTGGAAGCACAGGGCATGTGATAAAAGACTGCAAAAAGCCCGAAGTGAAAGACTCGGAGTACTATAAAGCCAAGCTGAATCTGATTAAAAAGAGAAATAGTGGCACAGTGCTTCTGGCAGAAGAAGATCAGTTTCTATCTGACACTGATGATTCAGATGAAGATGCTGAAGTTCATGCCTAATTCGTACTCATGGCTAATGTGGAAGAATTTGAATTTCTGGAGTCTGACGGTGAAAGTGAATATGAGATTGTTGGTTTGGGTTTGCTGAGGGTAAAACTATGGTTGAGGATGCAGAGATAGGAGAAGAAGATACTGGGTTTGTGGCTAAATTTGATGAGTCAGATCAAGAGAGTGAGTATGAAAGTGATGATAAAGCTGAAACAGCACCTTCCAGCACCAGTTCTCTCTCAACTGAGTCAGAGTCTACTGCTGAGAAGGTATCTCTTGATAACTCTCATATATCTGCTTATCACATCATGACACTAGTTAATCAAGTGCAAACCTTAACTGCTAAGAATCAAAATCTGCAAACACAAAACCTTAATCTTAAAATGAACCAAACCGTCAATTCTGAGAACACGACAAAACTTAATCAACTCCAGGAATTAATCAAACAAAAAGAGGATGAATTGAATCAGATACAAGAGCAAACAGAAAGAAAGGTCCATGATCTAAATGATGCTAAGTTGAGTGCTGAAATCAACTTCAATTTGATTTTGAAAGAAAAACAAATTTTGGAAACAAAAGTTAACAATCTTGAAGAAGCTTTTCGTAAGAAACCCACAACTCGCCATACAATTTTCAAGAGTTTGACTCCAGATATTCGAAATAAGTACAAGGGTTTAGGGTATGACGACAGTGACTTTTTCAAGAAAATCAATTGTACTCAACTCTATTGGGCAGAAAGGATGAATCGAGGGCTAACTGAAAAGATGGTGTTTGTTACTGCTGAGGAAGTCAAACAAGAAGAAGATCTCAAAAGAAAAACCACAACAAAATGCCAAAAACCATTTAATTATGATTCACTGAATGCTTCGTATGAAACTACTGATGGTTTCTCATTCAAAAATAAATCTGTTTTCCATGCTGAAACTCTAATTTTTCAAAATCATGAACAAACAGTCAAGTCATACGCACCATGCCTGTACATTCCTGACATGGAATTGCAGCGCCGACAGGAGATTCTTGAAACCAACTGAATAATTAAAAACATCATTCTAGACATAGAAAATCAAATGTTGAAAGAACAGTTGTCTCACTTACAGTCTTCCGCTGATCCTTTTGATAAATTTAACTCTGAATTGTTGCATCAACTGAGATTTGAAAATGATGTTTTAATTAATCAATCTCAAGAATTTTCTGAGGAATTGGAACGAGCAAAGAAGGAAGTTGAGAATCATAAAAGAATCATCATTCAGTTATGTGAGGATTTAAAAAGGAAAGTAATTGAATCTCAAAAATCAAATGATTCCAATTTAGAACATCTTGACTATGCACATCTTGTGATTCCTCAACTCATTATCTATGAACTAGAAACTCAACTTCGTGATGAAAAAATCAAACGGCTTGTGCAAGAAGTGGAACGTGGCTGGGGTGTTGCAATTCCTACTTGCCCAAAAGCTTGTAGAGAATATGTATCTCACAAATGCAATCAGTTTTGTGATCCAACGAGTATTCGTGAAAAAGGGTCTACATCAGGCACCAAGCCTTCAACATCTGCATCATCTTCTTCTAAATCTTCACGCATTAACAAAACTAACAAATCTTCTTCTCTCTCTTCTGAATCAGATAAAATAAAACTTCAAAGTTCCACAAGAACTGTTACCAAACCAGAAGTGAGAAAGGCAGTGAAGACAGCAGTGCCACAAGCTGACAAGAAGACAGAAGTTCCCAAAACAATCAAGAAGCCAAAAGTTGAGGACAAGAGACACAAGACACAACATAGTTCTAGAAAACATGATTACTTTCCTTCTTTTTGTTTCATTCATCATAAACGTTGTTTGAAGAATTGTAAGTCTGATTTGCATTGGAAGAAAAAGTCTGATAATGTTTCAAATAGTCAAAGTGATACTCCTAAACCACAAGCATTTAAAGTTGAATTTTTTTGTGCAAGTATTGGCTGTGTGCAAGGTCATTGTATAAATGCATGTTCATATCATCAAGATCGAATGTTGCGTGCTTTCAAATCAGTTCCTAACTGGAAAAATCCTGCAGAGGATATGATTTTCACTTGGTTTTTCAACCGTGCTGGCTACATCATTCATCAATGGATCAAGAAGAGTGAACTGCGTTACTTCTTACGCAAATATGCACATAGGAGACTTCCTATGCTGCCTGGTGAGTGGGAAAATCATCTAGAAGTGATGAGAAGGGTTGCAGATTCTGAAAGAGAAGCACAGCTACGAAAGCTTTAAGTAGCACAACTGAATCGATCATTAAGACATATTTGTTTTCTTAAATCTAAACAACAAGTTGCAAAATCACCAAATAAATCAGTTTCTCACCAAGCTATTCAAAATGTCAGCAGACATAAACCGACTTCGAATAACAGATTTCAAAACAAATCAGTTCATCAAAACAAATTTGTTGTTCATACGCATAACAAACCTGAAGGGTTTTGTAGGGTATAAAAACACATTATCAAATATGCACAGCAGAAATCAAAAACCCCCTCCAGTGATCTCATCTAACTCATACAGGAACTAAAAATGGAAGAGGGTTAGAAAGTTATACCTTTAACAGATTAAAACTTTTCTTTAAACCTCTAGATAGCTGCAGGTTATCCACCGCTACCGCACCGCCTCGAACTGGCTGCTAGACCGCCTAAGGATTAAACCTCGGATCAAAACGTGACCTCTGTGTGTGTGTGTTCTTGCGCCGCCGTCGACCGCCGCCACCTGCGGCTTGCCTTGCGCCGCCGTCGAACTCTCGAAGAGAGAGAGAGAGAGAGAGAGAGAGACGGTCGAGATAGAGAGAGAAAGAGGATTAGGGTTAACTTTCAACTTGTAATTGACTTATGTGATTAATGAGGCTTAATGAGGTTTATATATAATAAACCCTTATTAGGCCCAAGCCCGTTTAATTAAAGCCCAGCTTTAATTAAACTATTAATCAATTACACAAATTACCCCTTGACCTTTCTAGTTAATTAATAACTATTAATTAACTGGTCCTGTTAATATTTAAACTAAACATTAACATCTCTCTTTTAATAATAATTTACTATTATTATTTTTCTCTTTCTCAATAATTAATTAAACTAATTAATTATTCTTTTCCACACAAAAAGTTATAATCCAAAAGGTTCTAATTGGGTGTGTAGCGGTGTGATCCTTTAGTGTCACATAGTATTGGATACGATGATACATGTTATCTATCTCTGCACATAATCCAACAGACTCCCACTTGTGCAAGATAAGTAACACTTCTTGTACATCGTTGGCCGAAGGAGGTCCCTAGCCAGACACTTAGGTTAACCAGACTATGAGATCTCTTACATCTAGAGATATAATCCAAAACTTGGATTATCTAGGCTTTTCTTTTTGCATCGCGATATTTCGTAATGTGAGTATTTGACATGGAGCAGGGATCTCATCTAATACACATATTTTCTCGATTCTGATTTCGACACTCTGGAGTTACGGTTTCCCGAATGAATAACTATCATTCTAACCGAGCGCGCCACGCATTTTCAGTAGTCTTAATCGTCAAGGAGCTCAGAAAATATCTCTCCTAAAAAGGAGGTGCAAATTCCATCTTGACTATTTGCAATTTGAGCACATGGCTTCCGCTGCACCTAGACAAGCCCCTTATGATCACCCTATTACGACGTGACGTTGGAACATGCTAAAGTACAGAAGTTACCACACCCCAAACCAAATATCTCAGGTCTAAGGACAACCTATCAAGTTTACTTATGTTAACGCTCCATGAAGTAAATTCGATGCGGATCACCCCAATATTTATCCTCTGATAAATATATATGAATATTTGGTCACAACCTTGTGCTTTTATTCATACCCGAATAAATCATCAAATATTCATAATAGCGTTACCTCCCTAATGTAGCTCCCACTACATTAAGTAGCTACGGGCATTTAGACAATTCATAACTTGACTTGTCAAGGATAGGTTAAACATGCTAAGAATGGATAACTACGAAACATTATGCAAATACCTCCTATTTCAATCCCATGAAATGTAAATACATAATAAAAGGTTTCAAGTTAAATCCATAGTAATAATCAAAAAACACGAACTAGCTGCTATGTTCCAAGTACTGCATTCCTATAGAACTCGCATGCCTCTCATAACGGGTCAGCAACGTTGTCGTCCGTCGGTATCTTTTGCAATCTAATATCATCTCTTCCAATGATCTCTCGGATGAGGTGATATTTCCTGAGTACGTGCCTTGTCCGCTGATGATCTCTAGGCTCTTTAGCTTGCACTACAGCCCCTGAGTTGTCACAGAATATATCGATCGGTCTAGAGATACTAGCAACAACTCTAAGATCCGAGATAAAATTCTTCAGCCAGACAGCTTCCTTTGCCGCATCACTTGCCGCAATATACTCTGCCTCTGTAGTAGAATATGCTATTGTATCTTGCTTCAGACTCTTCCAAGATATGGCTCCTCCATTTAGGGTAAAGACAAATCCTGAATGCAACCTGAAGTCGTCTCTGTCGGTCTAGAAACTAGCATCAGTGTAACCAGTTACACTAAGCTCATCCATCGAATCTCCATATACTATGAATATGTCTTTCGTCCTTCTCAGATACTTGAGAATATTCTTGATGGCTACCCAATGGGCTTCACCAGGTTTTTGCTGATATGTACTCGTGACACTGATAGAATAGGCAACATCGGGTCTAGTACATAGCATGACATATATAATCGAACCAACTGCCGAGGAATATGGTATCAATTTCATCTTGTCCTGATCTTGACTATGAAGGGTTTTGAACCTGACCAAACCACCTATGACACAAACTGGTCAATCCTGAGTTTGATTCCACTGGTTCAATCCTAAAAGCGGAACTGGATTGAACACAACCCTCTAAACCCCAAAAGGGTTAGGATCTTTAAACTTTTACATGATCAACATAGTTTCTTAACCAACAACCCATAGATAAGGTTATAGAATTATACCTGAACAAAAGACCTTTAGGATTGCTAAAGATAGTCCACCACTACTGCACCTCACTGGAACTGGCTGCTAGACCGCTCCTGGATCACCAAGCCTTCAATTCTCGAAACCGAGAATGTGTGTGTGTCCACTTGCGTCGATCACCAAAAACGCAAACACCCTTGCGGTGTTCTTCTTTGTTTGACGGCAAGAGAGAGAGAAAGCCGAGAGAGAGCTTGCGATGAGAGAGAGATCGATCGAGAGAGAGAGAGAGCCGAGATCGATAGAGTGAGGGAGAGTGACGGCTAGGTTTAGTCCCTTGTGTAACACACACCTTAATCGTTAAGCCTTAAGGATATATTTATAAGGATTAACTTGGACCTAAGCCCTTTTAATTAAAAGCCCACTGGTTTTAATTAAACTTTCAATCTCTTCTCTTTGACCCCCTGGACTTTACTAGTTAATTTATTAACTATCAATTAACTGTCCGTTAAATATTAAAACTTAATATTTAATTCTCTTTAAATAATAAATAACTATTTATTATTTATTCCTTTCTAATAATTAATACAAACTGATTAATTATTTATTTCTCTCTTCTTGATGATTAATCCAACTGATTAATTATCTTTAATAATTAATCTAACTGATTAATTATTTCCTCTTACTCTTTAATAATTAATCTAACTGATTAATTATTTCCACACAGAATAAAGGTGAAAACCAACTGTTCCGAATTGGGTGTGCAGCGGTGTGACCCTTTAGTCTCTTATAACATTGGATACAATGTGCCCATTAATTATCTCTGCACATAATCTAACAGACTCCCACTTGTGCAAGATAAGTAATAGTTACTGCACATTGTTAGCCTAAGGAGGTCCCTAGCTAGACACTTAGGATAACCAGGTTATAAGAACTCTTATACCCTAAAGTAACTTGTGATAAAACTTCATAAGCAACCTGCTTAGAAGTAACTTGTTATAAACTAACTGTTTATAAACTAAACTATCATAAACTCCCTGTTTATGAATGGGTACGTCTTTATATATACAAGCTTGCATATATATATATATATATAGGTTTGTCACTTGCAGCGCGATATTTCAATTTTGAGCATGAGCATGGAAAAGGTCAACTCAGAGACTCAAGAATAATGTTCATGACATACTTGATTTCGAAACTGCGTGATAAACGACAAAGAACAGATCAGTTCGTTTGGGCACGGCCGTGCACTTACCAGTTTCTCTTATCAGTCAAGGGTCCCGAAAATATATCTCCTAAAAAGGAGGTGCAATTACCATCTTGCATATTTGCATTTGGCAACACGGCTCCCACTGAATCTAGACACGCCCCTTATGACCACCCTGTTACGGCGTGGCGTTAGAACGCGCTAAGAAGACAACAGTTACCGCATCCCAAACCAAATACCTCAGACTTGAGGATAACCTATGTGATAAATACTTTTGACACGAATCCACGAATTATTTTTCACGGTGGGTCAATCCAATATTCGTAACCCTAACGAATATCCGTAAATTTTGGTCCGAAAAAAAAACGTTCGCAGCTATATTCGATATACTTTCGAATCTACCCCAAAATTACGATGACTTTACAGCCCTATCGAGGTTCCCACCAAGATAAGTAGTCACGGATAATGTTTCGAATAAACCTAGTTTATTCCTGGATAAACCAAAACATACAAAATTGTGAAGAACAATGAAACTAATTTCTACACCCTTCCATATTCCTCCCTGGAATAAAGATGTATAATTTTTACCATTTCACTGACTCGATTCACGGTGTTTATCTGAATTACTTATTATTTTACATTGTAACTTATCACGGATTACAAAGAAAATAATATGGTTATAAACCTTAAAACACAAGACTAGTACTTTGAAGTACTCCTTCTTGGTTTTGCTAGAAAACATTCTTGCAACCTAAGAACACTTCTAGCCTTACTTATTTTATAAATTCTTTAAACTTGGAGAACTGGAAATAACTCCTTGTTTCTGATTTATAAAACAACCTCCCTGTAATTAAAACTTTAATTACATTTGTAGACGTATTAAATCTTACTAGATTTTTGTCCCTTTTGAAATGATAAAACCCCTTACACCTATTTGTAAGAAACTTGAAACTAGATTCCCGGTGTATAATTTCATTACTAAGAATATTAAAGAACATCCTATTTTATCATTTCTAACGTTAACCAACCAACAACATTATTAAGCTGACTTACTGAACATTTTAGAACGTATATAATTTCTTTTTAAGTCATAGCTTGACTCAAAAATATTGCAATGATATCTTTATCGAGTACCTCTCAATAAATCATGCATCCCTCGGATTAGTTCTTTCTCAAGAACTTACTGTTTTAGATATCTTCTAAAAACATCCGATAATTATATATTCTAAAATTTCGATCTTGTATTTATCATACAGGTTAAAAATAACCTTTTATTAACTCTGATAAATACACTAGTCAGGTGCTCCCACTATCTTCTATGAAAAAGTGCTTTCTTTAAAACATCCCTTTTAGGTCTTAGTCAAAACTTGACTACCATGCCTAAAACTTGTGTTCCAAACACATGTTTTAAATAACTTAGTTTTTGTAAGAAATTTGTTTTATGAAACTAATAACTTGGATCTCCCATATATCCATCTTTCCAATTACGGAAAGTGGTTTCATTAAACTTACCATGATCACAAGTATGAAATACTCATAATGGTATTTTAAATTTCTTTTCTTAAAACATTTATTATAAAATTCCCTTGACTATAATAACTATTATAATCACTTTTATACTTTCTTAAATGTTTTATAAAAAAACTACTTTACCCAGAAATAATAACTATTATTTTCATATGTTCAAGACTTTGAACATTCATTTTTCATAAAATCTTAAATACTTGTTGAATTAGAAAAACTATCTAATCTTATAAACAAAACTTGTTTATACAAGTATTTATATAGTAGAGCCGGCATTTATGTAACTACAACAAACCATAGCATAAGATTATTATGAATCACTAATCAAGTCAAAGCTTTGACTTATTAGCACTCTTTTAGTCACAACTGGACTAATCATGATTCATATAAGAACACGTGCACAGATATATAACTAAAATAATTAAATTTCCATAAACTCAAAAAGTATCCATAAACCAATAATGTAAAAATTGTTCAAAACTTAAAGAGTTTAATAAACTAGGAAATATAAAAATTAATAATATCCGCATGCTGCACGTGGGATCTTCTCATGCTGGGCCACATCACTTTCCATCTCTTCCTGCAATAAACGATTGCAAGATGTTAGAGTACTTGTAAAACTATACAAGTAGGAAAGTGACAAAGAAGCTGATCACGCAGTACCTGAGGAGCCAGACTTGCCTCCTGCCTCGTGACCTTTCGGACAATCTCGTTTCCAATGTCCGGCCTCGCCGCACCTGAAGCACCGATTCTCGGTCCTTGCCTTGTTTGGCTTTGGCTTCTTGCCCTTGTTGTCGTTACTAGCTCTGGGTGCATTTTGGCTGGGCTGGGCCTTGCCCTTTCCCTTTCCGTTGCGCCCTTTCCTCTTCTTACGTCCACCATGCCCCACCATAAGAATATCCTTAGACTTGGTCCCGATACTCTGCTCAGCAGTCTTGAGCATTGAGTGCAACTCAGCCACGGATTTCTCCATGTTGTTCATGTTGTAGTTGACTATGAAAGGCTTATAGTCATCTGACAACGAGTCGAGTATCGTGTCCGTTGCTAGCTACAGCGGTACTGGGTGCCCAAGTCTCTCTAGGTGGTCCATGTAACCTTTCATTTTCATGACATGGTCACTGACCGAGGTCCCCTTAGCCATCTTGCACGAGTTAAATGCCCTAGTGGCATCATAAAGCTCTGTGCGAGCTTGCTCCTGGAACATGTCCCTCAGTTGGCGGATCATGTCATATGCAGGAGTCTCCATCATGCTCGACTGCAACTCTGGACTCATAGTTGCGAGCATGAGGCAGCTAACATCTAGGGCGTCATTGGAGCGCTTCTGAAAAGCCTCCCTGACCTCTGCCCTGGCATTGTTGGCAGGGGGATTTCCTAGAGGTTGTTCTAGGACATACCACTTTCTCTCGTGCCTCAGCACGATCCGGAGATTTCTCTCCCAAGTGAGAAAGTTGGACCCGGTGAGCTTATCCTTCTCAAGGATAGAGCGGAGTGAGAGGTTATTAGTACTGGTAACGTTGGTTGCCATCTACAAATTAAAACCCGGTTTAATTAGTAATTGAAAATAAACTTTCTAATCATATATCATCAAACCCATAAATAATATATATTAGACCTAGGACCCATATTTCACATACTTGACGCAAGGTTTGGGCACTTCCCGCCAAGTCATACTATTTCTGGTAGGTAACACCCTGTACCAATCGTACCTAACTGATACGACTCCTAGAACCTCGTAAAGCACTTAGACCCAGTCTAGTATGTTTAACTCTACTCTAGTGCTTTTTGGGCCGGGACTCCCGATTATCACCAAAATAGATCGCACCACCTAAGACAGCATGAATTTTGGCCGGGACTCCCGATTATCGCAGAAACTTTCATGCCCCTTCCCGTAATGGTTTGAACCTGGATGCCCAAGGTTTGGGCACTTCCGACACCCGAGTACCGTTTAACAGTTAGGGTGTACCATTAGGTGGGTTGCACACTGATCTAAGATTTTTCTTGGGTTTTATAATTAAGTTAAAAACTTAATTTTCCAGTTTTTGAAAAACCATTTTAAAACTAACTGTTTTAAAAATACGATTTATATGTGTACCTAAACTAGGTGCACAAAATGGCCTTTATAAGTTCCAAACTTATAACTTTGACAAAACTTTTAAATTTATAAAAAATTTAATTAATACGACTACCAGACTGAAGTCATATTCTAGTTTGTCATAAAGCGTGGTTTTTCACTTGTTTAATAACAATCTGTCATTAAACCCTTTTTTTATTTACCATCACACGCATGTATATATATATACAATACATATATATGAAAAGCAGTAAATAAATCACAACCATACAGATAATAATAAGCAGATAAAACCTATAGTTTTGCCAACTAATCCTAAGGTCAAACATAAGGACAAAATGACTTGGATTCGCCTTTCTTGATGTGTTGCTCCCACTGGCCTTGACACCTCCCCGAAGTATCCATGCTTCGCGTGAGAACACCATTTTCTTCATCACCTTCTTCGAGTCCAATCTTGGTTGAGGGATTAAACTACAACTAATCTATTACAAATACAATATTGAATGGGGTTGTAAGTGGCACGCAGGCCTCCCCGAACCAGTACAATATTACAATTAAGAAAGGGATTGTAATTGGCACGCAGGCCTTCCCAAAACCAAAATAAAGAAGAAAAGAAAAAAACGAGTCCTAAGTCGGCAAAACTATAGCTATCACAACCACGCAATTATATATAAGCACTATATATATAAAAGTCAAGGGTTAAAACCATAAAATAACGGTCTACTTTTCCCATTTTCCCATTGTGGCACGTCATGTTTTTTTTTTTACACTTTTGGCCAGTAAACTTATTAAAACCGGTTGATATGGCCATTTAGGTTATTTTGACCTGCTATAGCAGGTCACCTTTCCCCCTTTTCTTCTTCACCTTAAAATCGAAACTTTAAACCCGAAATTCTTCATTTATACTTGATGAAAATTAATAATTCTTGAGTCTATGGAAAGGTAATCGAGTTGTCTATCAAGTAGTTAAAAAAAAACGAATAAAAACGAGTTTAAAATGTGTCAATTTATCGAAATACCGTAAGGGTGTCGAATAGGGTCATTATCGACTTTAATTAGCAATAACTTGGCCTACACTTTGATGGTTTTCATGAATTTAGTGTCTATTGAAAGGTAAAAAGATTATCTACGACAATCTATAAAAAGAATTATGTAAAATGATCAAGAATCAAGCTAAAAACATCTCTTTTTTTCTGCCCTGTTTTCGAACCCGTTAACACAAAAAAACGAAACTTTGAGTTCGAAATTCTCCCTCAATACTTGACGAAAATTCATGAATTTGGTGTCATTTGAAAGGTATAATGATAAATTACAAGATTCTACAAAATAAATATACAAAACGATCAAAAATCGACCCAAAAATCGCAAAAAAACGGGCTGAAAAGGTTGCAGGTCACGAAATGGTCATATCAACCGGTTTTGATAAGTTTACTGGCCAAATGTGTAAAAAAAACATGACGTGCCACAATTAGAAAATGGGAATAGTAGACCGTTATTTTATGGCTTTAACCCAAAAGTCAACCACGCAGTTATAATATATAAACAATAAACTGTGTTGTTAAGCACGCAGCCTGATTCGTTTAAACATTCTCATTTACCCTTTTGATTAATACCTATTAACCAAAAAATGAGAAATATGATCTTCTGGTTTAATTTGACCAAAATAGTTTTTCAACAAAAACTTAAAACTTGATCTCATTCAAAACTTGAATGAAATCCTCACGTCGAGTTTTATTGCTAGTTTTCCAAAAACTTAAAACCGACAACCTTGGTCAATTAAACACTATCTTATTTGTTTCTCCATTATATAAACTTTATCCCTTTTAGAATTTATTCAAAAATGACTTAAACTAGTCATAATAAATAAAAATCTAAACTAATATATATTTTAACTAAACTAATTAAAATATATATAACACTAGTTTATATAATACCTTATTAATTTTGTAACTTAAAATTAATAATTATTTTGTATTAATCCGGAAAAACCATTCGGGTTTACATCTCCCGTCAAACCGAGAGACCCATTGGGCCAAGACTCTCTTGAGTCGAGAACCCATCTTGGACCGAGAACCCACCTTGGGCCGAAGCCCCTTGGGTCGAGAACCCATCATGGGCCGAGAACCCACCTCGGCCGAAGCCCCTTGGGTCGAGAACCACTTGGGTCGAACTCACTTGGGCCGAAGCCCATTCAGACCCTTAGCGCCGCTAACGGCTGCCGCTAGGCCCAACTGGCCTTAGCGCCGCTAACAGCCCTCACCCGATACAATGATGATCTTGGTTCCCGTTTTCCGATTAATAAAAAATAATTTAAATCCTTTTAACCTATTAAAACTAACTGTTTTAATATACTGATTAAAAACTGGATTTAATTCAAAAACCAAAAACTATCAATTATTAATTTCAACAAAACTTGTTTTATTAATAATCAATTATCCTAAAACTTGATTTCAACCTTTTTAAACAAAAGTTCAAAAACTTGTTAAAATCTAATTTTAGATAAAAGATTTATCCTTTTTAACCGTTTAAACACAAACCTAGTTTAAACCTAACTGGTCAAAAACAAACCTTTTATGATCTGGATAAAAACAGAAAAACTTGTTTTTATCCGTTATGGTTTTCGAAAACTTGTGGAGAAAGAAACAAGATGAAGTAGATCATTTAACCATTAAACAAACCAACAATGGATTAACTAGGTTTAATTAATTAAAACAAATTGTTTAATTTATCTTAATCCTAAACTTTTTCTTATCCAAAAACCACAATCCTTTTTAACCGTTTAAACTAACTGTTTAAACTTTCTGATTAATAGGATTAAACTGGATAACAAAAACAAACTGTTTTGTTGCCCTTGGTGATTTTCGAAATAGGCTAGAGCAAGTAGAAGATCAAGAATCAAACCTTAACTCAAAAACAGATAAAACTAGAAACTATGGATCATAGAGCCGAGGCTCTCATACCACTGAAGGGTTTTGAACCTGACCAAACCACCTATGACACAAACTGGTCAATCCTGAGTTTGATTCCACTAGTTCAATCCTAAAAGTGGAATTGGATTGAACACAACCCTCTAAACCCCAAAAGGGTTAGGATCTTTAAACTTTTACATGATCAACATAGTTTCTTAACCAATAACCCATAGATAAGGTTATAGAATTATACCGGAACAAAAGACCTTTAGGATTGCTAAAGATAGTCCACCACTACTGCACCTCACTGGAACTGGCTGCTAGACCGCTCCTGGATTACCAAGCCTTCAATTCTCGAAACCGAGAATGTGTGTGTGTGTCCACTTGCGTCGATCACGAAAAACGCAAACACCTTTGCGGTGGTCTTCTTTGTTCGACGGCAAGAGAGAGAGAAAGCCGAGAGAGAGAGCTTGCGATGAGAGAGAGATCGAGAGAGAGAGAGAGAGAGAGAGAGCCGAGATCGATAGAGTGAGGGAGAGTGACGGCTAGGTTTAGTCCCTTGTGTAACACACACCTTAATCCTTAAGCCTTAAGGATATATTTATAAGGATTAACTTGGACCTAAGCCCGTTTAATTAAAAGCCCACTGGTTTTAATTAAACTTTCAATCTATTCACTTTGACCCCCTGGACTTTACTATTTAATTTATTAACTATCAATTAACTGTCCGTTAAATATTAAAACTTAATATTTAATTCTCTTTAAATAATAAATAACTATTTATTATTTATTCCTTTCTAATAATTAATACAAACTGATTAATTATTTATTTCTCTCTTCTTGATGATTAATCCAACTAATTAATTATCTTTAATAATTAATCTAACTGATTAATTATTTCCTCTTACTTTTTAATAATTAATTTAGCTGATTAATTATTTCCTCTTACTCTTTAATAATTAATCTAACTGATTAATTATTTCCACACAGAATAAAGGTGAAAACCAACTGTTCCGAATTGGGTGTGCAGCGGTGTGACCCTTTAGTCTCTTATAACATTGGATACAATGTGCCCATTAATTATCTCTGCACATAATCTAACAGACTAGACACAGGACACTGAGCCTTGCTCAAAATCACGCCAGATTGCATAGGAATACATCCTTTCTTGGATCCATCCATCTTGAATCTTTTCACGACTTTGTCAATATAATTACTTTGACTAAGTCCTATAAGCCACTTAGATATATTCCTATAGATATTTATACCCAGTATATAAGCAGCTTCTCCCAAGTATTTCATCTGGAAACATTTACCTAACCAGGATTTTATTCCTTGTAATACTGGTATATTGTTTCCTATTAACAGTATGTCGTCTACATACAAGACTAGGAAGGTTACCGCGCTCCCACTGAATTTGGTGTAAACACACGACTCGAACTCACTTTTGGTAAAACCAAACTCTTTGATGCGCTCATCAAAGTGTAAGTTCCAGCTCCTAGATGCTTGCTTTAGTCCATAAATGGATTTAAGCAACTTGCATACTTTATTAGGGTTCTTTGGATTTGCAAAACCATCCGGTTGTATCATATATACATCCTCTGTAAGTTTCCCGTTAAGGAAAGCGGTTTTGACATCCATCTGCCATATCTCATAGTCAAAATATGATGATATGGCCATTAAAATCCTAATAGTCTTAAGCATTGCCACTGGGGAAAAAGTTTCATTATAGTCAACGCCATGAGTTTGCGTGAAACCTTTTGCCACTAGCCTTGCTTTAAAAGTATGCACCTTTCCATCCATGTCTGTCTTCTTTTTGAAGACCCATTTGCACCCAACAGCTTTACTGTGTTGAGGCAAATCCACTAACTTCCAAACTTGGTTGTCATACATGGATTGCATCTCTGCGTTCATGGCTTCTAGCCATCTCTCAGATTCTAAACCTGAGGCAGCGTCTTGGTAGGTAGTGGGTTCTAAAAGATCCCCTTTGTCTTGAGCAACTAGGAATCCCAGATACCTATCTGGCTCAATACGAGGCCTGCTAGACCTGCGAAGGTCTTGTGTTTGCACCTCTTCCTCAACCACAGACTCGGGTTGATGTTCAACAATTCTATGTTGAACTACAGGTTCAACTATCGGTGGTGGTGTAATCTCCTCCTCTTCAATTTCTTGAAGCTCTATTTCTTTTCTTGGAGTCTCTGAGTTTAGAAACTTCTCCTCCAAGAATACCCCTTTACGAGCATCAAAAATTTGTTCTCATCTGGGTTGTAGAAATAGTATCCCAAGGTTTCCTTGGGATAGCCCATGAAGATACACTTATCTGATTTGGGATTGAGTTTATCCGTGAATGTTCTCTTAACATACACCTCACATCCCCAAACCTTTAGAAAAGTCATTTTGGGCTTTTTCCCCGTCCATATCTCGAACGGTGTCTTTTCAACCGATTTGGTTGGAACCCGGTTCAACATGAACGTTGCTGTCTCGAGTGCGTGTCCCCAAAACGACAATGGTAGTGAGCTTCGACTCATCATTGATCGTACCATGTCAAGCAGTGTACGATTCCTCCTTTCTGATACACAATTCATCTGAGGTGTATACGAAGGT
Source organism: Pulicaria dysenterica (assembly GCA_947179395.2). Lineage (NCBI taxonomy): Eukaryota > Viridiplantae > Streptophyta > Magnoliopsida > Asterales > Asteraceae > Pulicaria > Pulicaria dysenterica. Next base: position 61,280,560 of record OX359288.1, on the reverse strand, counting down.
GTGCGTTGTGAAACAATCCCACATTCCTTCAAATGATCGTCGAATTCCTGACTCAGATATTCGCCACCTCGATCCAACCGAAGCGACTTTATCTTCTTGTCCAGCTGATTTTGAACCTCATTCTGAAACTGTTTGAACTTGTCAAAACTTTCAGATTTAAGTCTCATGAGGTAGACATAACCGAACCTACTGAAATCGTCAGTAAAGGTTATGAAATACCGGTATCCTCCTCTAGCCTCCGGAGTAAAGGGTCCGCACACATCTGTGTGTATAATCCCTAATAACTCGCTGGCCCTTTCATTCTCACTGTTGAAAGTCTGCTTTGTCATTTTACCAGACAAACAAGATTCGCAAACATCATATGACTCCAAGTCAAATGGTTCTAGAATTCTGTTATCTCGGAGTTTTTCTATGCGTTTCTCGTTTATATGTCCTAAGCGACAATGCCAGAGGTAAGTTTGATTCAAGTTACTCTTGGATCTCTTACTTATATGATATATGTCATTGTTATCTAGATTTAGCGTATATAGACCATTTTCTGGAGTAGCTTTAAAATAGAAAATATCGTTTTTGAAACAAGAAATAGACTTTTCATTTAAAACATAAGTAAATCCATGGTCTATAAGTAAATCAAACGAGATAACATTTTTAATAAGTCTTGGAACATAATAACAAGGTTCTAGTTCTAAGACCATGCCCGAGGGCAAACTAAGACAATATGTCCCTACAGCTTCAGCATCAACCATGGAGCCTTCGCCTACCCACAGGTCCATATCTCCTTGTCTCAGCTTCTTACTTCTCTTGAATCCCTGCAAATGATTGCATATGTGATGACCACATCCGGTATCCAATACCCATGATTCATAAGAAGTAATAACACAATCTATCATAAAGATACCTGTATCATTGGGCGAACCAATGTCCAGCTGATCTATGTCGAGTGAGTGCTCGCATGAATCCTTGCTACCACAGTCTGGGCAACAAATTTCTCCAAGTTCTTCCAGCCAGTCATCCTCCTGCATAGGGTCCACAACTGGTGACTCTAGCTGCTTTGGGTTCAACTCGTCGCTAATGCACATGAGGATTTCGTGCAACCCTGCGACAGTCATCTCAAAATCACCGAGGACATACATTACTCTTTTCTGGTAATAGTCCGACAAGGAACCGAACAAGAGCATAACTAGCTCATGTGGTTTTGATTTTGACCCCAAGCTCTCCTAGAAATCCAAGAGCCTTCTCATATCAATGAGATGATCGCTAATAGGCTGACTATCTTTCATCTTGGCTGAAAGGATTTCCCTCATCAATAACATACGACATATCCGTTCACTAAACTTGAACTTCTGCTCCAGTCCTTGAACAACTTCATAAGATGACTTCTCACGAAGATCGTCCGTAGGATGATGCGGTGAGAACGAGAATCGACATAACATCAGATTCGTCAGCCAGATACTGATAGTAAGTGTCATACTCACTATCCTTGGCATCTACCCTTGGTCGTTCTGGAGGCAATGTCTCAATGATGTGAAGCTTTCCCTGTGCATCCAAAACATTTTTCAGATGCATCTTCCAAACTGCAAAGTTTGGACCCGAAAGCTTCCACTTGCTAGTGATGAGACTTAGAGACTCTCTTGGTGAATAAAACGGAATAACAGATAAATAAGACATCTATAGAAAAAGAAAAGATAAAACCGATTCAGCATTGATTACATCTTCTAATAATTATTACCTTTTAAACAATAAATTATTAGACTAGGATCCATATTTTACATTTCCCGATGCAAGGTTTGGGCACTTCCCACTGGGACAATGCTATTTCTGGTAGGTAAAAACTATACCAATCATATCCTAACTGGACATGACTCCTAGATCCGCGGGACATCGGTTACAAGAACCGTGCATGTTTAGTCCCTCTAGTGCATTTTGAGCCGAGACTCCCGATTATCACCAAAATAGATCGCACCACCTAAGACAGCATGAATTCTGGCCGGGACTCCCGATTATCGCAGAACCTTTCATGCCCCTTCCCGCAATGGTTTGAACCCGGATGCCCAAGGTTTGGGCACTTCCGACACCCGAGTACCGTTTAACAGCAAGGGTGTACCATTAGGTGGGTAGCACACTAATCTAAGATTTTTCTAAAAAGGATTTCCATGTTTTTAACGAGAAAAACTTTAATGCCAGTTTTCTTTTAAAACATCTGTTTCAATAGTTAACTATTATTAAAACCCTTGTTTTATTTCATCGTGTTAATCACAACCACGCATATATAAAATATGTAAAGAAATAAAACAACCACAAACAACTATGCCTTAGCCTTGCCCTTAACTAATGTCGGTTTCGTTAGCCACACGAAAAAAACCCGACGGTCAAAACCTAAGTGGAAAAACACAACACACATGGCATGACATTCTGAAGCTCCCGCTCCAGCATCCAATCCTGCTCCTTGCTCCTTGATTCTTGGTTCTTGTATCAGCTTAAAACTTTTCTTTAAACCTCTAGATAGCTGCAGGTTATCCACCGCTACCGCACCGCCTCGAACTGGCTGCTAGACCGCCTAAGGATTAAACCTCGGATCAAAACGTGACCTCTGTGTGTGTGTGTTCTTGCGCCGCCGTCGACCGCCGCCACCTGCGGCTTGCCTTGCGCCGCCGTCGAACTCTCGAAGAGAGAGAGAGAGAGAGAGAGACGGCGAGATAGAGAGAGAAAGAGGATTAGGGTTAACTTTCAACTTGTAATTGACTTATGTGATTAATGAGGCTTAATGAGGTTTATATATAATAAACCCTTATTAGGCCCAAGCCCGTTTAATTAAAGCCCAGCTTTAATTAAACTATTAATCAATTACACAAATTACCCCTTGACCTTTCTAGTTAATTAATAACTATTAATTAACTGGTCCTGTTAATATTTAAACTAAACATTAACATCTCTCTTTTAATAATAATTTACTATTATTATTTTTCTCTTTCTCAATAATTAATTAAACTAATTAATTATTCTTTTCCACACAAAAAGTTATAATCCAAAAGGTTCTAATGGGGTGTGTAGCGGTGTGATCCTTTAGTGTCACATAGTATTGGATACGATGATACATGTTATCTATCTCTGCACATAATCCAACAGACTCCCACTTGTGCAAGATAAGTAACACTTCTTGTACATCGTTGGCCGAAGGAGGTCCCTAGCCAGACACTTAGGTTAACCAGACTATGAGATCTCTTACATCTAGAGATATAATCCAAAACTTGGATTATCTAGGCTTTTCCTTTTGCATCGCGATATTTCGTAATGTGAGTATTTGACATGGAGCAGGGATCTCATCTAATACACATATTTTCTCGATTCTGATTTCGACACTCTGCAGTTACGGTTTCCCGAATGAATAACTATCATTCTAACCGAGCGCGCCACGCATTTTCAGTAGTCTTAATCGTCAAGGAGCTCAGAAAATATCTCTCCTAAAAAGGAGGTGCAAATTCCATCTTGACTATTTGCAATTTGAGCACATGGCTTCCGCTGCACCTAGACAAGCCCCTTATGATCACCCTATTACGACGTGACGTTGGAACATGCTAAAGTACAGAAGTTACCACACCCCAAACCAAATATCTCAGGTCTAAGGACAACCTATCAAGTTTACTTATGTTAACGCTCCATGAAGTAAATTCGATGCGGATCACCCCAATATTTATCCCCTGATAAATATATATGAATATTTGGTCACAACCTTGTGCTTTTATTCATACCCGAATAAATCATCAAATATTCATAATAGCGTTACCTCCCTAATGTAGCTCCCACTACATTAAGTAGCTACGGGCATTTAGACAATTCATAACTTGACTTGTCAAGGATAGGTTAAACATGCTAAGAATGGATAACTACGAAACATTATGCAAATACCTCCTATTTCAATCCCATGAAATGTAAATACATAATAAAAGGTTTCAAGTTAAATCCATAGTAATAATCAAAAAACACGAACTAGCTGCTATGTTCCAAGTACTGCATTCCTATAGAACTCGCATGCCTCTCATAACGGGTCAGCAACGTTGTCGTCCGTCGGTATCTTTTGCAATCTAATATCATCTCTTCCAATGATCTCTCGGATGAGGTGATATTTCCTGAGTACGTGCCTTGTCCGCTGATGATCTCTAGGCTCTTTAGCTTGCACTACAGCCCCTGAGTTGTCACAGAATATATCGATCGGTCTAGAGATACTAGCAACAACTCTAAGATCCGAGATAAAATTCTTCAGCCAGACAGCTTCCTTTGCCGCATCACTTGCCGCAATATACTCTGCCTTTGTAGTAGAATATGCTATTGTATCTTGCTTCAGACTCTTCCAAGATATGGCTCCTCCATTTAGGGTAAAGACAAATCCTGAATGTAACCTGAAGTCGTCTCTGTCGGTCTAGAAACTAGCATCAGTGTAACCAGTTACACTAAGCTCATCCATCGAATCTCCATATACTAGGAATATGTCTTTCGTCCTTCTCAGATACTTGAGAATATTCTTGATGGCTACCCAATGGGCTTCACCAGGTTTTTGCTGATATGTACTCGTGACACTGATAGAATAGGCAACATCGGGTCTAGTACATAGCATGACATATATAATCGAACCAACTGCCGAGGAATATGGTATCAATTTCATCTTGTCCTGATCTTGACTATGAAGGGTTTTGAACCTGACCAAACCACCTATGACACAAACTGGTCAATCCTGAGTTTGATTCCACTGGTTCAATCCTAAAAGCGGAACTGGATTGAACACAACCCTCTAAACCCCAAAAGGGTTAGGATCTTTAAACTTTTACATGATCAACATAGTTTCTTAACCAACAACCCATAGATAAGGTTATAGAATTATACCTGAACAAAAGACCTTTAGGATTGCTAAAGATAGTCCACCACTACTGCACCTCACTGGAACTGGCTGCTAGACCGCTCCTGGATCACCAAGCCTTCAATTCTCGAAACCGAGAATGTGTGTGTGTCCACTTGCGTCGATCACCAAAAACGCAAACACCCTTGCGGTGTTCTTCTTTGTTTGACGGCAAGAGAGAGAGAAAGCCGAGAGAGAGCTTGCGATGAGAGAGAGATCGATCGAGAGAGAGAGAGCCGAGATCGATAGAGTGAGGGAGAGTGACGGCTAGGTTTAGTCCCTTGTGTAACACACACCTTAATCGTTAAGCCTTAAGGATATATTTATAAGGATTAACTTGGACCTAAGCCCGTTTAATTAAAAGCCCACTGGTTTTAATTAAACTTTCAATCTCTTCACTTTGACCCCCTGGACTTTACTAGTTAATTTATTAACTATCAATTAACTGTCCGTTAAATATTAAAACTTAATATTTAATTCTCTTTAAATAATAAATAACTATTTATTATTTATTCCTTTCTAATAATTAATACAAACTGATTAATTATTTATTTCTCTCTTCTTGATGATTAATCCAACTGATTAATTATCTTTAATAATTAATCTAACTGATTAATTATTTCCTCTTAATATTTAATAATTAATCTAACTGATTAATTATTTCCACACAGAATAAAGGTGAAAACCAACTGTTCCGAATTGGGTGTGCAGCGGTGTGACCCTTTAGTCTCTTATAACATTGGATACAATGTGCCCATTAATTATCTCTGCACATAATCTAACAGACTCCCACTTGTGCAAGATAAGTAATAGTTACTGCACATTGTTAGCCTAAGGAGGTCCCTAGCTAGACACTTAGGATAACCAGGTTATAAGAACTCTTATACCCCAAAGTAACTTGTGATAAAACTTCATAAGCAACCTGCTTAGAAGTAACTTGTTATAAACTAACTGTTTATAAACTAAACTATCATAAACTCCCTGTTTATGAATGGGTACGTCTTTATATATACAAGCTTGCATATATATATATATATAGGTTTGTCCCTTGCAGCGCGATATTTCAATTTTCAGCATGAGCATGGAAAAGGTCAACTCAGAGACTCAAGAATAATGTTCATGACATACTTGATTTCGAAACTGCGTGATAAACGACAAAGAACAGATCAGTTCGTTTGGGCACGGCCGTACACTTACCAGTTTCTCTTATCAGTCAAGGGTCCCAAAAATATATCTCCTAAAAAGGAGGTGCAATTACCATCTTGCATATTTGCATTTGGCAACACGGCTCCCACTGAATCTAGACACGCCCCTTATGACCACCCTGTTACGGCGTGGCGTTAGAACGCGCTAAGAAGACAACAGTTACCGCATCCCAAACCAAATACCTCAGACTTGAGGATAACCTATGTGATAAATACTTTTGACACGAATCCACGAATTATTTTTCACGGTGGGTCAATCCAATATTCGTAACCTTAACGAATATCCGTAAATTTTGGTCCGAAAAAAAAACGTTCGCAGCTATATTCGATATACTTTCGAATCTACCCCAAAATTACGATGACTTTACAGCCCTATCGAGGTTCCCACCAAGATAAGTAGTCACGGATAATGTTTCGAATAAACCTAGTTTATTCCTGGATAAACCAAAACATACAAAATTGTGAAGAACAATGAAACTAATTTCTACACCCTTCCATATTCCTCCCTGGAATAAAGATGTATAATTTTTACCATTTCACTGACTCGATTCACGGTGTTTATCTGAATTACTTATTATTTTACATTGTAACTTATCACGGATTACAAAGAAAATAATATGGTTATAAACCTTAAAACACAAGACTAGTACTTTGAAGTACTCCTTCTTGGTTTTGCTAGAAAACATTCTTGCAACCTAAGAACACTTCTAGCCTTACTTATTTTATAAATTCTTTAAACTTGGAGAACTGTAAATAACTCCTTGTTTCTGATTTATAAAACAACCTCCCTGTAATTAAAACTTTAATTACATTTGTAGACGTATTAAATCTTACTAGATTTTTGTCCCTTTTGAAATGATAAAACCCCTTACACCTATTTGTAAGAAACTTGAAACTAGATTCCCGGTGTATAATTTCATTACTAAGAATATTAAAGAACATCCTATTTTATCATTTCTAACGTTAACCAACCAACAACATTATTAAGCTGACTTACTGAACATTTTAGAACGTATATAATTTCTTTTTAAGTCATAGCTTGACTCAAAAATATTGCAATGATATATTTATCGAGTACCTCTCAATAAATCATGCATCCCTCGGATTAGTTCTTTCTCAAGAACTTACTGTTTTAGATATCTTCTAAAAACATCCGATAATTATATATTCTAAAATTTCGATCTTGTATTTATCATACAGGTTAAAAATAACCTTTTATTAACTCTGATAAATACACTAGTCAGGTGCTCCCACTATCTTCTATGAAAAAGTGCTTTCTTTAAAACATCCCTTTTAGGTCTTAGTCAAAACTTGACTACCATGCCTAAAACTTGTGTTCCAAACACATGTTTTAAATAACTTAGTTTTTGTAAGAAATTTGTTTTATGAAACTAATAACTTGGATCTCCCATATATCCATCTTTCCAATTACGGAAAGTGGTTTCATTAAACTTACCATGATCACAAGTATGAAATACTCATAATGGTATTTTAAATTTCTTTTCTTAAAACATTTATTATAAAATTCCCTTGACTATAATAACTATTATAATCACTTTTATACTTTCTTAAATGTTTTATTAAAAAACTACTTTACCCAGAAATAATAACTATTATTTTCATATGTTCAAGACTTTGAACATTCACTTTTCATAAAATCTTAAATACTTGTTGAATTAGAAAAACTATCTAATCTTATAAACAAAACTTGTTTATACAAGTATTTATATAGTAGAGCCGGCATTTATGTAACTACAACAAACCATAGCATAAGATTATTATGAATCACTAATCAAGTCAAAGCTTTGACTTATTAGCACTCTTTTAGTCACAACTGGACTAATCATGATTCATATAAGAACACGTGCACGGATATATAACTAAAATAATTAAATTTCCATAAACTCAAAAAGTATCCATAAACCAATAATGTAAAAATTGTTCAAAACTTAAAGAGTTTAATAAACTAGGAAATATAAAAATTAATAATATCCGCATGCTGCACGTGGGATCTTCTCATGCTGGGCCACATCACTTTCCATCTCTTCCTGCAATAAACGATTGCAAGATGTTAGAGTACTTGTAAAACTTTACATGTAGGAAAGTGACAAAGAAGCTGATCACGCAGTACCTGAGGAGCCAGACTTGCCTCCTGCCTCGTGACCTTTCGGACAATCTCGTTTCCAATGTCCGGCCTCGCCGCACCTGAAGCACCGATTCTCGGTCCTTGCCTTGTTTGGCTTTGGCTTCTTGCCCTTGTTGTCGTTACTAGCTCTGGGTGCATTTTGGCTGGGCTGGGCCTTGCCCTTTCCCTTTCCGTTGCGCCCTTTCCTCTTCTTACGTCCACCATGCCCCACCATAAGAATATCCTTAGACTTGGTCCCGATACTCTGCTCAGCAGTCTTGAGCATTGAGTGCAACTCAGCCACGGATTTCTCCATGTTGTTCATGTTGTAGTTGACTATGAAAGGCTTATAGTCATCTGACAACGAGTTGAGTATCGTGTCCGTTGCTAGCTGCAGCAGTACTAGGTGCCCAAGTCTCTCTAGGTGGTCCATGTAACCTTTCATTTTCATGACATGGTCACTGACCGAGGTCCCCTTAGCCATCTTGCACGAGTTAAATGCCCTAGTGGCATCATAAAGCTCTGTGCGAGCTTGCTCCTGGAACATGTCCCTCAGTTGGCGGATCATGTCATATGCAGGAGTCTCCATCATGCTCGACTGCAACTCTGGACTCATAGTTGCGAGCATGAGGCAGCTAACATCTAGGGCGTCATTGGAGCGCTTCTGAAAAGCCTCCCTGACCTCTGCCCTGGCATTGTTGGCAGGGGGATTTCCTAGAGGTTGTTCTAGGACATACCACTTTCTCTCGTGCCTCAGCACGATCCGGAGATTTCTCTCCCAAGTGAGAAAGTTGGACCCGGTGAGCTTATCCTTCTCAAGGATAGAGCGGAGTGAGAGGTTATTAGTACTGGTAACGTTGGTTGCCATCTACAAATTAAAACCCGGTTTAATTAGTAATTGCAAATAAACTTTCTAATCATATATCATCAAACCCATAAATAATATATATTAGACCTAGGACCCATATTTCACATACTTGACGCAAGGTTTGGGCACTTCCCGCCAAGTCATACTATTTCTGGTAGGTAACACCCTGTACCAATCGTACCTAACTGATACGACTCCTAGAACCTCGTAAAGCACTTAGACCCAGTCTAGTATGTTTAACTCTACTCTAGTGCTTTTTGGGCCGGGACTCCCGATTATCACCAAAATAGATCGCACCACCTAAGACAGCATGAATTTTGGCCGGGACTCCCGATTATCGCAGAAACTTTCATGCCCCTTCCCGTAATGGTTTGAATCTGGATGCCCAAGGTTTGGGCACTTCCGACACCCGAGTACCGTTTAACAGTTAGGGTGTACCATTAGGTGGGTAGCACACTGATCTAAGATTTTTCTTGGGTTTTATAATTAAGTTAAAAACTTAATTTTCCAGTTTTTGAAAAACCATTTTAAAACTAACTGTTTTAAAAATACGATTTATATGTGTACCTAAACTAGGTGCACAAAATGGCCTTTATAAGTTCCAAACTTATAACTTTGACAAAACTTTTAAATTTATAAAAAATTTAATTAATACGACTACCAGACTGAAGTCATATTCTAGTTTGTCATAAAGCGTGGTTTTTCACTTGTTTAATAACAATCTGTCATTAAACCCTTTTTTTATTTACCATCACACGCATGTATATATATATACAATACATATATATGAAAAGCAGTAAATAAATCACAACCACACAGATAATAATAAGCAGATAAAACCTATAGTTTTGCCAACTAATCCTAAGGTCAAACATAAGGACAAAATGACTTGGATTCGCCTTTCTTGATGTGTTGCTCCCACTGGCCTTGACACCTCCCCGAAGTATCCATGCTTCGCGTGAGAACACCATTTTCTTCATCACCTTCTTCGAGTCCAATCTTGGTTGAGGGATTAAACTACAACTAATCTATTACAAATACAATATTGAATGGGGTTGTAAGTGGCACGCAGGCCTCCCCGAACCAGTACAATATTACAATTAAGAAAGGGATTGTAATTGGCACGCAGGCCTTCCCAAAACCAAAATAAAGAAGAAAAGAAAAAAACGAGTCCTAAGTCGGCAAAACTATAGCTATCACAACCACGCAATTATATATAAGCACTATATATATAAAAGTCAAGGGTTAAAACCATAAAATAACGGTCTACTTTTCCCATTTTCCCATTGTGGCACGTCATGTTTTTTTTTTTACACTTTTGGCCAGTAAACTTATTAAAACCGGTTGATATGGCCATTTAGGTTATTTTGACCTGCTATAGCAGGTCACCTTTCCCCCTTTTCTTCTTCACCATAAAATCGAAACTTTAAACCCGAAATTCTTCATTTATACTTGATGAAAATTAATAATTCTTGAGTCTATGGAAAGGTAATCGAGTTGTCTATCAAGTAGTTAAAAAAAAACGAATAAAAACGAGTTTAAAATGTGTCAATTTATCGAAATACCGTAAGGGTGTCGAATAGGGTCATTATCGACTTTAATTAGCAATAACTTGGCCTACACTTTGATGGTTTTCATGAATTTAGTGTCTATTGAAAGGTAAAAAGATTATCTACGACAATCTATAAAAAGAATTATGTAAAATGATCAAGAATCAAGCTAAAAACATATCTTTTTTTCTGCCCTGTTTTCGAACCCGTTAACACAAAAAAATGAAACTTTGAGTTCGAAATTCTCCCTCAATACTTGACGAAAATTCATGAATTTGGTGTCATTTGAAAGGTATAATGATAAATTACAAGATTCTACAAAATAAATATACAAAACGATCAAAAATCGACCCAAAAATCGCAAAAAAACGGGCTGAAAAGGTTGCAGGTCACGAAATGGTCATATCAACCGGTTTTGATAAGTTTACTGGCCAAATGTGTAAAAAAAACATGACGTGCCACAATTAGAAAATGGGAATAGTAGACCGTTATTTTATGGCTTTAACCCAAAAGTCAACCACGCAGTTATAATATATAAACAATAAACTGTGCTGTTAAGCACGTAGCCTGATTCGTTTAAACATTCTCATTTACCCTTTTGATTAATACCTATTAACCAAAAAATGAGAAATATGATCTTCTGGTTTAATTTGACCAAAATAGTTTTTCAACAAAAACTTAAAACTTGATCTCATTCAAAACTTGAATGAAATCCTCACGTCGAGTTTTATTGCTAGTTTTCCAAAAACTTAAAACCGACAACCTTGGTCAATTAAACACTATCTTATTTGTTTCTCCATTATATAAACTTTATCCCTTTTAGAATTTATTCAAAAATGACTTAAACTAGTCATAATAAATAAAAATCTAAACTAATATATATTTTAACTAAACTAATTAAAATATATATAACACTAGTTTATATAATACCTTATTAATTTTGTAACTTAAAATTAATAATTATTTTGTATTAATCCGGAAAAACCATTCGGGTTTACATCTCCCGTCAAACCGAGAGACCCATTGGGCCAAGACTCTCTTGAGTCGAGAACCCATCTTGGACCGAGAGCCCCCCTTGGGCCGAAGCCCCTTGGGTCGAGAACCCATCATGGGCCGAGAACCCACCTCGGCCGAAGCCCCTTGGGTCGAGAACCACTTGGGTCGAACTCACTTGGGCCGAAGCCCATTCAGACCCTTAGCGCCGCTAACGGCTGCCGCTAGGCCCAACTGGCCTTAGCGCCGCTAACAGCCCTCACCCGATACAATGATGATCTTGGTTCCCGTTTTCCGATTAATAAAAAATAATTTAAATCCTTTTAACCTATTAAAACTAACTGTTTTAATATACTGATTAAAAACTGGATTTAATTCAAAAACCAAAAACTATCAATTATTAATTTCAACAAAACTTGTTTTATTAATAATCAATTATCCTAAAACTTGATTTCAACCTTTTTAAACAAAAGTTCAAAAACTTGTTAAAATCTAATTTTAGATAAAAGATTTATCCTTTTTAACCGTTTAAACACAAACCTAGTTTAAACCTAACTGGTCAAAAACAAACCTTTTATGATCTGGATAAAAACAGAAAAACTTGTTTTTATCCGTTATGGTTTTCGAAAACTTGTGGAGAAAGAAACAAGATGAAGTAGATCATTTAACCATTAAACAAACCAACAATGGATTAACTAGGTTTAATTAATTAAAACAAATTGTTTAATTTATCTTAATCCTAAACTTTTTCTTATCCAAAAACCACAATCCTTTTTAACCGTTTAAACTAACTGTTTAAAATTTCTGATTAATAGGATTAAACTGGATAACAAAAACAAACTGTTTTGTTGCCCTTGGTGATTTTCGAAATAGGCTAGAGCAAGTAGAAGATCAAGAATCAAACCTTAACTCAAAAACAGATAAAACTAGAAACTATGGATCATAGAGCCGAGGCTCTGATACCACTGAAGGGTTTTGAACCTGACCAAACCACCTATGACACAAACTGGTCAATCCTGAGTTTGATTCCACTGGTTCAATCCTAAAAGTGGAACTGGATTGAACACAACCCTCTAAACCCCAAAAGGGTTAGGATCTTTAAATTTTACATGATCAACATAGTTTCTTAACCAATAACCCATAGATAAGGTTATAGAATTATACCGGAACAAAAGACCTTTAGGATTGCTAAAGATAGTCCACCACTACTGCACCTCACTGGTTCTGGCTGCTAGACCGCTCCTGGATTACCAAGCCTTCAATTCTCGAAACCGAGAATGTGTGTGTGTGTCCACTTGCGTCGATCACCAAAAACGCAAACACCTTTGCGGTGGTCTTCTTTGTTCGACGGCAAGAGAGAGAGAAAGCCGAGAGAGAGCTTGCGATGAGAGAGAGATCGAGAGAGAGAGAGAGAGAGAGAGAGCCGAGATCGATAGAGTGAGGGAGAGTGACGGCTAGGTTTAGTCCCTTGTGTAACACACACCTTAATCCTTAAGCCTTAAGGATATATTTATAAGGATTAACTTGGACCTAAGCTCGTTTAATTAAAAGTCCACTGGTTTTAATTAAACTTTCAATCTATTCACTTTGACCCCCTGGACTTTACTATTTAATTTATTAACTATCAATTAACTGTCCGTTAAATATTAAAACTTAATATTTAATTCTCTTTAAATAATAAATAACTATTTATTATTTATTCCTTTCTAATAATTAATACAAACTGATTAATTATTTATTTCTCTCTTCTTGATGATTAATCCAACTAATTAATTATCTTTAATAATTAATCTAACTGATTAATTATTTCCTCTTACTCTTTAATAATTAATCTAGCTGATTAATTATTTTCTCTTACTCTTTAATAATTAATCTAACTGATTAATTATTTCCACACAGAATAAAGGTGAAAACCAACTGTTCCGAATTGGGTGTGCAGCGGTGTGACCCTTTAGTCTCTTATAACATTGGATACAATGTGCCCATTAATTATCTCTGCACATAATCTAACAGACTAGACACAGGACACTGAGCCTTGCTCAAAATCACGCCAGATTGCATAGGAATACATCCTTTCTTGGATCCATCCATCTTGAATCTTTTCACGACTTTGTCAATATAAGTACTTTGACTAAGTCCTATAAGCCACTTAGATATATTCCTATAGATCTTTATACCCAGTATACATGCTTGCTTTAGTCCATAAATGGATTTAAGCAACTTGCATACTTTATTAGGGTTCTTTGGATTTGCAAAACCATCTGGTTGTATCATATATACATCCTCTGTAAGTTTCCCGTTAAGGAAAGCGGTTTTGACATCCATCTGCCATATCTCATAGTCAAAATATGATGATATGGCCATTAAAATCCTAATAGTCTTAAGCATTGCCACTGGGGAAAAAGTTTCATCATAGTCAACGCCATGAGTTTGCGTGAAACCTTTTGCCACTAGCCTTGCTTTAAAAGTATGCACCTTTCCATCCATGTCTGTCTTCTTTTTGAAGACCCATTTGCACCCAACAGCTTTACTGTGTTGAGGCAAATCCACTAACTTCCAAACTTGGTTGTCATACATGGATTGCATCTCTGCGTTCATGGCTTCTAGCCATCTCTCAGATTCTAAACCTGAGGCAGCGTCTTGGTAGGTAGTGGGTTCTAAAAGATCCCCTTTGTCTTGAGCAACTAGGAATCCCAGATACCTATCTGGCTCAATACGAGGCCTACTAGACCTGCGAAGGTCTTGTGTTTGCACCTCTTCCTCAACCACAGACTCGTGTTGATGTTCAACAATTCTATGTTGAACTACAGGTTCAACTATCGGTGGTGGTGTAATCTCCTCCTCTTCAATTTCTTGAAGCTCTATTTCTTTTCTTGGAGTCTCTGAGTTTAGAAACTTCTCCTCCAAGAATACCCCTTTACGAGCATCAAAAACTTTGTTCTCATCTGGGTTGTAGAAATAGTATCCCATGGTTTCCTTGGGATAGCCCATGAAGATACACTTATCTGATTTGGGATTGAGTTTATCCGTGAATGTTCTCTTAACATACACCTCACATCCCCAAACCTTTAGAAAAGTCATTTTGGGCTTTTTCCCCGTCCATATCTCGAACGGTGTCTTTTCAACCGATTTGGTTGGAACCCGGTTCAACATGAACGTTGCTGTCTCGCGTGCGTGTCCCCAAAACGACAATGGTAGTGAGCTTCGACTCATCATTGATCGTACCATGTCAAGCAGTGTACGATTCCTCCTTTCTGATACACAATTCATCTGAGGTGTATACGAAGGTGTGAGTTGTGAAACAATCCCACATTCCTTCAAATGATCGTCGAATTCCTGACTCAGATATTCGCCACCTCGATCCAACCGAAGCGACTTTATCTTCTTGTCCAGCTGATTTTGAACCTCATTCTGAAACTGTTTGAACTTGTCAAAACTTTCAGATTTAAGTCTCATGAGGTAGACATAACCGAACCTACTGAAATCGTCAGTAAAGGTTATGAAATACCGGTATCCTCCTCTAGCCTCCGGAGTAAAGGGTCCGCACACATCTGTGTGTATAATCCCTAATAACTCGCTGGCCCTTTCATTCTCACTGTTGAAAGTCTGCTTTGTCATTTTACCAGACAAACAAGATTCGCAAACATCATATGACTCCAAGTCAAATGGTTCTAGAATTCTGTTATCTCGGAGTTTTTCTATGCGTTTCTCGTTTATATGTCCTAAGCGACAATGCCAGAGGTAAGTTTGATTCAAGTTACTCTTGGATCTCTTACTTATATGATATATGTCATTGTTATCTAGATTTAGCGTATATAGACCATTTTCTGGAGTAGCTTTAAAATAGAAAATATCGTTTTTGAAACAAGAAATAGACTTTTCATTTAAAACATAAGTAAATCCATGGTCTATAAGTAAATCAAACGAGATAACATTTTTAATAAGTCTTGGAACATAATAACAAGGTTCTAGTTCTAAGACCATGCCCGAGGGCAAACTAAGACAATATGTCCCTACAGCTTCAGCATCAACCATGGAGCCTTCGCCTACCCACAGGTCCATATCTCCTTGTCTCAGCTTCTTACTTCTCTTGAATCCCTGCAAATGATTGCATATGTGATGACCACATCCGGTATCCAATACCCATGATTCATAAGAAGTAATAACACAATCTATCATAAAGATACCTGTATCATTGGGCGAACCAATGTCCAGCTGATCTATGTCGAGTGAGTGCTCGCATGAATCCTTGCTACCACAGTCTGGGCAACAAATTTCTCCAAGTTCTTCCAGCCAGTCATCCTCCTGCATAGGGTTCACAACTGGTGACTCTAGCTGCTTTGGGTTCAACTCGTCGCTAATGCACATGAGGATTTCGTGCAACCCTGCGACAGTCATCTCAAAATCACCGAGGACATACATTACTCTTTTCTGGTAATAGTCCGACAAGGAACCGAACAAGAGCATAACTAGCTCATGTGGTTTTGATTTTGACCCCAAGCTCTCCTAGCAATCCAAGAGCCTTCTCATATCAATGAGATGATCGCTAATAGGCTGACTATCTTTCATCTTGGCTGAAAGGATTTCCCTCATCAATAACATACGACATATCCGTTCACTAAACTTGAACTTCTGCTCCAGTCCTTGAACAACTTCATAAGATGACTTCTCACGAAGATCGTCCGTAGGAGGATGCGGTGAGAACGAGAATCGACATAACATCAGATTCGTCAGCCAGATACTGATAGTAAGTGTCATACTCACTATCCTTGGCATCTACACTTGGTCGTTCTGGAGGCAATGTCTCGATGATGTGAAGCTTTCCCTGTGCATCCAAAACATTTTTCAGATGCATCTTCCAAACTGCAAAGTTTGGACCCGAAAGCTTCCACTTGCTAGTGATGAGACTTAGAGACTCTCTTGGTGAATAAAACGGAATAACAGATAAATAAGATATCTACAGAAAAAGAAAAGATAAAACCGATTCAGCATTGATTACATCTTCTAATAATTATTACCTTTTAAACAATAAATTATTAGACTAGGATCCATATTTTACATTTCCCGATGCAAGGTTTGGGCACTTCCCACTGGGACAATGCTATTTCTGGTAGGTAAAAACTATACCAATCATATCCTAACTGGACACGACTCCTAGATCCGCGGGACATCGGTTACAAGAACCGTGCATGTTTAGTCCCTCTAGTGCATTTTGAGCCGAGACTCCCGATTATCACCAAAATAGATCGCACCACCTAAGACAGCATGAATTCTGGCCGGGACTCCCGATTATCGCAGAACCTTTCATGCCCCTTCCCGCAATGGTTTGAACCCGGATGCCCAAGGTTTGGGCACTTCCGACACCCGAGTACCGTTTAACAGCAAGGGTGTACCATTAGGTGGGTAGCACACTAATCTAAGATTTTTCTAAAAAGGATTTCCATGTTTTTAACGAGAAAAACTTTAATGCCAGTTTTCTTTTAAAACATCTGTTTCAATAGTTAACTATTATTAAAACCCTTGTTTTATTTCATCGTGTTAATCACAACCACGCATATATAAAATATGTAAAGAAATAAAACAACCACAAACAACTATGCCTTAGCCTTGCCCTTAACTAATGTCGGTTTCGTTAGCCACACGAAAAAAACCCGACGGTCAAAACCTAAGTGGAAAAACACAACACACATGGCATGACATTCTGAAGCTCCCACTGGCTCCAGCATCCAATCCTGCTCCCTGCTCCTTGATTCTTGGTTCTTGTATCAGCTTCAAATTTATTCTAATAACACTATTCTATTCTATAATCTAAGACTAGAAATAATAATAAAAATACAAGATAATCAAAGGCACGCAGGCCCGCTAAATCTAATACTTTTACAAAATAGAATAGGGGTTGTAAGTGGCACGCAGGCCTCCCCACACCATAGAATAATAATAAAACCAATCACAACCACAAGTGCAAAAAAAAATTAAACAATCCACAAGGTCTAGGGCTCGGCTATGACATTCCAAACATATATTTAAACTAAAAAAATACAAAACTGATTCTAATTATCATATCTCGACGAATTAACTTGACTTTAACAAACTGTTAAAATCACCTGGTTTAAAATAATAAAATTATTTGATTATTGTTATGCGTATAGAATTACTAAAATAATTAATTCCAACCAATACTTGATTAAAATTAATATTTTATATATAAGTTTTATAAAATAAAACTCATATAATATTTTTAGTTTTAATCATGTTAGGTGTTACCCTAAACCCAAAAAACTAAAAAAACAGTCTTGGACCTCAAAACTGGGCCAAACCGTGAAACCGTGGGCCGACCGCAAACTGGGCCGGTTTGGTTGGGCCGCAGGTACGAGCCACAGCTGGGCCGCCCCACGCCGCCGGTTTCCCTGGCTGCCGACCAACTTAGCCGCCGACCAAGCTGGTGGCTGCGATTGGCCAGCCGACGCCAACCTAGCCAGCCGAAGCCGACCGTCGACGCCTGCTGCCGTCGTGGTCTACGCCGCACGTCCCCGCCGGTCACGGTGGTGAAACCGCCGCCGGCCACCATCTTTACGCAAACAATAATAATAATAATAATATTTAAAATTTAAACCTTAAATCCTATCCTTTTATCATAACTAATTCTTGTTATCCATTTAAAAATCAAAGCTTGATTTTTAAAATACTTGGATAAATAAAAAGAAAAAGTCAAACCTTGATAGAAGGAAAAATTATTCATCATGATAAAAAGGAATCCTACCTAGTTCCCTATGAGATTAGAAGTGGCTCTGATACCACTGAAGGGTTTTATAGGGTATAAAAACACATTATCAAACATGCACAGCGGAAATCAAAAACCCCCTCCAGTGATCTCATCTAACTCATACAGGAACTAAAAAGGGAAGAGGGTTAGAAAGTTATACCTTTAACAGACTAAAACTTTTCTTTAAACCTCTAGATAGCTGTAGGTTATCCACCGCTACTGCACCGCCTCGAACTGGCTGCTAGACCGCCTAAGGATTAAACCTCGGATCAAAACGTGACCCCCGTGTGTGTGTGTTCTTGCGCCTCCGTCGACCGCCGCCACCTGCGGCTTGCCTTGCGCCACCGCCGAACTCTCGAAGAGAGAGAGAGAGAGAGACGGTCGAGATAGAGAGAGAGAGAGAGAGAGGATTAGGGTTAACTTTCAACTTGTAATTGACTTATGTGATTAATGAGGCTTAATGAGGTTTATATATAATAAACCCTTATTAGGCCCAAGCCCGTTTAATTAAAGCCCAGCTTTAATTAAACTATTAATCAATTACACAAATTACCCCTTGACCTTTCTAGTTAATTAATAACTATTAATTAACTAGTCCTGTTAATATTTAAACTAAACATTAACATCTCTCTTTTAATAATAATTTACTATTATTATTTTTCTCTTTCTCAATAATTAATTAAACTAATTAATTATTCTTTTCCACACAAAAAGTTATAATCCAAAAGGTTCTAATTGGGTGTGCAGCGGTGTGATCCTTTAGTGTCACATAGTATTGGATACGATGATACATGTTATCTATCTCTGCACATAATCCAAAAAAACCAACCAAAGCCCCTCCTGCTACAAAGAAACAAAAATGGCAACCTAGGAAGTGGCAGATAAAACAGCAAAAGAAATCTGTATATTTGATTGTTGATACTGTTATTTCTTCTATTTCTATCTCTAACATACCTAATCCCATTTCACAATGGGTAAGGTCTTCGCCCCTTGTTTCTATGTGCAGAAGAGTAATCTTTGGTACATGGACTCCGGGTGTACGAAACATATGACTGGGGATAAGGGTCTCCTCAAATAATTCGTGGGCAAATATTCTGGAAATGTAAAGTTTGGGAATGACCAGGTAGCACCAATCCTCGGCCACGGAGTGTTGGAAACAGGGAATGCTAGGATTGAAAAGGTATCTTATGTAGAGGGGCTTGGCCACAACCTATTCTCTATAGGTTAGTTCTGTGATAAGGGCATGGAGGTCATGTTCAAGAAGAAATCCTGCTATTTGAGAACTGAGGAAGGGACATAAATTCTGGGAGGATACAGAAATTCGAATCTTTATACTATCGATTTGTCTGGAAAAGCATCAAGTTCATCTGTTTGTCTGCTTTCAAAAGCTGCGTCAGATTTGAACTGGTCATGGTATAGGAAGCTGTCCCATCTCAATTTCAAAAATATCAACAAACTGGTAAATGGGAATCTGGTCCGAGGAATCCCTAAATTGAAGTTTGAAAAGGAACACTTGTGTAAGGATTGTGAGCTGGGGAAATTAAAACGCGTGTCTCATAAAGTTGTTCAAGTTTCAACAACATCAGCTCTTCTTCAACTAATACACATGGATCTTTGTGACCCAATGAAGGTTCAGTACAGAACTGCGAAAAGATACATACTGGTGATGGTGGATGACTATTCTCGCTACACATGGGTTTGATTTGTAGGTCACAAGTCTGACGTGCCACAACAGATTATTCTGTTTCTGACTAAGCACAAGACACAACAAGGACAACCTGTAAAAGCGATACATACTGACAATGGCACAGAATTCAAGAATAGAACTCTGGATTCTTATCTTGATTCTTAAGGCATCTCACATCAGTTCTCTGCATCCTACACTCCTGAGCAAAATGGAGTTGTAGAAAGGAAAAATAGAACACTTGTTGAAGCTGCAAGAACAATGCTACAATACTCAAAGTTGCCCCCATCATACTGGGCTGAGGCTGTCAACACCGCTTGCTATACCCAAAATAGATCTCTAATTTACCGTCGTTTAAATAAAACTCCTTACGAGCTATGTAACGGAGTAGTACCTAATATCAAATACTTCCATGTATTTGGTAATAGGTGCTTCGTTCTGAATGAATCGGACAAACTGTCTAAGTTTGATCCAAAAGCTGACGAGAGAATCTTTTTAGGGTATTCAATGGACAAAAAGGCTTTTCGAATACTGAATCAGAGAACTCACAATATTGTTGAAAGCATGAATGTGACGTTCAATGATTTAGTCAATCTAAACTCTTTGACAGCAAAACCTTCAAATTCTAAAAATCCTGTTTATCAAGCTAATCAATCTGATCACCAAAACATTCAGAATGAAGATATTAATTTGGATTTCATGTTTGATATTTTCAAAGCTAATGATACTTCTTCAGTTAATGTGAACAGGGCTGAACACTTCAACCACAACCTGAAGAATCTGTAACTCTAACAACACCTTCTGTTGCACGGGATACTGATCAGGAGAGTTCTGAATTTGAAGCTACAAAAAGTTCGTTTTTAGAACAGCAGACTCCTCCTCCCGTTGCAATAGATGACAATGTAAATCCGTTTGCTGAAGCTGAAATGGTAAATCCATTTGCAACGGATGTTCAACCACTTGATGACTTCATACAGGTTAGGACCCCCGAGCCTGTATGCTTGAGAAGTCACCCTGACACTCAGATACTTGGCAATTTGAACGTCGGTGTTCGAACTCGCGCCGCAACCGCAAACGAATGTCTGAATATGAATTTTTTGAGTATGATAGAGCCAACACGTGTATCAGAAGCTTTAGAAGATCCGGACTGGATTCTTGCTATGCAAGACGAGCTGAATCAGTTCGACCGTTTGAAAGTCTGGCGATTAGTACCCAAACCTGAAGGTAAATCAATTGTGGGGACTAAGTGGATCTTCAAAAATAAGAAAGACTTTGATGGAGTAGTTGTGCGAAACAAGGCTAGGCTAGTGGCTAAGGGATACAATCAGCAAGAAGGAATCGACTATGATGAGACCTTTGCCCCAGTAGCCCGTTTGGAAGCGATCAGATTATTTTTAGCCTATGCTGCCTTCAAGAATTTCAAGGTTTTCCAAATGGACGTTAAAACTGCATTCCTTAATGGTAAACTCAAAGAGGAAGTCTATGTTGGTCAACCTGAAGGTTTCGTGGATCCCAAATGCCCGTAGCATGTATATCTACTTGACAAAGCTCTGTATGGATTAAAACAAGCCCCGAGAGCTTGGTACAATGAGCTGTTAGATTATTTGTTGAGCAAGGGCTATGCAAAAGGAACCACAGACACAACACTCTTCAAAAAGCAGATCGGTTCAGATTATATTCTTGTATAGATTTATGTAGATGACATTATCTTTGGCTCAACTAGCCCAAAGTACGGTGATGATTTTGCTAATACCATGAAACAGAGGTTTGAAATGAGCATAATAGGGGAAGTTAACTTTTTCCTTGGATTGCAAATTTCCCAATTTAACCATGGGATTTTCATAAATCAGTCAAAATATATTAAAGATTTATTAAAACGATTTGACGTGACTGATTGTTCACCAATCTCAACTCCCATGGAAATTAAAACAAAACTGTTTGCTGATCCTGATGCCAAATCAGTTAATTTAAAAACTTTTCGTGGTATGATTGGATCCTTGTTGTACTTAACTGCTAGTACGCCAGATATAATGTTTGCTACTTGTCTCTGTGCCAGATTTCAGGCAAATCCTAAAGAGTCTCATTTGTTGGCAGTTAAAAGAATATTAAGATATCTTAAGGGTACCCCAAATCTAGGTTTGTGGTATCCTAGAGATTCTGATTTTGAACTAATCGGATACTCGGATTCTGACTATGCAGGGTGCATGATTGACAGAAAAAGTACATCCGGCAGTGCACATTTTCCTGGAGACAGGCTAGTATGCTGGGCATCGAAGAAGTAAAACTGCGTGTCAACTTCCACCGCGGAGGCTGAATATGTTGCTGCCGCCAGCTGCTGTTCTCAAAGTCTGTGGATACGCACACAACTGTCAGATTTTGGACTGGACTATTCTCACATACCTCTGATGTGTGACTCCCAGAGTTCCATAGCCATTTCATGTAATCCTGTGCATCATTCTAAGACGAAACATATCGACATTCGGTATCACTTTCTAAAAGATTATGTTGAAAAAGGTTTGATAGATTTAAAGTATGTTAATACAGAAAATCAAGTTGCTGACATTTTCACCAAACCGTTGGATGAAAATAGTTTCAACACGTTAGTTTCAAAATTGGGCATGTTGAATTTAAGTATTTAAATGTCTTTTATTCTATCAATCAAAATCTGCACATTTAGAGGTTTAATATCTGATTTGACAAGTTATGAACTACGGATGGTTCATACATGTAGGGGGAGAGTTAATTGCATTTTACTTTTATCTGTTTTGTTATAATTCTGAAAATTCAAAAACAAGTGCAAAATATTAAAAAGGCAAAAAGATTTTTTTTCTTCTTTCTCAAATTGATGCTTGGTTTAAGGGGGAGTTTTTTTTATATTTTCTTTGTCTTTGTTTTTTGTTAAAAAATGGTCAAGAGAGAAAATGTTCAAAATTTTTACAAGTTAAATGAAAAATTGGCAAATTCCGACACATTTTATGTCGGATTCCGAGAATTTTTAAACTCTTTTTGTGTAGGAATTACAAATTCCGACATAAAACTCAAAGATTTGAAAATTTCGATACATTTTATGTCGGAATCCGAGAAAGTGGATCTCCATTCATACATTCCGACACATTTTCTCGGAATCCGAGAGTTCATATGTGTTTATAAGCTTCAAACTCTCGGAATTTTGACTTTTTCTCGGTTTTCTCTTTCGAAATTGACCAAATCTCTCTGTACAATCAAAATTTCAAAAAGCTTTGGATTTCTTCAAGTTAATCAGATCTAGATCGGTTTTCAGTTGTGATTCTCATGGTACAATTCTTTTTTCCTACTTCATATCCCATATTTGTGTATTTTAGATCTAAGATGTAGAAAACCCTAACTGTCGATGCTTCTTTAGGACGATTTTGTGTTTATTTGTTGTTAGTTGGCTTGTTAATAACACTGGTATGCTTAGATAACGTGTTACATGTGTTACCATGCTTAGATTTTCATCATTTACATCTGTTTGAGTACGATTTGAGAATCTGTTCTTCGAGTTTTCGCATATCTGGTTTACGGGTGTTAGTTTTGGGATGTAATCATGCTAAACAAACTCTAATGGGGATAAGTGTAGAGTTAAAAATGATTAGAATGACAAAGGGTACAATCGACTTTGGTTTGTATGTTCAAAATCATGGGTTGGATTGAGTTCATGAACTGCTATGAATCTCTCGGAATTCAACATTCCGAGAGTTTTCATCATTTGAAAAACAAACAAGTGTTTTCTCGGAATCTATGATTATCTCGGAATTTGACATTCCGAGAGTTTATCTTATGAAACCACCAAGTATTTTCTCGGAATCATTGATAATCTCGGAATCCTTGATTATCTCGGAATTCTTGATTATATCGGAATCCTTGATTATCTCGGAATCTCTGTTTTCTCGGATTCCTTATTATCTCGGAATCATTGTTAAATCAAATTATCTCGGAATCCTTGTTTTCTCGGATTTCTTGACATCTCGGAATTTCCACCATCAAGGAATTCTATCGGAATTTCCAAACTCTCGGAATTTCCAAGTCTTTTCTCGAAATTCCAGATTGTTTTGCTCGGAATTACATCTAAGTTCTTGTCAGAATCATCAATTCCGACAAAATACTTGGAGAATTTTTGAAAATTTTCAAAATTTTTCAAAGTTTAAATTTATTTTCAAAAGGAAGGAACAATCTCTTATAGTCTTATCTGCTGAACATCTGATAATTAACCATGGGTATTATTGTATATTCTTGCAGATGGCTAACCCTAGTAACCTTCCAGCATTTGTTCCCTCTGAACAAGTATTTCACCCAGACAACTACTTACCCAATCTTATGAATAATCATTGCTTTGACTCCATCACCACCACCACCACTCAATTCCCTATTCTTTTTTAGCTAATAGAAGTACACCCATTAAACCACATATTCTCCTACAACCCTATTGCTGATGGGGTAGAACCTTATGTACCCGAGGTCTATGTGCAACAGTTGTGGCACTCACTTTATAAAGTTGTAAATGATGAGGGAGAGGAACTTTTAGCTGGGCAAATAGAACAATATGAATTAACTTTTGGTGTTGACCAGCTACAGATGATGTTTAGACTACCATCTGAGAGGGGCACCTATGCTAACAATAACAAGTTTGATCCTATTCCATCGAGCAAGGCTATATATCCCCATGTGAAGGATCTGGAATTTAATGGGGTTTTGACCAAGAGTGTCCAATTCAAAAGAAACAATATGGTACAAATCTGGCAGTCTTTTTATGCAATTATCAATCGGTGCCTCACTAGCATATTCAAAGGAGTTGATGGAGCCAACTCAAGTTCTTTTCAAATTCTTGTGTCCATGGTCAAACACTGGCATGTAGATTATGCCTCTATTATCTTTCAGGAAATTTCAAAACAGTTCATCAAAAACAAATTCCTCAATAAGCAAAGAAGTTTCTTCCTTTCCCCAGGTTTCTCTCGATGATTGTTCAAAGCATAATGCTAGATCATCCAAATGACATCAATCGGAGGGATAATGATCCTCTGCCAACGGTGTATATCATGCAGAAATTGTACAAAATTGAAAAGACCTTTGAGGTCCAGGATTTTGTAATGCCTGCTGAATTAGTAATGTTGATGGATCTTCATGATCCTATAGTAAAGGCATACATTAGTGAGAATAATATTGTTCTTCCGGATCGACAAGAGCCTGTTGATCCTACCCAAAGAACAGTAGTACCCAAGGGTTCCGATTCTAGTAGTCAGTCGTCTTCGGGTGACACTGACGGGGGAGAGTCGAGAGAAAATTCTGAGAGGGGGGATGAAGTGGACGAGGTAGGTGAGAATGTAGGAGAGGGAGATAAGGAGGATAAAATGCCTATAGGTCTCTTACTTTCTAAGTCTCAACCTCAATCTCAAGAAACTCCTGAAAGAGGTGTTGAGATGAATGTAGACACTATGATTGTTACACCTGAGGGTGTTAACTTGGAAGGTCCAGCATATGAGCATGATGAATTGTTTGACATAGAATCTCTTGATACTGAGGGCTTATATGACATTATCACCATTGCTGGCCAAGTTAATGTAGATGAAGAGGAACAGTTAAAAGAAAATGAGAGTGTGCTGGGAGAAAAAGAATATAAGAGTGCTGAGAGTTCCCCAACCATAAATAGCTGGGAAACCACATCTTCCATCGGGTCTGACAGGGTCAGTCCTGGTGTTGAACAAGACTCTGGCATCCCACCAGAGCATGCACAAACCCCACCAAGCCACTCTGTTTCTTCTCAATAAGAAATAGTTTCAACTTCTCACGGGGCTTTAACACATAATCTACCGAAGTCTCCTTCTGAGACAGTAGGTATTGAAACAGGTGCCATTTCTCCCCAGGCTACCGACTTTCATTTTGAAGAGCACATTACAAGCCCAATTCTTTCTAAACACAAGGATACTTCTATACCATCAACTAGGATCCTACCTGAAGGACCTAGCAGAACATCTATAGAAGCTACTCTTCGTAGACTTCAAGGATTAGATGGAAATCCCGCCACAGTCAACCCTGATACAGCTGTGCATGTGGGTGGCTCAACTTCTGAAGGATTTGTTCCTCCAGTTGTTTCAGTTTCAACGAGCAATCTAGGTGATCCCGGTTTTGTTACACCTTCAAAAGTTTCTCAGGTTGCCTTAGAATTTGTTTTAAGGCTGACCTTGAAACTTCTTTGTCTTCCGTTCATGCTAAAATTGATTTTGTAAATGAGAAGTTAGACAAGCTACTGGCTAAACAAGGCCCTGATGTGTCGGTGGACAAGTTGAAATCCCAGTTGTATGCAAAGCTGATGGCTAGACCAGATAATAATGACGAAGATGCTACTCTCGTTGATTTACTAAGAAATGAATACAAGAAATTAGATTTTGAAAGTTTTAAGAAGGAGATGAGAGATAGCATGGCAGCTTTTGGAGTTGCTTTCCACAAAAGAATGGATGCCATGGATTCCGTTAAGGATGTTGAGGGTAAGGCTCCTCCAACTATTGTTCAGGGGGAGACTTCAGGGAGAATTAATGCTGAAGAGGAAGCTGCAATTGCTGCTGCACTTAAAGCTTCTCTTGAAACCTGTCAGGCACAAGGAAAGAAACAGAAACATAATGACCAGGATCCTGATCCCGATCATTCTGAGGGGAATAACCGTGCTGCTAATGTGCCTATCGTGCCTATCACTTCTTTGATATCAAAGCTACCTGCTGCTTCGTCTTTACAAAGCAAACAACCAACACCAAAGAGAGGCAGAGGTAGAGGTAAAGGAAAAAGGAAAATAGCCTTAGCTGATGAAGAATAAGAGGATACAGATAGACTGGTGGATGATACATATGACTTTCTTACTAGTGCAGGTTCAGACTTTGATGTTTATGGGTCATTTGTAGCAGAATCTGGTGAACATGGAAAAGAATTAACTCTTCAACAACAGATAAGAAAATTCAAAGAAACAAGGACTGTGACAACACCAAGGGTTGAAAAGCCTGAGGTTGATGAAGTTCCTACTCTTGAACCGTTCAACATTGAAAATGTGCTGAGGATAACAGAGAAGTAGATGACTTGTTTCCTCCATCTCCGGGCAAATTTAGAAAAACAGCTAGAGATCTGTTAAGAGAACAAGATAAGATGAAAAGATTGAAAAAGCTTAAGAGGGGAGCAGAGTGGAGGGTTCCTAAAAATTACAATCCAGATCCCATTCTGACTTCAAGCATGAGGGACATCAGGAAAAGAGTGGTATTAACTACAAAGGCTCTAAATAAGACAAACAGAAATTGGAATGCTTTTGATGTTGCAGTGGCTTTTCTTGAAGAGAAAATTGCTGAGATTTATTCCGAACAAATTCAGGAGGAATTACCTATCAATCTACTCGGGGTGACAGATGTCTCTGATGCAGGTAGAAGACTGATAATGAATTGGCATGGTAAATCAAGAGATCAAGTGGCTTCCAAACATCCAGTTTCTAAAGTGAAGTGCTCATTTGGAAAAGTTCTTAATGTGATTTGGGTTTACTTCTCTGTGCAAAGAATAGATCAGAAATCTTACTGGTTTAGTCAAGTAGATCTGAAACACTTAAGCTTGGAGGATGTTGAACATATGATGGACGAACTTGAAGTAAAGAAACACAGTTCCAAAGCAAACAATAAAGGCTAAAAGATCTTGCTAGACTTTATGAAGCAAAGAATTCGGCTTGCTGAGAGAAATGACATCCAGCTTGGTGCAGAGGCAGACAAAGCTAAGATCAATGTTCTGAAGCCAAACACCACACATCCCATAATTGAAGAGCTAGAAATGTTTCAAACTATTTGGAGGGATGATGAGACTGGAGAAGATGATGGAATAGTTCTCTTCATCAGCAAGAAGGAGAAATTTTTTCTAAGGACCAAGGAACTCAATGTTTATTCTGATGGTTCACTTAGAGTCTGGCTTATCAAGATCAGAGAGCACAGCTTCAGCCTCAAGGATGACTTTGATCAATCTGCAAGAGTAAGCATGACTGATATTATGGAAAAGATAGAAGCTAAGATGCTAGAAAGAGCTACTCTTCGTAGATGGCAAAGAATCTTGGGTGAACGGAACATAGACTAGATCAAATCAAGGGGGAGATTGTTAGATCTAGATTTTATGATTAGATCTATTCTATATTTTGTGTAAATAGTACATTTTATGTAGTTAGTATAAATAGTTTGTAAACATTGACTCTATGTAACTTTTGACATATGCAATAGAAGAAACACACACATTAAGGTGTAATTGTCAAACTCTCTCTACACACACACATACGGATCACACTATACACTCATTCAATACCTTTCACTGTTGTATATGTAGCTTTAATAGTTGTACGTTGACTTTAATTGGCATTTTGTTGTTAAATGTAGTATACATGTTGTAAATGGTGTATTTTGTGTTAATTGGTGTTTTAAACGTGAAATGGTGTTAATTGGTGTTAATTGTGGATAAAAATGTAGTAATATGAAAAGTGTCAGAAATTGACCAAGTCGATAAATAGTTGAACGGTTTTAGATAATGGTTCCAAAAATATCTCCGTTAGTTGAAACGGATAAACCTAAGTTGTGTTTTAAGTTGAAAAGGAGAACAAAATACCTGTGAGGGGTATTAGCTAACTAAGTCGGCCTATTGTTCTTATCTGTGTCCTCTGTTGACACAAAACACATACTAAACACACACACAAACTCACGATAACACACACACACTAGAGCTCTTGATCTTTTGAAGAAGAAATCAGTAGCAAGCCTTTGGAATTCGATTTTAATTGCTGGAGTGAGCTTTAATATGTCCTACTTTTTCTAGTTGGTAAGCTTTTGTGATCAAGAACTTGCTTTTTGTCTTTTGGAGAAGATGACCTAAATTTGTAGTTTTAATTGTGTTGTAGTGTTGAGTTTGTGTCCA
This sequence comes from Pulicaria dysenterica, assembly GCA_947179395.2. NCBI lineage: Eukaryota > Viridiplantae > Streptophyta > Magnoliopsida > Asterales > Asteraceae > Pulicaria > Pulicaria dysenterica. The sequence goes on along the minus strand of OX359288.1, from coordinate 61,251,550 downwards.
AAACGTGTTAGTAGGTTCATATGTATGTTAGAAGTCGAGTATAAACACTTGAATACGGATTCAAGTTGATTTTGATGTCAAAAGTGTGATTTGCAGCTGCTGTGTTCGAACAGAGCAAGAACACACTGTAACAGTGGTCCTTGCGGTCACAAGGGGGGTATGTAGTCCTTGCGGTCGCAGGCATTGGGTCTTGCGGTCGTAAGGGGGTCGTGTCATGGTTTACCACCTACGGGTGAAGGAACGAAGCTTACGGGCGTAGGTACATAGCCTGTGGCCGTAGGTACCCAAGGAACAACCCTTGCGGTCGTAGGGATTATTCCTTGCGGCCGTAAGAGTGGGTGAATTGGGAAGGACCCTTGCAGTCGCAATGAGATCCCTTGCGGTCGTAAGGATGGGCTTGAAATGGCGCTTGCGGCCGTAAGGAAACCCCTTGTGGTCGCAAGCAAGGGTTTTATGCTGACAGCTTTGTAGTCTTGTGCTTTTAGCCTCGTCAATTGTCGTTGATTGGTTTCTAAGCCTGAACCTAATGTGTAGGTGATTCGGACGACTCTGTGTGTTCTTGGGATTCCCGAATTCATATCTGCCTCCTGTAATCTCGAGGTGAGTACCGGTTTCCCATGAGTCTCAGTAGGTAAGTTATCTGTTGTACATGTTGACACGTGATTGGTGTATTGATACGTGAGACACGAAGTATGCTATGATAGAGTTATATAAGCATGCTTGTTTATTAGTATGAAAGATATTGTTGTGATTATATGCGCGCATGAACTGGATCCTTACTGGATCAGCTATTTGTTTATGAGATTCTGTCCGGACACTGAACGGGTGAACAATTGAGGTCAGTCAGGTAGATGGGTGATAATATCTGGTTGGGTTCCCAGGGTCCTTAGGGACTATGAATTGGGGAACTAACGGTACTCAGGATTATACGCCTGGGTATGGCTCTACAGGCCGCCGTTCCTCTATGGAATTGGGTTCCTTGCTTAGGCTGGAACCAGCATGATAGACAGAGTGTACCACGTGGACTGCTTTTCGCTCCCCCACTGGTGCAATTGGTTGCGACTGATTCCACGGCTTGGGTTGTTGAGCGGGGCTAGCTACCCTGCGAGACACGACTCCTGCTAACATGATTGGCGCGCCGCAAGATGATAGGATAGCCTTGTGTGCTGTTCTTATATGTGATAGCCTGCTTATTGATGCTTATGTGTAATTGGTGCTCACTAGCTAGTTATAGCTAACGGTGCAAGATTTCCCTTTTTCTGCAGGTTGATGCTAGAGGCCTAGTGAGGCGGGAACTGTTGGTAGTCTTTTGTTGTAATTATCTTTTGGGAACACGTTTGTTGTACATATGTATCCGATGGTCGGAACTAGTAGGTAATGCTTGTAGGTAACGAACTTGGCTTATTCTTTTGATGTAATTAAATAGCCGAGTCAATTAACGTTGCTTTTGTATATGGCGTTTAACTCCGCTGCACGCCATTGATAATAGTTGTTAAAAAGTTTAAATTAACTCTAATTTTAAGCTCGTTAGAGATGACGTTACACTTAACAAAAAGGGTTTCATGTATTAATCATCTTCAAATTTCTTAATACATAGAACAATACTTAAAACATATTTTTTGACAGTTGAATACTTTTTTTGAGTCTCATTCCATGCACCAGAAAAATATGTAACTAATTCTTCTTTAGCTTGATCATTAATCTTTTGCTTAAAAATTCCTCCAAATCCTAGGTCACTAGCGTCTGTTTCTACAATTATTTTTGCATCTGGCTGAGGAATATTAAGATATGGTAAATATTTAATTTTTTGTTTAATTTGTTTGACAACCTTGATGTGTTCCTGAGTCCATGGTTCAGGATTTTTTTTAGTCTTTTGTAAAGGGGTTTAAATATTATTCCTAGATCTTGGAAAAAATCATGAACATAATTTAAACATCCTAAAAATCTTTGTAGTTGAGTCTTATCTTTAATTTCATCTAGAAATTTATTTGCAAATTCCAAACTTCTTTGAATTGGTCTAATAGTTTTGTTAATAATTTCATGACCTAAAAATCTAATTTGTGTTTGAAAAAGACTCATTTTTTAATCAGAAACAACTAGTCCATTTTTATGAATTAAATCATAAAAAATGTTTAGATGTTTAAAATGTTGATCAATAGATTTAAAAAAAATTAAAACATCATCTATGTAAACAATTGCAAAGCTGTTTATAGGAATAGTGATGTCAAATCATACAATCCATATCACTTCTTAATAGACAATATGTCGATATTATACCTTATGTATGTCGATACCTTATGGTGTCAGAGCCATGTGCTTTTAATAAAAATTGATTAATCAATTTTGGATGGTTATGTTATTAGAAGATTTATATATTCGATTCAGTATCTCAAAGATTAATTTTTTGAAAATTTTATGGTTTGTGAGAACATTAAATACTCTAATGTTTTTAAAATGATATCATTAGAATTTCTATTATTGTCAGTGTTAATAATTATTGTTTGTTGGATTAGCGTAAGAGACACAAGACTATAAGACGTCCAACCAGACCACAAAAATGAAACACTGTAGATATTCTTGATATTAAAACATTAGAAAAAATTAATTTCTTAAAAATCATATTATTTATAAAAAATTACTCTTCATGATCACTGAAAAAATAATGAATTTATTTTCTAAAAAACATAATTATGACAAAGATACTAATGAAGAAACTGATTTACATATGAATTCTGTTGAGTTTCATATTTCTGATATTGAGCAAAATTTATCAAATTGGACAATTCCAAAACAAGAAATTAGTACAATATGCAAAATAGGAACATTTGATTTTCTACAAGGATATTCAATCAAAGCAAGTGTACAGACTATATCAATCAATAAAGATTATGATAATTTACATCTATTATCCAAAACAGCTATAATCCAACGTAGAAAGAAATATAAATATCTACATGTTGGTTTAGTACAAATAGCAGTCAAACTATTGTTTAGATTAGGAATAGATGCCCCAGTCCTTTTAATATTAAGAGATGCTAGACATACTAATTTTCAAAATTCAATATTAGCTATGGCTGAAACTAATATTTCAAATGGTCCTATATACTTTAATTGTTATCCAAGCTTTTCAGTAGGATTATTTGATCCAAATATTATTGATACTTTGATTCTAACAATCAAAACAAAAAATTTAGAATTCAAAGAAAAAACTAAAGCTATTGCAATTATATATAGAATTTGTTATAAAACTATGTCTTCAACAATAGAACCGAGAACTAAGATAGCTAGTCCAAAAAATGAAACTATAATTTTTGAACCAAATCCACAACATACTAAAATTCAAACACCAAAACGTCTCAAATGAAATGAGATAACTCAATCCTGTCATTGGAATTTACAAGATATTAATATATCAAAACCTATAGGAGACTCTAGTAGGTTATCTAGTGTTTTAGAACATGAGGACGGTTCTATAGATATTAATTTCGAAAATACTCAATTTATTCCTATAAGACTTTCTACAGGGTCAATTAGTAGCACAATAAATTTAAGTCCCGTAGTCCATCCGCAGTGGCATAGGTTCACTACGCGTGCCCGGCAAGTCCAGTACCGATCGGGGCACGACTCCCTCTCGACACAAACCCCCGTGGTATGTCCGCTATAGATACTCCGACATCTGTCGTTTAGGTGGAAGTACAAACGGTGCCCCATCGCTATGCCCTCCTCCCACTAACATGGTGGTATGCGCGTTGACCTCATCATCGTCGGTTATACACCACTCCAGTGTACAAGTAAACCATGTGTTGTCGAGGTTGTCTATAAAACCCGACAACTAAACATCGATGTGCTAGCAAAAACCTAGAAGGCACACTACCCTACTAGGCATCATCGCTACATCTTAGGAGTATGTCTACACCCACCCGCAAGGCATCAATAATCATAAAGCAATCATCACAATTCAATCATAAGCATCGTCAGAGTTCATCACATAGCATTGTTAAATAATTAATTAGATTCGTCGTGTTCGTCATAAAATATTTTCACACATTTACATCTATAAAAGTCATTATAAACATCGTTAATCATTTCGAAAATGATTTTGTCTCTGTACTCGGTTTTAGAAAATTCTGAACTTACCTGGGATTGCGTGTAACACTGAGTAATCAGTTCAACTCTACCGTGGCACCTAAACACATAAAAATAACGCTACTAAGTAAACACGAAACAAATACCCGAAAGTAACACGAGATAAACCACGACTGCTAGAAAAGCTCCACACCAAGCCATCCTTTGATCTCGCCAACTTCACCTAACCAAGCTCAGTTCGCTAAGTCCAAGATCAGTTCGCTAGGTCCAAGATCTGTTCGCTAAGATCAGTTCGCTAGGTCCATGTTCAGTTCGCTAAGATTAGTTCGCTAAGTTCCCTAGCCAACCTAAGTTCGCTAAGTCACCTAGCCAAGTTCAGTTAGCGAACGTCACCTACTGCCCTCGAAGTCGACTACGCAACAGGAGAGAAAACAGGTGATGATCCATCATCTTCTACCCCTCTAATTGCATGATTTAAGCACCAATACATCTTATTTACATGATAAATTAAAAACCCTAAACAACAACTAAACATCTAATGCATAAATCTACGTCAATTCACGGGTTTAAATTCAAGAACCAAAAACCCTAGTAACACCATTGTCGATGAAACACAACCTCTCAATCCATCGACACTTCAAACAAAACCAATCTATAACTCACAACTAATGGTTTGATTACTTACTTGATAGGTAAAATCCTCGATTCAGCTTGCTCCTCTCCCAATCGATCGTATGAAGGCCTCACGTACTTTCTCTCGATTAAGAAACTGCCGTGAATAAGGGTTACGGCTGCTAAAACGTGTTTAAAACCCTAACGAGGCTTAACTATCTCACTAATCACTAGTTAACCCCTCTAAGATTGTAGGACCGCTGGGGAACGGGGTTCTAAACTAAACTAAAACACCCTAATGCTAGGACTGATCTAGGATGAGAAATAGCGCGGAATTCTATTTCCCAAACCTCCTAAGGATACTATGATCTTCTTAGGTGTCCGGCACACAGTAACACTAAGAAACACACAGAGTAGAAACAAGAACACACTCTAAGAACTCACACAGAGATGCTTAAGGCTGCCCTTGGATTCGGATTAAACACACAGTATTCGTTTACGAGGCTTAAAGTCGCGATTTAGTAAGACTTAAGGTCTTATGAGGTCGATTACAAAGGCTCCCGTAAAATACTTGATTGATTCGTCGATTACGTAGGTTACTCGCTCGATTCCCGCGCTAATGCGAGATTATGCGGTATTTATAGAGTAATTAAAGTCACTACGCACGTGATGAACTTCACTGCGCACGTAGCTAGTCCAGTACGCACGTACTGGTTATTTTAATAATAATTAATTAGTTTTAAACCGACCTACTCACTACGTGCGTAGTGAGCTCCACTACGCACATAGTGGACTGACTTCGCACGTGGTGATTTCTCACACAGACTTAAACTTCCAAACACACATCAACACATGATTAAGTACTTGTAAGCTTAAGATAATCACATAGAATCACTAAGAATATATACACATGCAAACAATTAATCAAAACACATTTGAATTAATATTTCATGTATGTACTTTATTGATACGAACTAGGGATTCATAAAATATGCACCAACATACTCCCCTAAGACCTAGTTCTATCAATAACCATTTCACTAAGTAAACATTCACAAAGTAAAGTTCACTAAGCAAAAAATTCACACAGTAAATTTCACTAAGCAGAATTGCAAAATGCACACAATGAAATTTGCACAAAGCAAAACATCACAAAGCAAAAAGTACATAGCATGCTGCACACAGCACAATGCTATTGGAATACCTTTCGTTACACCCTTACCTGCACTAAGCACATTGTGAGCTGTAACCCGTATTTAGTGAATCCATTTCGCATCTGATGAGCTTCTCCTCTGTGAACCTTGATACTGTTAGTACTACACTCAGCAGCAACCAGTCAGTAATTTCAAGACCACTAATAAGCATCTAAGTACATCAAAGCGAAAAGAGAAAGTCTAAACAAATAACACACTAAAAGACATAAAAACATATCAATCCTCTTCGTATGTTTTGTTTATCAACTTCGTGCGTTTTGATTCACTTCGTGTGAGTCAGCTTCCTCACATAGAGTTGGCTCTTTTTCTCGATTGTCCTGTACTTAGCACACAGCTATTAGTAACTTCAGGGCAGATAAAAACGTTTAAGCACATGCAAACACAAGAAATTATATATATATAGAAAATAAACATACCAACAGAAATAAGAAACACACCAAAAATCTTTTTGTCTTTTTCTGATTAAAAAGGAAAAAGAAAATGCAGAAGTAAACTATTAACGAATTAAATCTTAAAGAACATAATTTAAAATACTAAGAAAATTGCAGGAATAAAATTACTGAAATTAAATCTTTTTGTGAGAAGGTTCCAAGATGGAATCAGTACCAGCACATCTATACTTAGTAGTCATTCATTTCAAAACCTTGGACATAAACATATTCTCTCAAACTCTGTCTGTCAACCTAACTTTCCTCAGATAATGACAGATTTTGTTTCAACATTTTCAGATTATCTAGACTGGATACACGGTTAAGACTATCTCTTTCAAAATCTCACAGTATTTTGATTCACTCAGTAGGTACACAACTTGATTACCCAACCACCATGCTTATGTGCTTTGTGATTTTGTCAACGCATTTTATGCTCTTTGACATGGAGGTCAATTTTTCACCTCTTCTGATAATTTTGTTGAGCTTTTGTCACTGCATTTTATGCTCTTTGACAATTCAACACTAATAGATCAATATAGCTTTTGTCACTGCATTTTATGCTCTTTGACAATTCAACATTGAAAGATCCTTGACATCTCAGATTGGGGTCAATTTTTCACCCTCTTTTACATTTTGCTCATAGTCATCTAAGCACATTTGGCATGGTAACAGGTGTGTGCAACAAACTAAGTCATTCTCAACTGTTATTGACTTATAGACTTGGAATGTCTTGATAGCTTAAATCTATGATTGATTTTCACATGCATAACCATTTATCAGTCTAGACTTTCCTTATATGTCTTACACACTATCTGTTTCTTATCTGATTCAATTAGATTTTCAGACATTTTTCTCAAGAATATGTACATGCCTTCAGTCCTAATTTTACTAGACGTACTTTGTATTGAAAGCCAGTGTACCATCATTTTCCATTTGAGTTGGATCAACTTCTCATTTTTGTTTTTCTGATTTTTTTTTTATTTTCTAAGTTTTCTGATTTTTTTTTGTATTTTCTAAGTTTTCTGATTTTTTTTGTATTTTCTAAGTTTTCTGAACTATCTCCCCCTAAAATACTAAAGAAACTAAAAACTAAGAAAATAGAAACGCAAAGACACACAGAAAATTAACTGAAAGACAAACGAACAATTTAGTCACACAGAAAATAGACACACAGTCACAAATACCTCACACTTGATTATAGCGATGGACACCCTTCACATAGAAGAATGAGTTAGAGAGCGTTAGGAACCCAAGCCCGAATAGTCATGGGTTTCCCGTCTTCTCCAATCACTGGAAGTTTCATCCAAGTTCCAATCTTCTCAGCAGCCTTGCTGAACCTGTCACTCGAATCCTTAGACATTTGAACACACAATTTGTTAGTCCACTTAGAAGTCTGATTGAGCGAAGATTTTCTTTTGTTAACAACTTCGGGATTTTTAGATTTTCTTATGGTATCCCCGTTTGTCTTTTGATGCTGAACTGGAAGAGTTGAGTTTTGATTGTTTTTAGTAAACGTTTTATTCTTTTGAAAAGTCTCAACTTTCCTGTTACAGCGCTGATGTGGCTGCTGATCACACTCGGAACTGAGGTGACCAGGTCTCCTACACACATAGCAAATCCTGTCTGGATATTGCTTTACAGAACCTTTCGATATCCTTTGAGATCGATACCCTAACCCTTGATGTTTGGGTAGGAGTTTGACCTCTTGGTACGGACGGGTATCAGGAGACTTTACACCCTCCTTTTCAAATTTCCGAAGGGCATCGCGGATACGATGCATCAACGGACCTTTCACATTAGAACTAGCCAACAGTTCTCTTATGCCTGATTCAGCCTTTTTCATTTCTTCTTGCTGAACCTCATTCTTCTGAGGCTCACCCACATTCTCGTCTAACTTTAAATCCTCTTTTGGGGTTGATGTATAAGATTCATCAACCTTTGTGAGTAGTGAGTCAGATTCAGAGTGAACATCATCATTCACCAGTTGATTTAACACTGGTGGTTGACATTTAGCATATAACTTTTTGTTCTTTTCTGAATCGGTACCTTGACCTTTCTGATCGATTATGTACTCAAATAAGTAAGAAGACGTGGAATAACTTTTGAGTTTTTGACTCAGAGTCTCATAATCGACCTTTGAAGTAGCAAGGTCTCGTTTCAGCCTATCAATCTCATTTATGTAAAACACGATAGCATCCTGTTTATTTAACAGAGCCACACCTAGTTCTTGCACCTGTTTGCCTAGACTTTCATTCTTTTCTTTTAATTGTTTTTCTCTTTCTTTGATTAACAGGTTTTTATCTAACTTAGATGTGAGCTCTGAAATAGTAGACTTCAATAACACTATCTGTTTTACATAGTCATTACAAGAACCACAAGGTAAGCCAAAAGTACATACCTTTTCCTCTGATGATTGACCACAACTGCACATCTTTTGGTTTGACTCGTTGGCACGAACTTTCACTGGAGTCTCTTCTGCAGCTGGAATCGGGGCTGGTTCATCATCAACGCTGGCAATTGATTCTTCCTCACTTGAGTAACTTTCTGTCTCGGATTGAGAATCTTCGTTCAACACATGAACATTTGCCACATTAATATCAGCACCATCATTCCCAAATTGTACTGACCAGTCAATTCCCTCGTCCTTTTGAACAACTGCCATTGCCTTAGCCGGTGTTGGAGTTGATTCAGACTTTATGGTTGTAGAGGAAGATGATCTGCTGCCAGGACTGGTTTTGAACGGATACCTTGGTCCCATACTCTTTTGCTTATCACATTCTCTCGCGAAATGACCTTTTTCACCGCAATTATAGCATGTTACCGCAGATTTATCAAAACCAAGTTTGGTATCCTTTGTTGCTGATATTGACTTCCCTGTTCTTTTCTCATATGCCCTCGCCCTTCTGACTAAGTTAGCATATGACCAGAGGATATCTTGTCTCTCCATCTCATCGTCATCAATATGGTCATAATCCTCTTGAGTCAGATGAGCATTACCAATCTTCCCCTTCAGTAGATCATCATAAGAGGAGACTAGTGCACTTAGCATGCTCATATGTGTTTTAACTTCATCTGCACTCCCATACTTGAAATGCTCGGCATTGAATCCAGAAGTAGACACAGTATAGGATGACCCAGAAGATGAGGCTTCAGGTTTAGATCTGCCAGAATCATTCACATTACTCAAATAGGCAGATTGTAAGGGGGCATTTGAAGAAGTGGATGACGATACAGGTGTCCCAGAGTAGTAGAGAGAAGGATTTTGTTGATAACTGGACATGGAATCCAAATTTTGTTCCTCCTGCTCTTGCTCTTTCAACTTGGTGGTGAAATCATTTAGATCCAACCCGTCAAAACCACCACTATTCTTCAATATCATAATATATGGCCGCCAGCTCTTGGGCAAGGCTTTTGCCAAAATTTCCACCTGCTGCTTCTCTGGAACAGTAACACCCAGACTGTCCAGTTCACTGAGAAGATGATTATATCTTGTAATGAGAGAAGGAATTTTCTCATCTCTCGTAGCCATGAAATGGTCTAATTCCTTCTTTAATTGACTTGCTTTAAGTTCCTTCAGTGCAGCGTTTCCCTCGTTCCTCTTCTCAAGGGCTCTCCATAGACTGTAGGAAGTTCGATACCTCCTAAACTGGTGGAAAATCTCGTTGGGAATCGCCTGAATTAGTTGAGCATATGCCTTCTTTTCGGCATTGTAATTGGTCTGCTGTTCGACAGTCATCTTGTCGTAAAGGGTTTCAATGTTTCCCTCCCCTTTCGGAACCATATACTCAACGTTCATGGCTCGCCGCAATCTACAGTCAACCCCATCTAGAAAGATTTCGAACCTGGGCTTCCACATAGGATAGTCCTCCATGGTTAGCAATTTCGGCACTTTGTTTATACTGCCCATTTCTGTTTCTAGTAAAAGGTTGTTTAAGACAGTGGTTTGTTTAGAGGCCATTTAGATTGACTTTGAGAACCAAGGCAGCAAGCACACAGAGTAAAAAATGATTTTGAGAGACCACACAGATTCAATACGCACGGAGTGGGAAGTCACTTCGCACGAACACACAGAACAACGCACGAAGCACACAAACTATACTACGCACGAATTGAAACCTAGTACGCACGGAGTGAAACCTAGGACGCACGGAGTAACAAGGTAAATTTTTAAAGACAAGCTAAACCACACAGACTCAACTCGCACGAACTGGACACACGACGCACGCGTTGAGTACCTACTACGCACGGAATGAACACACAGCTAATCGAAGAGTCTAGAAGATCTACGACACACTTCGCACGCACAAAGCTTACTACGCACGTACTGGGAGCTCACTACGCACGAACTAGCACACAGTTCGCACGGGTAACACTCAAACAGATTACGTAAAAACACGACCTTTTTAACGCAAAACGACCTATTTTCGACCTACTAACCGGTTTAAAAACGACGAAAAGGACAAACACACAGGCCTAATCGACACCTAGATCACGAAATCCTAAAGGAAAAGTGATCAATCAAAGCACAAGGCTCTGATACCACTTTGTAGGACCGCTGGGGAACGGGGTTCTAAACTAAACTAAAACACCCTAATGCTAGGACTGATCTAGGATGAGAAATAGCGCGGAATTCTATTTCCCAAACCTCCTAAGGATACTATGATCTGCTTAGGTGTCCGGCACACAGTAACACTAAGAAACACACAGAGTAGAAACAAGAACACACTCTAAGAACTCACACAGAGATCCTTAAGGCTGCCCTTGGATTCGGATTAAACACACAGTATTCGTTTACGAGGCTTAAAGTCGCGATTTAGTAAGGCTTAAGGTCTTATGAGGTCGATTACAAAGGCTCCCGTAAAATACTTGATTGATTCGTCGATTACGTAGGTTACTCGCTCGATTCCCGCGCTAATGCGAGATTATGCGGTATTTATAGAGTAATTAAAGTCACTACGCACGTGATGAACTTCACTGCGCACGTAGCTAGTCCAGTACGCACGTACTGGTTATTTTAATAATAATTAATTAGTTTTAAACCGACCTACTCACTACGTGCGTAGTGAGCTCCACTACGCACATAGTGGACTGACTTCGCACGTGGTGATTTCTCACACAGACTTAAACTTCCAAACACACATCAACACATGATTAAGTACTTGTAAGCTTAAGATAATCACATAGAATCACTAAGAATATATACACATGCAAACAATTAATCAAAACACATTTGAATTAATATTTCATGTATGTACTTTATTGATACGAAATAGGGATTCATAAAATATGCACCAACAAAGATCACATAATTACAACTTTAGTCCTTGATCTTAATTCTTATTTAAATTACACATTTAATACATTCAAAAAATTTCCAAACACATAACTAAATTTCAAAAATCGCATTTAATGCTTAACTAACCTCGAGATATCCGGTCGTTACACATAGTGCCATTACCTCCAGGTAAACGTTCAATTGGTTCTCGTTGGGTATACAAAATTAAAACTAAATCAGATGGCTCAGTTGAGAGGTATAAAGCTACACTTGTTGCTAAAGGGTATGCTCAAGAGTATGGCATGGATTATGAGAAAACATTTGCTCCTGTTGCAAAAATGAGTACTATTTGCACATTGATGCAGTAGCTTCTATATCTAAATGGAAGATATTTCAAATGGATATCAAGAATGCTTTTTTGAATGGTGAGTTACATGAAGAAATGTATATGACCCTACCACCAGGTGTCTCTCATAAATCTGGTGAAGTTTGCAAACTTCGAAAGGCATTTTATGGTCTCAAACAAGCACCTCATGTTTGGTTTGAGAAATTTTCTACATCAATTATCTCTCTTGGATTTGTGGCTAGTCATTATAATTCTGCATTGTTTGTAAGGAAAACCAGCGTCGGGCATATTTTGCTATCTTTATATGTTGATGATATGATTATGACAGGTGATGATTATGATAGGATTGAGTCCTTAAAGTCTGAGTTGTCTCATCGTTTTTCTATGAAAGAATTGGGACATTTGCGTTATTTTTGGGGATCGAGGTTGCTTCTTTGTCAAAAGATTACCTTTTGTCTCAGTTAAAGTATATAGCTGATCTATTTGAACATGCTCGTTGATATCGCGTTATTTAAATATATATTCTACGTGATATCTGGGTATTTTTAGCTTCATATTGTTCAAAATATGTCAAAAAGGTACTTATTACCTTTGTTTATCATTTTCAGGTAAAAAAGTCGAGAGTTGAAGTAATTTGAAGCTTAAACGAGAGAAATGAAGAAAATGAGAAAAGCTGTCAGATCCGACACACCTCCACTGTTTTGATCATATCTCGCTCGTTTGAACTCGAAACGAGGAAATTAAAATAAACAAATGGTGATTGCCATTCTTTTGTGTTATGGGCCGAGAAGGCCCAAAGAAAAGCAACATTAAACGTAAAGAAGGAAAAGAGGTTGGTGGAATTAATTGTTGAAGGCCATACATTTTGATGAAGAAAACGGCGGCTGCTAACCTGCTATTTACTTTCTATCATGGGCCGATAAGCCCATTGCACAATTAACACAACTACGGGACTACGAGAGGCGATGGATATATATTTCACCTGTTTGAGGAGCCGGAAGTTCTTACAAAGGATGAACCATCGACCTTCGTTGAACCAGCACCTAAGTTAGGTTTAGAACCAAAACCCGTTTGGGGACCTTCACTTCTTGAAAGAGAAGATATTGAGAATTGTGCAGATGAAATCTTGAATTATTTAGAATTTCTATTATTCGAGGAGGAAACTGCAAAACCAGCTCAGGAGGTAACCATGGGATCTTGTGAGGAGTTAAAGTTAGGGTATGGAATTCCTCCTGCATCAGGGACCCTTTGGAACCTGTCGTGTTGGGAGAATGTTCAGGGGGTTAGATATTTAGAAGGCATTGGGAGCCAGGTGAAGTCTTTGCTTGAGTCACGATCGAGTTCACAATCTAAGGGGAGGAACCAGGATTCAGAACGCAGCGATGATGTATTTTGAGATCAAGAAGGGTGAGCGAAACGCGTCCGCAACAGCGTTGGGAGTTGGTAAATCATACATATATCCTGGTATGTATGAATATTACCACCCGCACTTTATTGCGAGTGTGGGGTCGTTCGTTCAAATTCATAGTGCATAAATTTGGAGTCAAGCTAGAGACTAGAACAAAAACAAGCGCTTCTCGGGAGACAACCCGTGTTTAGTTTAGGTTTTTCATTCTTCTTTGTTTTTATTTCTTTCCCTTTATGTTCCAACTTTGTGGGTGTGTTGACTAGAAACCCTCACGAGACTACAACTCGTCCTCTCGGGCTACTGATGGGTTTAAAGGCTTGTTGCATACGCTAAATGCAACCATGATTCCTACTAAAGTGAGTTAGGTTTGTTTGCTTTTCGTGTGTTTAGTTGTTTGGTTCTTAGCCTTGATCTATTTTAACCTTTGCTCCGAGTGTTTTCTTGCAGGTGGTGATTACATGGAGTACGCGCTCATGCTGGCATATTGCTCAGCCTGATCTTTTATTGCTCCATATGTTGTGTGAATACCCGAAGGGAGTTTTTTCTAATCTTTTTCTACCCTCGTTTTTATTTTGTCTTTATGTACAATGGGGACATTGTACAATCTAAGTGTGGGGTAGGGGTTAGAAAAAGATTCTTCGCTTGAATAATATTTGTCCTTGATTAAATCATGATGGTATTTGGGCTGTAATTTTTATACTTTAATATCATTCGAGTACGTAAGGGTTATATATTAGTTGAAGATGTCATTTGTTTGATTTGTCAACAAGTTCGGAGGTTATACTTAGTATTTATGCATAGTATTTAGTGGCTTTTCACTGTTCCTTAGATATTTCGATTTATGGTAACCAACTTTTAATATTTGAATTATATAAATAAATGGTTAAGCCCTTTTTGAATCTAAGCTTAACAAAAATAGGCTGAGATTCAATTTTCTCTTTTACTAATCAGATGCTTGCAAAAGAAAAAAAAAGAAAGAAAAAAATCCAATGAGCAAAAAGAAAAAAAAAGATGAAATGACTGAAAAATATAAGTCAAATAAGTGGTCTTTGGAACTCGAACGAGTATGCTCTGAGGGGTGTTCTACACCTAACCACCTAAAGCCAAATGGTTTGGGATTGGTTGGGTTGAAAGCTCGCTACATGGGTTCCATCGAAAGTCATAGACTTATATAAAAAATAGAGCTTAAAAGATCAAATGCATATGTCAAATAAAATTGGAAAATTTGCAATAAGTCTTGAGGTTGAAGGATTCCTAAAAGGTAAATTAACCATCAAAGATTCATTAATTAAGGGTTGGTTACTTATAAAAAGAGAAAGGACTTAGGATGGTAAGAAGTTAAGAGAGGATCAAAACACGAGTATATACATAAGTCTAGGTATAATTGAGGCTGTGAGATTGTTTGGTTGAGATGGTTACTTGCAGACATGGATGTTAGTTTGAATCATCCTACGCCTCTACATTGCGATAATAGAAGGGCTATTCAAATTGCTCGCAACTCCGTTTTTCATGAAAGAACCAAGCATATTGAAACGGACTGTCATTTTACTCGTCATCATCTTCGGCTTGGAACCATTTCCTTGCCGTTTGTTCCTTCCGCTCAACAGATTGCAGATATATTCACCAAGGCGCATTCAGTTTTACGCTTCCGTTTTCTATTTGACAAACTTTCATTACATTTGACAGTAGCATTATGAGTTTGAGGGGAGATGTTATCTTAATAAAGCCCATTTAGCTAGGCCCATCTGTTAGCTAATAGGGTTTCTAAAGTTTTCTTATATATAGGCTCTTTCTTTGTATTTTATATATTGTACTTTTTGATCATAAATAATATTTAGCATTTTCTCTCTAATTTCAACACTTAGTGTTCATCTTCGTCTTTGTAACCCCCATATTATGTGTATGTAATCATTCAAGCTTTAACTCTTGGAAGCTAATAGAGTATGTTTACCATTCCCTTTCTTTGTATTTACCTCATTATCTTCAAGAATTAAGTACACATAGTATTGATATAACAGCACTTTCCAAAATATAAAGTAATGGCTTTGACCAAAAATCTACTTAAAGGATTGTGCAGTGACTTTCTTTCTGTTGCCTTTTCTTCATTCTTTTTTGTGGCTTCAAAGCAACCTTAATTGCGGTATCAAAGACAGCCTTGACATTCTGTAAAATTTACAATACTCGAGTTAGTGATGAAAATTTGTGATAAAAATTTACAATTCTGAAAATAGAGCAATAACTAGGTGTAAAATGCTTGGCCTTTGCCAGTACAAACTTGCTGTCATGAACATATATAGCCTTATAATGCACCTTTTACATAAAAGTGGCATAACTAACATCAAGTATATACTTTATACGCTAGGACACATATATAAATATAAGATTAGTAAACCAAAAGTGGATTCATTGATACCTTTTGAGTTTTGGAACTACACTCTACATAAGCAGCTGCACCAATCATATTCTTGAGATCCTGTCCCTGAAGATTTTGACATATGTGGTCACTTTTAGAATCATTGTATTATTCATATAGAGGGATGGGATTGCACAAGTAATCAGCGGTGTGATGGCCGACAACCCTGCATGATCGGTCCAGCGTGAGGTTGCCGCCATGAAAAATTCTACACTTTCTTATATGTGTGCATATAATGAGTTGATCAATGTAACTTTTTGATTAAGTAGGGTTTGAGTGTGATACTTAAGTTATAGTCAATGTGACGGAGGAATAAATGATGTGACACTAAGTGTTGGAGTGATGAAGTCCGACCCATCTTTGTATTATTGTACGTATAACTATCATCTTTGGTAAAAAAAGCTAAGATTATTTCTTTCCAAAACAAAATGTTGTGTACCTCAGAGATTGTAACTGGAGTTGCATCAGGATGATTACCCAAGTATTCCATATCATCTCTTAAGTCTGCAGCATATGTTTTTAGTGTTTTCAAATGGATTAATTCGAACGTTACAAAATAAACCTTACTTCGAAAATACACACACAAAACAATAATAATAATAAAATAAAAAAACCGGACTTTTCCTCATGGCCCGGTTGGTTAATTAAACTTGTATATAACTCACCAAGTTTAGTTCCCACAAGGACTATAGGTACTGATGGTGCATAGTGTCTGAGCTCCAGAATCCACTATTATATAAAGAAATTAGAAAATGTAAAATATAATAGGTGAATAACTTTTGTTATACAATTTTGTGTTCAAAATTCTCTTAGAAAACAATTAAAAGTGAAGAAAACCTTTCTGTAGATGTTCTCATAACTTGCTTTGTTGATAAGAGAAAATGCCAAGAGAAAAACATTTGCTCCTCTGTAACTAAGTGGTCTTAATCTGTTGTAATCCTCTTGTCCTGTATGATTCAATCTTGCAATCCATGATATTAGAAATGATAGATTTATAATATATTCAATCTAAATATTATTTTTAATTTTTCATGCAAAGAAAAACAGGTGTTTCTGAAAATAATAACATATGTAGGGGAAATTTAAATTAAAAAGATAATAGAAGGAAAGAGTTTGATTATATTACCAGCGGTATCCCATAAGGCAAGGTTCACAGTACTCCCATTAACCACCACATTAGCACTGAAGTTGTCAAATATTGTGGGAACATAATCCTACCAGCAAAAACATTTAAGCATATAAGAATATACACATAAACAAAATGAACATAATAAACCTAAAGATCTTAAAATGTGTCTAGTTTTTATCAAGTTTGAACAAAATAAACATATTCGCGTGATAAGATTAAGCGTACCGAAGGAAAAGTATTGCTAGTATAAGAAACAAGCAGGCATGTCTTCCCTACCCCTCCATCTCCAACTGTGACACATTTTAGAAATCTCACAATGCTTGTACTTGTACTCATTTAAATGTCTTATTTCTTAAACTTGATCTTGAGAGAGTACTTAAGCTGGATCTTATGTTAATTGTGATCTTGCTATAAATGGGATGCTATGAATTGCACTGTTTTCAGTAGATTGAAATCTTAACAACTTAGGATAATGAGTAGGGTTCATAGGAAATCTTTTACTTCACTTTAAAGTGCAATGCCATGTTAAAAACAGTGAATGATTTGTCAAGGTTGGTAACTTGGTATAGTGGGGCTTTCTTTGGTTGGTTTGGTTTGTAGAACCAGAAGATATATATAGTAAATATATATAGTAAATAAGTACAATTTAACTTTAAATTTTTAGAAAATCATACATAAGATCCCAAGATCATGTATAATTTGTAGATTAATATATATTCGTACGTAGCCCGAATTGTAATTTTTTGAGGTGTTTTTTAATATTGGGGAAAAAGATGTGTGTAGATATATGAGTAAATGATTGAATTACTAACATATTTCTCATTTAAAAATGTATGTTACTATTTCTAAAATAGGTATTGCTAGACAGTGGCGGACCCAGGATCTCAAATGAGCGGTGGCACCGGTGAAATGAGTGGTAGCACTAGCTCGAAAAAATCAAAATTTACACTACGAAATGGAAGCACCGCCTAAAAAAAATTGAAATTTACACTACGAAATTTACACTACGAAAAAATGACCGGTGGCAGTTGACCCCTCTGGCTAAGCCATGGGTCCGCCCCTGTTGGGCTAGATGCATATATCTTATTTCCTTACTATATATTATGATGATTTGTTATGAATGTTATATTTTGCAACTTAATTTTTAATACTATACATATCGTACCTATTGTTATAATTTATCACACTTTTGGTAATTAACTAAATAGGATGGACGTAGAGTGCATCAATTAAGACATGAGCATCCATCTCTTTCATTTCCATTTATCATTATCATATTAACGCTATATCATATTTCCCTTATCTCACTCCTGTAAAACTAACTCCTACATCTATCCCTCTCAACCATCTCTTCTTTTACCTATTTTATTATTTACATTTTATTACTTGTATTTAATTGAAGTAATGTATATTTATAATAATTTAGAATTCAATATAAGATAAAATAATAAATATTATATTTCATAATTATAAATAAAAATTTAAAATAAATAATAAAATTAAAAACTCTAAAAAACTACACGGTAGTCATAGTCCAGTTGTACTTTTGTCATAATAAATCTTTGTGGGCTAAAACTCAGTATCTCACTTGGCACCTTTCCCATGAGATGCTCGTATAAGGGGATGTAAAAGTCAAGATCCGTCTGTATTTGCTTCGACCCCTTTTATTCCTCAATTTTTTTTTTTAAATTTTCAAGCTTCTCTCTATTAAGTTTCAAGCTTTCTTGTTCCGCGTTCAGCACGTTTTCATTTTGCATGCTAAACATATCCACAAAACCCTTCAGCTCCTTCATCAAATCATTAGTTTTTGGAGTCCCCGTGGATGTTGACGTTGCATGTTTACCTTTGTCATGTCCCACTTGATGTGGAAGCTCTTCTTGTACATCAACATCATTCCCTTATTCCTCGTCTTCGTTGAGGTCGAACAGACAACGTGTGTCGGAAGACATCGTATTTGTGTTCCAATCCGATTTAGTCTTGCTCCATTTTGGGGTTCTCGGGTTGTCATCCATGGAAATATATGATTTTCCATTTTGGATGATCTTTGACTACTCTCCAAGCATCCTCATTGTTGAAACTCGTGTTTTTTTGTTTCTGCCGATAACATGAGTGTGCCTCTCCAAATAACGATTCACTCTAACCGGAATGATATTTGGACTTTATATTATTATAGATTCCGTTAAACTTCGTCATGTGTTTCTTCATATTAGTCCACTTCGAGATTATTTGGTCTTTCGTGTGGCTCCGAAAGTTTTTTTCATTAAAGTAATCGATTACGAGCATCCAAAAGTCACCTGCAAAATATACATATATAATTAAATATATATGAATAAATAAGCAAATATATAGATAAATTATCAAATATATATAAATAATTAAGCAAATATATACACTTAAATTTTCGAATATATATATATATATATATATATATATATATATATATATATATATATATATATATATATATATATATATATATATATGGTAAGATTATATAAAGAACCTCTATTAAACATAGAACCTAAAGAACCACCCGTGTGATAACATGTGCCATTTTGGTTAGGGGTAAAACTGGAAAATTAGAAAAAATAAAGAAAATTCACGCGCCACCACATTCTTCCAGCCAACTTAAAACAAAAAAAAAACCTCCATTAAACTTTAAATGACCATAACTCATTCGTTTTTAAGAATTTTAGCAAAAAAATTATATAATTAGATTCAGTTTTTCGTCCTCTTTCAAACAAGACCAGGCTTGATATAGTTTTGAATTTTTTTTTCAAAATGCAAAAAATCTAAAATTTGCATTTGCATCTGGGTTTCACTCAAGAATGCTAAATGCAAAAAATCTAAAATGCAAACTATCGAATATGCAGGTCATGAAAATGCATATTATAAAAATACAAAATGCAAAACCAACATGATTCAATGAAAATGCAGCCCAAAAATGCAAATTCATATTCAAAACCAAAATACAAAATGCGTACACAATACTACAATACAACCCAAAATGCAAACAAAGTTTGCATTTTCAAAACCAGGTTTCAGAAATGCAAAATGTAAAATGCAAAATTTGCATTTTCTGAATTTTTTTGTTTTGAAAATGCAAAATGCAAAATGCAAATTGCTAAATAATGCAATTTCAGAAATGCAAAAATTAGCAAAAGTAAACAGAAGAAGTAGACAAAATGCATGTCTCATATCTGAACATGCAAATTGTGAATATTTAGTCCTAAAAATGCAAGATCATAAGAAATAGAATCACATGAAAAGTAATAACCAAAATGCAAATAACTTTTTTTGAACAAAACTAAATAAGCTGACACTTTTAAGTTTCAAAAATTGAAAACAACTTGAAAAATGTTGTAAAAAGAAGCACACTTCTTCATACATAATCTTTTGAAACAGAAGATACAAAAAATTATAATGTATGCAACATTATAACCATTACCTACTAGATTTCTAGGATCCTCATCTGAAATATTCTTTTCTACTTTCCCAACAAGATGAGCACCAATATCAGCTGATTTAGTATATATACCACCTCCAACTCTTCCAAACAGAGTCATTAAAGATCCACCATGTAGACAACAACATTAATTAGTTTAGACTCTGAGATGACATCGAGAATGAAAAAAAAACATCTAAATGAAAAACGCATACTTGTCGTTGAGAATGAAAAAAATCAAAGCATCAGAAGTAACAAAAAGCGACGGCGGAGCGATGCAGGTGGGGAGGAGGAGGGATAAGAACACGACGGTGGTGATTTGGGGGTTCAACGGTGGCGGTGGTTTTGGTGGAGATGTTTAACGGTGGCGGCGGTAGTTTGGGTGTTTAACGTTGGTTGTAGTTTTGGTGGAGGTGTTTAACGGTGGCGGTGGTTTAACGGAGGTGTTGTTCTTCGATCGGCGCCGGTGAAGAAGGTTTTGAAACATCTACCTCCATGATTTCTTCAGTTATGGTGGCTGTGATGTACATCTCAACCAATTTTACAAGATCTTAAAAATGAAATTTGACAAATGAAAAGAAATATGTTGGCCTCCATGTACCTGACAAATGAACATGTACCTGACCTCCATAATTAGTTCAGTCAGGAAGAAGCATAGATATATGTGTATCTGACACATGAAATTTTATTTCCAATTTTAGCCTTCTAGACAAATAAATATGCGCGTGAATTATTAGTAAACAGCATAATTGTGATGATTTAATCTCAGCCACTAATATCCAGATCTGACGGTTGATATTAGTTCTTTAGGTTCTACATATAAGGTATGGTTCTACATTGATGCTATTTCTATATATATATATATATATATATATATATATATATATATATATATATATAATCTAAAACATATTAATAAATAAACAAATATAGATTAATAAATAATTAAATATAAATAAATTATCAAATATATACCTCTTTTTTTAGCGTTTGCAACATCGACATCTTTCATAGAAGTGAATCCATGCACTTGCCAAGAAAATATCTCCTTCCGTATTCTACGTTGTTGGGCTCGATCTATTTGGAAGTTTTGTTGATTTTATTTTGCGGCATGCATAAGGAACTACCTCGGGTTGGGTCTCGGAACCGTCTCGGACTGGGTCACAGGAACCCCCTCTTCCTCATCCTCATTCTCAGCTTCAACGCTATAAAATCTCTTTGTTGTATTAGTTGTTGAAACATGCATGTAGTGGACTTGTTGAAAGGCACCGTGTCGTATGTTGGAAGCCACCATGCTGAAAATTTTGATATTAATGAAAACCGTCATGGTAGATCGGTTGTGATGAAAACAAAGGTATTTGTTGTTGTTTGCTTCATATGTTGAAGGTCAAGATTGCGAGCTTGTACATCGCGATTTTGAAACTCGTCTTGGGGTTGTAAAATTAGTTTGTTGGTTTGGATTCATATTATTTTTATGAAGATAGGAAAATAGAATGAGATGGTGTAAAAAATGTGAGGAGAGGAGGCGTATTTATAGTTATTTATTGGTAATATGACCGTCTCTAACACTCGGAGAAAAAAGAAAAAAATTGAATCCAGCATAACTAGCGGGTGATAGGGGTTGGGGACGACGGTGTGCTTAGGAGTCACGCACCAACCAGCCACACAACAGCTGGTTGGATACACCTAATGATTATTTAGTTGTACAACACAATCTTCAATTTAGCATTTTTTTTCTTTATAGATTAACCTATTAATATAATACATATATAGAGGAATGTTCATGCAAGAAGTCTTTTTAATGCGAGAAGTGCAAGAAGCAATCTAGACCATTAGATGATTAGATCAATGGCCAATATTTATCGTGGCATTTTAGTAATTATTTATAAAACCTAATGGTAGTTAACAAATAAAAAATGGATAAAAACGTCATTTTATACATTAAAAAAAGGAAACCAAATTAAGAAAATAAAATCCATTATTTATCTCCATTTAATAAGCTTTCTCTCTCAATCATCTCTCTCCTATTCCTCGCCCATTAAAAAACTTATAATCAATATTCTGTAGATTAAAAAAAATTAGAAACCTACGCTCCCTCTCTGGCTTCAATCCGGCGCCACCTACTTCACCATCGCTGGCGACATTCCTCTTTGGTCGCCCGTGCCGAGATCTATACCGCCACCACCGTCGATCACCATGCATCTCACTATCGCTATCGCATATCTCCTCCGACCTCGCCGACGCCTTTAAGCACCGCCATCACAACCGCCACACTCAAGCACAGCCTCGCCGCCGCCCTCATGCATCTCACCACTCTCCTTTGCCCTCGTCGATACCATGCATCTCCATCAAACCCTAGATGTGACTCCGGATTTATGATGCTTTGGCTGCCGGCCGCCAACAAGATCTAGGGCTCCTCCATCTTACCTGGCCTCCGACCAGATCTATGGCTCCTCGACCTTAATCACCGTCACCGACAACCTTGGTAGTGAATATGTTTTCTGAACATGATACTAGTAATGAATAAAGATGGTAATGTAACACTATACTTTTTAATTAACTTAAAACTGCGTGCGGAAGCTTAATTATCTTAAATATAATATAAACATAATCTAAATACATATTTTGTTGTTTTAGACTTTACAAAATTCCTCTACTGTGTTAATTACAAAACAGGTTCTTAACAAAAATATAGACATAAGAGTGAATGGTCTGTACATATTCCTAGCCATACTTCACCAGAAAGCTTACCAAAAGTTTTCTGCAAAAGATGATAGTGGGGAATTAGCACAAAGCTAAGTGAGGGAAAATATATCTAAACATATACATGGCAAACAGACCAAACACATAGCTCATATCACCAAGAGAACCGGCGGTGTTGCAACCACCTACAACCATATGCGGCCAAAGCATAGGTTTACCGATAGCCCTGCTAACATGGACAACGGTACCAACACCCTTGAGTACAACAAATGCACATCAAGATCAGATACTGTTAAATTCCTAAGCAATAGGGCCAGTCGAAATCACCAAGCTGATCTCCGAAACAACATGTATACATATTAACAAGACATAAAGTCCAATGAGCATAGTTACAATTAGGATATCACATCCAGCATATCCAAAGATATGAATCCACTCACCAAAGCTTGAACAACTTACACTCATGAATCTAAATCACCGAGTCTTCTTGTTTCCTGAGAACAGGTAAACACCAGTCAGTAATGTTTCAAAATACTGATTCAATTATAATAAATCACATGAGCACATATATATATCTTGTATAATATCTCTACATCATTTGATGTAAATCCAAATTCACATACGGTTTCTTCACAAATACCGCATCATTATATAACTTTGTAAAATCCCCTAATTCCATAGCTTAGGTAATACATAATGTTCATTCCATAAGTTATGGCCACAATTGTTAAAGTAATCCAAGTCATTCATCAAAAACCGAATAAGGTTCCATGCTGTTTCTTAGCCATGAGGTTTTATGGTTATGTGTCCAAAACCGATCAAAGTGTTAGGGAAAATGCCCAAGTGTCAAATCCCGTATAAACATGCGGTTTGTTGTCACAATCCCGAATAAGCAAAGGCAATACATGCAGTTTTACATAATTCCCGAATAATCATGTGGTTTCTTCAAAAACCGATCAAATTACAATTCCGTATAAGCCAAGGCAAATCGTCCGGTTTTCATGAAATCCGATTAAACATGTGGCTTGTTGTCACAATCCGATCAAATATTCGGTTTTCCAAGTTTGGGCAATAATTCTATTTTATTCGATTTTGATCCAATTCCGTATAACACATTCCTTTTTAAGTAAAGGCATAAGTATTCGGTTTTCAATAAGTATTCGGTTTCTGTGTCAATCCCGGATAAATCCATTCGATTTTCATCTCAAATCCGAATAACTCACGCGGTTTTTATCAAATCCGCACGATTCAAAGTTCAAAACCGAATGATTTATGTTCTTGTTCTCTTTGATCTAATTCTTCAATTCTGGGCTATTTTATGTTCATTCATATGGATATACATTTCCAGAATTCATATTAAACACATAATAAACATGTATTCTCATCAATTTCTAACATGCTTTCATCCTAAACTTCATTTAATTACAAGAAACATGCGGTTTTCTATAGAATTCTATAAAACCGAAAACAAAATACAACAATTAATCAATTATACTAACCTTCTGGATTCGATGCTTCGGAAATCAAAACAATTAATCCACAAATATAAAATGAAGATGATGATTCTTTGTTCTTTTCTTTCTCGGCCGAAGATCACCAAGAACACACACACACACACACTATTTTGTTAATTGCATGTAATGGTGAATGTGGATGGTGTTGGTGTGGGTTAAGTGTCCAATATAGGACACATCATAATCCACTATTTAATTATTAATCTAATTATCATTTTATTTAATTTAAATAAAATTCATGTTAATATCAAATTTAATAATCAAATAACATTTGACACATAAAGACAATTAATCCACATAATCAATATAAGTCTCAAAACTAACAAACTAATTACCTTATTAGTCTAGGCCGGTAGAGAGGGTGTTACAGGTAATGATTCGATCTTGATGTCACCGTATGTTTTTTGATGTTGATAGTGAAAAGGAAATCGCCACAACCGCTCAACACCACCGCATCCATTCATGGATCTATTTTCTTTTTCCTTTTTCTGGTTCATAGATCCGTGGTCTGTTTTTATTCCAAGTTCATTGATCTATTTCTATTTCTAACTTCATGTGTGTGCTTTTCTTCTCTTTTTTTTGTTTTATGGATTTGGTTTTTGTCCCATGAATGCCCTTGGTTTATGGAGATATTTTGTTTCTGAAAGTGTTTTTTTAATTAACCTTCGTTTCTTGGATATGATGTTTAGTCTTTTTTTTAACTATTTTAACTATATGTAATCCTTTGGTCAATCACAAATTTGTTTTTTAATGAATTCAAGAAAGAACCTAATTAGGTGTTGGTATCTTGAGGTGTTCAGAATTTGATTCTCGATTATGGTAAACATGTTTTAAGTTGGTGGCTTTTTTTTAAATTATCAAATAATATGGATTAGGGAGCTAGAGTTTTGTTTTTTAGTGAATATTTTTTTAAGATTTTGTAATTGTTTATCTGTGAACTCGGAAATTTTTAGGCTTACTATGGTTTAAAATAATTATTAGTTGTTACTTTTTTCTACTCATAATAACAAATGTTTAAATTTGTTTATGGTTTGTTAATGAACACCAGAAAAAAAGTTCTAAAAATCTTATATTATGCATGTAACATACTTACCTAACTTCGAAGTATATGGTTTACAAAGATTATTCATTGTTTTGATAACTATTAGGCTTGAATGTGTTCACTAACGAAGACGGTATACATAACGAAAAATAAGAAATATAGATTTTTAATAGTAGTTTGTGGTAAACAAGCTTAAATTCAGTGGTGAACAACCAAAGGATAATTGACTTAAAATAACAATGATGGAAAAACTTGTATATTTTAGCTGTGATAAGTATTGAATAGAATTTATCTTAAACTTCTATACTGTTGGATGTATTCGTTATTGAACACTTTAATGATGAAAAACTCGTAAATAATCTTGATAGTGTTCACCGGTGAACTCTATAAAATTAATAATTTATTAGTAAATCATTTTAATTTTTTCTAGTTTTTATTTAAAATTTAGGAAAGAGAAATATATTGGGGAGAGAAAAGTTTTAGTTTACCATTATTTCCTTTTAAATTAAAAAAATAAAAAACAAGATTATACAAATAAGTGGCAGAGATTGCTTCTCGCACTTCTCGCATTAAAAAGACTTCTCGCATGAACCCTTCCCTATATATATATATATATATATATATATATATATATATATATATATCTTATATACCTATTAAAAGAAAAGACTTTCTTCCCTTCTCTAAAAATTCTCCACCAATTATAGCCTTTGATTTAAAAAAAAATTTAAAAATCGGCTGATCATAAATACAAAATTTCCTTAAGAAATGGTTAGGGTTTAAATGTAGATTATTAGGGGTTTAAATGTAATTGGAAGTGTTTAAATGTAAATTGTTAGGGGTAATATATGAAATAAGTGAGGGGTTCTTAAGAAATTTGTATACTAATGTAATTAATTATAAGTTGTTTGAAAATTATGTTTAATAACTTCTAATAAATTTTGTTTTCAGAAAAACTAATTTTATATTTGTAATCGTCTCATTTTTATCTACGTTTTGATATTGATTTTATCGAAATATCAGTTTTTTTCTAAAAATCAATATATTTTAATTGTTTTATCCATCGAGAGCAACATGTAGGTAATTATTGTACACTTTATTCGTCTTTTATATTTATTTCCTCTACATAATATAATCACTGATTTATTGGTCTGTCGATAAAAAGAATTAAAAATATACTATAACCAACGGTTAGTGGCATAAAGTTGTTTATAAATCTATGTTAGTCCATTATAACAAGTGATTCAAGTAATATGTAGGATAGATGAAGGATTGCATATGTAGAACTAGAGAGAATGTGTAAAAGCACCATGAAAACACATAGTTCTTTATTTCATTTAGTGCAAAACCTTAGCTATTACAATAGTCATATCCCTATATATACTCCATGAGTATATTACATAGAAACTCCTATTTCTATACAATTTATGAATTTACATTCTCCCCCTTTGTATTGAAATAAGAGTGTACACACTAGTAACCTAAGTCTTCCTTAGATTATATAAGCAGATTTGGATGTAGCGTCCCACCATATACATCAGTCTGAAACATTGTTTTATCTTGAGCCTTTGACAGCAGAAGCATAAACACTTTTGATGTGTTGGGAAGAATCTTCTTTTTGTCTCCCCTTACAATGTAGCTCAGATTGTTTCCATGTCTTCATAATTCTGATAATCTTGACTCCCCCTAGACATGATATAGACTGATATTTCTTTTTCTCTCTCCCCCTTGAGTAGACACCCTCAACAACTGAATCAACAATGTAAAATTTCTTCACTTTTTATTCTCCCCCTCATGATGATTATAATACTTTATGAGCATCATGCATAAAAGTCATCAACATGAGATTCAGTTGCAAAAACATGGAAGAGGGGTGGAGAGGATCCTACACTTCAAGTCAAAATAATCTTCAAACATTCCCTGATTTGAATAGATACTTGAACCACTCTTGATCGTTGAGGAGTGGTAATGATTTGATCTGAATTCTTGAAGATTAATAAATCTTTGTTGGATGTAGTATGATATTGGAGAATAACGTTATCAAGTAAGTCTCCCAATACCGTGTAATCAACGTTGACCAAATCACCGCAAGAAACAAAGATTTTGAAATACATACGGGTGCAAATGAACTTGGGAACACATAAGAGGGTAGATGACTTTGATATAATAATCAGTGAGTTGGATTCATCCTTATTCAAGAGCACCAAAGGAGTGATAAGAAGCGAGCAAGCGCGTATGTAATACAAAATCTTCTCAAAAACTTGAAGTAATATGATGAAGGTCAATTCATCAAATAATTTCACCAACAATGTGATCGGAGATTTCAAAAATGACTGATAAAAGATAACCAAGATTCAGAAGAAACAAGGAATGGATGGCCAAAATCTGGTTTTGAGACCAAAAATTGGTGACACTGAGAAAGAAGAAACAAAAATCAGTTAAGAAAGAGCTGGATGACTAGACATAAGGGACTAGACATTCCAATACATGGTATCAAGGACCATCACTCAAGTTATGCCCGAATCTAGAAACATCAAAATGATAAATGAAACTATGAGAACTTCTGACTCAGCCAAAAAATCCAAACACTTGACTTAGGAATCAAGGTGACAAGATAATTCAGTCACAACAACGATGACGGGGGTTCAAGTAATATGTAGGATAGATGAAGGATTGCATATGTAGAACTAGAGAGAATGTGTAAAAACACCATGAAAACACATAGTTCTTTATTTCATTTAGTGCAAAACATTAGCTATTACAATAGCCATATCCCTATATATACTCCATGAGTATATTACATAGAAACTCCTATTTCTATACAATTTATGAATTTACAATCTACCACTTAGAGCTTTTTAAACTTGATTGTTAGTTGTGACTAAATAATCATACAGAAAAATATACTTCTACATAATTACTAGGTAGTGAAACAACTATCATGTTAAGGTGTTTTTTAACTACACATACAACTTGGAATTATATATAAAATATTTAATTGTCTAAGTTTTCTTTTTATTTAATTAATAACTAGCTACATAAAATAAAAGTTATTACATGG
The DNA here is from genome assembly GCA_947179395.2 of Pulicaria dysenterica. Classification (NCBI taxonomy): domain Eukaryota; kingdom Viridiplantae; phylum Streptophyta; class Magnoliopsida; order Asterales; family Asteraceae; genus Pulicaria; species Pulicaria dysenterica. Next base: position 61,222,871 of record OX359288.1, on the reverse strand, counting down.
ATATTTGAAATTCAGTAGTATCTTGTGTTTTCAATTATATATAATTGAAAATTTGTTAGAACACCAAAATATTGTAATAGAATAGGAGTTTTAATATTGTGTGAGGGGGCTTATTGTAAATATACCCAAGGGGTATATATACCTTATGCTGAGTGTAAAAGTGTAAGGATTTCCACACTTCAATAAAATAAACTATGTGTTTTCTAAGGTGTAATTAAGATTCTCTCAATCTTCTCATAGTTTCTTATGCAATCCTTCAATCTACCACTTGTTATGTCCTATCAAGTGGTATCAGAGCCAAAAGAGTGAAGATCGGATCTCGTTTCAACATCAACAAATCGATATTTGAAGATTAAAGGGGCTGAAATCGATCAAAAAGTTCATCGAGTTTAGCTGCTGATTATGGAGTTTGAGCTGCTGGAAATCGAGTTTCATTACTGTTCATCGAGTTTAAAGAACAGTCCGATCGTAATTGAAGCATTTTCATATCAGTTTTCAATTTTCAGAAGGTACAATTGGTTTAATTACAGTTTGAGATCACTTTCAATGGAGATTTGAGAGTCACATGTTCATAGTTGACGAGGAAACTGTGATTTACGAGCTTATAATTTGTCATTGATCTCGTAATTTTTGTTATTCGATGGCTATCGCATGGAGATCTATTGATGATTGCAAGTTTTCTGGAAACAATTGATTACTATCTGATCGATTTTTGAAATTCAGTGGATATTTGATCAAGAACACAAAGAACAAGTTAGATGTGGGTTTTCGATCTTTGAAATTGGAAAACACCATTGAATTGATGTTTGTGTGTGAAAAACGGTTAGGATCGAAGTGGGTAGGTGGAAAAACCAGTTCGACCGAGATTTTTACACTTCTATTCGATCAAAGCTTTTACACTGTAGTTCGATCGTGATTATTGGCCTTTAGTTCGATCCAAGGTGAAAATCATTGCATTCGATTGAGGTTTACAACTTACAGTTCGATCTAAGTCACCCTAATTGAATTCAATCAAGGTTACTAAACTTCAGTTCGATCGAAGTACATTTGGTTACAACCTCGATTCGATCAAGGGGTTACCATGTCAAAGTTTTGAGAATTTTTCCAAGTGTTTACTGACGAATCATACTGCGATTGATTCCCTTCATTATACTACGATTGAGAAATTTACTGACATATCAAACAGACCAGATCATATTCTCTCTCTCCTGAAGATGAGTCTTTATATGCTTCCGCTGATTGCCCAAATGCTCATGAGATCCAAAAGCTGAAAACCTCTATATGTTAAACTGATAATATAATAGAAGGTGATCAATGCCTTAGGTTACCAGAGCGATTCAAGACAATAAGCAAAAGTCCCTCAAGATGCAAAAGAGATCAATGCTCCTACTCAAATTTATTCTACAACTCCTATTCCATTCCAAAGGGGGAGATTGTTAGAACACCAAAATATTGTAATTGAATAGGAGTTTTAATATTGAGTGAGGGGGCTTATTGTAAATATACACAAGGGGTATATATACCTTATGCTTAGTGTAAAAATGTAAGGATTGTCACACTTCAATGAAATAAACTATGTGTTTTAGGTGTAATTGAGATTCTCTCAATCTTCTCATAGTTTCTTATGCAATCCTTCAATCTACCACTTATTATGTCCTGTCAAAAATAAATTACACTTAAACGATTTACGTATGTATAGACATAATCTATTATATGTTAAAATCTTATTTTTATGTGATCTAATTTGCGTATACTTAAATGGATGTCATCATTATTTAACTTTTAATAAATTTAGCTTACAATTTCAAATATTTAAATATATAATTGGCTAATAAAAATTTCTCTACAACACTTGATATTATAACATCAACACTAATATTATAGTTATGGATTTACAATGTCGGGATAAAGCGCCATCACGAGAAACACATTAATAATATACTAAAACTTTTTAGACGTGTAATGTAACTTTATATTTCTTAAAAAGAGTGTTTATAAGAAGTACTAAAAAGACACATTTTCACTCATGGACAATTATATGTGACGGTTTCTTGAGTGAATAGTAAAGAGGGGTTAAAAGTATTTATTTGCGATGATTAAGGAAACCATACTAATAAAACTATGAATGTTGTTTATAAAGAGGTTTTAAAAAAAATCTAATAATAATCTTATGTATGAATTTCAAAATTCTGTAATGATTATTCATTTCTTACGAGATTTTATATTCATATCTATGCTTTATAATTATTTTTACTATACGTCATAATACTCTTTAAAACTATATAAATTTAAAATTGATTAATATCATCCCGTGTTGATACACGGGTCAATTAGCTTATATATATATATATATATATATATATATATATATATAAGAAGGTTCAAATGAGAATGAGAAGTTAATTGAGAATGGGAGACTTAATGTTAGCCGTCCATTTTGTAAATGGAATTCATGGATAGAGAGCGTGAGAGGATAGAGTGCATGTGAGAAATTCATGAGTGGGCAATGACATTGAAGAAGGGGGAATTGGACGGCTGGGATTGAGTCCCCATTCTCATTTAATTTAAGGTTTTCATTTGAACTTTCCACTATATATACAATTATATATATATATATATATATATATATATATATATATATATATATATATATATATATATATAGTTATTGAGTTAAGATCAAATAAGATGTGTTTTTATGTAAGATATAATTTGTGAGTGGCACGTGTAATAATTGGTTAAGGGATATTATAGTCTTTGTACAATCTTGTCTCTCCCCTTAATTAATGCCTCCAGACCCCTTCCTATTGAATTTATGATTTTCTAGCCCTAATATGTGCTCCTCCTTCAAAGCCGCCTCATATGCAGAGAGTTTGAGATCCATGAGTTCTAACCCTAAGAACTTCCGTCGTTCAAAGCCTAATCTGTGCTTGGTGTGCAGCCCGCGTACGGTTATTTTTAAGATGATTAAAAGCTTTTTCACACTGATGTTATAAGTTTATAAAATGGAATTACAAAATAAATACTACACACGACTCAGGCAAGTATGACCTGGTCAGTAGTAGTATAGATAGGGTAAGACCGAGTGTCAAACCACAGGGATAAAAGTGACTTTCTGGCAACTATTATAACTCAAACATCATTATTGTTTGGTGAAATAAAAACATGTGATTTTTGGCTTTTGATTTAAAACTAATGAAATAAACAAGTTACACTATCAAAATAATAACAAGTGATTAAACAATCAGAGAAAGGATCACTTAGGCTTAAGAATCATCCTGGTTAGTTATGGCAATATTTATTTTGGTTTAAATGTTGATGACTTGATAATTTGCATTAAGCTCACAGTATACTGTTCTATCTAATACTTACAAGTCATATTATCATGTAAATCATCACTCGAGTTATCAAGACTCAGATTTACAATCAAATATAGCATGTAAGCATAGAATCAAAAGACAATCACATATCCACTTAACCATGTTTAAATCCAGCTACAAGCCATACATTCTTGGTCGAATGATATGTCTTATAGCTTTCAAAACATAAGAAAGGTGTTAAAGTGATTTAAGAATGGTTAGAATAAAAGAAACAGCAAACTGATTCTGGAACAGGGCTTCATGCGATCGCATGTCAGGGACATGCGATCACATAGAATGACAGACCCATGCGGTCGCATGCATATGTCATGCGATCGCATGGTATCTAATTACAGCATATTTCATTTTTACCCAAAGATTAAACACAAACAACCTGGACTTTCATCCAAGGTTATAGTAGATAGTAAATGAACACTATGATGTTATGAACCCAACAAGACTCAAACCACGTGCATTGGATTTAAGATCAAGCCTTATGTTATTTCTTTTAGATATCATCATGTTATGTACCATTTCTAGCACATAACACATGCAAAGCGTGAAATACAAAAGCATGCACACAGAATCAAAAGATAAGACTCTTAATGACATTATGGAATTAATTTTAACCTTAACATGTTCAAAAAACATCTTTTTAATCCTTTTTATCCTTTTGTAGTATTAATGATCAAATAATATACGTACACAATTAAACTTTCATTTTGAGATGTGAAACATGTGATAAACCAAAATATGATAAACTTAGCCAACTTGTTAAGATCTGAAATGATCAAAGACAAGTTCCAAAAAATGCTTTTCAAATGACAATCTTGCTTGTTACACCATTTCTAGTAATAACTACACAACATCTTAAGATTAAACCAACATTCTTGAATATGCATGCAATATAACCTTGAGGTTTTCACACAAAAGGTTATCAAAACATGAACATGAACAAATATATCACATGAATATGATTAAACACATTTACATTAATGATCAAAACACACTTTTATATCAAAGCATCTAGAAAAGGTTTATATTGCCATAACTTGGCCAAGAATCATCTTGGCCTAAGTGAAATAGTTTAGTTACACATGGTTACAAGTAAAACAACAGGATCAAAACTTGGATACATATTAAGAATAGATAAGTTTAGATTATACCAAGCTATCCCGAGTTGTATACGTGATCAGAACCTTCACTTAGTTTCTACACCTTTGGAACGGAGTTTGGGGTGTTTTACTACCACCAAATCGAAACCCAAGTGTGAAGACACCTTAGTGTGTGTGTGTTACAGAGAGAATTCGTGTGTGTGTATTTCTGTTGCTACTTCAAATTGTTTATGTCTCTCCGTTAAGCAGAGAATGAGCTTCCTTAAATAGGCCTGATTCGGGGGGCTTTGCGATCGCATGGACCATGCCATGCGATCGCATGGCTTGGTTTTGGGCGGTTGAAAAGACATCCTAGCTTGCAGAAGCTGCCTATAGATTCGCCTCTATCATGCGATCGCATAGTAGGTGCATGCGATCGCATGGCTTTGTCATTTTCACCAATTCTTCGTTTTTCATCTGTTTTGCACTCGTTTGACTTGATATCTTCACTTTAGGTCTTTTTAACCTGCAATGGTGAACATTAAGCATTTTAGACAATAATTTGTACAATTCACCTTGATTATGGATTAAATGCGAGGGTTTTCGATGCGTAAAAGATGTATAATTACTGATATATCAGTGCTCCTCCTTCAAAGGCGCCTTCACGCCACCGCCGCCCTTATGTCGTTCAAACCCTAAAACCTTCCGCCGTCAAACCCTAAAACCACCGCCACTCCCGCGCCTTTCTTTTTCGGGCTTACATTTACCGACAACAGAGATAAGTCCTCATTCGCCGCCCCTGTTTTCCGGTCGTCAACCATGGCACCGCCCTCTTTCGCCGCCCCTGTTCTCTAGTCATCGACAATGGCACCCCCCTCACACGTGTCTTCCACCATCCCTGAAGAACATCTCTACCCTCTTGCATCCATGGCGTATTGAAAACAACCGTCAAAAGTGTTGGGGTTCTATGAACACAACGGAAGCAAAGGTAAAACATACATAAGCAATATGTACATGTAAACAAAGCATAAAACCCCAAAATGGACCAAAACTCTATGACTATCACATGAAACATGAAAAGAAGAAGGAAAGAGAGTTATACCCTCTCCTAAGCTCCTGGAACAAGTATTTAAGTGATGTTGACAAGAAAGCCGATGAAGCCCTCCTCTATCAAAGTCCACCCCGAGTTTGCCCTTCTCCTTGTACTAGCAAGCTTGAGAGATCTTCAAAGACTTGAAATCTCCTCAAGAACAGCCTCTAAACTTCCAGAATTCGGACCTCCTTGGATGCACACTAATAGAGCACTCTAAGAGAACTTATTTAAGTGTTTTAGTGAGCAGAATGGAAAAAGGTCATTACAAATGATAAACCAAGGTCTTTTATAGACCTTAAGTTGCCACTTGAACTCCCTTGGCCGGCCAAAGATGTCTCCAAAAAGTAGCCCATGCATTGGGCAAGAGAGGAAGTGGAAAATCAAGTGACATGCAGTCTGTCAGACGTTAGTGGCGCTAACTTTTGGTTTTAGCGCGGCTAACCCAAAAGGGTTAGCGCCGCTAAACCTGCCTGCACATCAACTTTCCCATTTTCATACTTCTAGTCCCTCCACCTCTTAGGCAGTCGAGATAGGTCCCCGGTGTGTGACCCAATAGGCCCATACATTATCAGTAGTGATCTATATGGCATACGTGTGTCCGTGGACATACTCCAACAAGCTCTCACTTGCACATGACATACCGTACCCATAAACCACAGACAAAGAGCGGCCTCTAGTAAGGCATCTATGCCCCCAAGTCAGTATGGGTTTTGTCATCTAGAACAAAAACCAAATCCAGAATCAGTTACGAAATGGTCCTGTAGATAAGTGATCATTCATCCCTTCGTTCGCAATATCCGTGTGAACACGAGACATGGTTAAATGTCAATCTCCAGATCGTTTACGATTATGTTTCTCGATCTCGATTGAAGGTGACCCAAAATCCAGTTGCAATCGATCAAATATCATTGCAACTTGAGCATGGCCATGCATTTTACGTCAACGCTCAATCATCAAGGGGTCCATGGATATCTCTCTAAATCTAGAGGAACGAATCCCTTTGACTACATTGCTCCGCCACATACACCATACTTTAACTAAAGGCTCCCTTTATAACAGCCAGTTACGAACTGCGTTTGAAAGCAATTAAGGCAAAGCAGATCCATGCTTTGGAACACATGTATCTCCAGTCTGAGGACAAAATGATATTATCATCCTGACTTACTCGTGACAGAAACCATGAAGTAAGTTCAGGTGTGGTTCGTCCAGTCACTTGACCTAGTCAAGCTCAGGCGAAGTGTTACGTCTCTTTTATCTAATCCATTATTAGATAATGACCAACCACTTCCCTCAATCTTATCTCAAACTTCCTCCCCATGAAGAATGTCCGACTGTGGACATTTAGAATGAACAAGCATTCTGGGAAGTATTAAACATGCTAAGATGGAACACAATAAGGATTCATAAAATATTCGCCCTCGGCATATTGTTAAATCATATTTAAAAATCAATACAATATGAAATACAATACTACTTAATGTTCCCAAAGTACAAGTACAAGTCAAACATAAACCAAATGTTACACTCAAACCAAGTCACTAGCAAATCTAACACCTATCGATCTAGTGTGAGAATCATGAACAACTTGTGACAACGGTTTAGTGAATGGATCGGCCAAGTTGCCCTCCGATGCTACTCTGCTGATGGCAATATAATCACTCTCAATAACATCTCTGATGAAGTGGTATTTCCGAGGAATGTGCCTCATCCGCTTAGGAGCCCTTGGTTCCTTAGCTAGAGCAACCGCACCCTCATTGTCACAAAAGATCTCAATGGAGTCGAATATGCTAGGAACCACTCCAAGGTCTTGGATGAATTTCCTCATCCATACCGCCTCTTTATCTTCTTCACTAGCCGTAATATACTCCGATTCGGTAGTTGAATCAGCTACGATGTCTTGCTTGGAGCTCCTCCAACTAATAGCACCACCATTGAGAAGGAACACGAACCCTGATTGTGATCGGCAGTCGTCCTTATCAGTTTGGAAGCTAGCATCAGAGTAACCAAGTACTCTAAGCTCTTCCTTACCACCATCGACCAAGAACATCTCCTTTGTCCTCCGAAGTTACTTGAGAATGTTCTTTACCGCAGTCCAATGGGCTTGCCCGGGGTTAGCCTCATATCTACTCGTCATGCTCAAGGCACACGATACATCAGGATGAATGCATAGCATGACATACATGATTGATCCTATTGCCGAAGCATAAGGGACCCTTTTCATTACGTCTAGTTCCTCCTTGGAACTAGGACATTGAGCCTTGCTCGACGTCACTCCATACAACATAAGGGTGTTACCCCTTTTAGAGTCCTACATCTTGAATCGCTTCAAGACCTTGTCGACATATGCACTTTGGCTAAGCCCTATGTTGGTCAAATGATCTCATTAGCTGAAATTTGATGAGACAAAATTAAGTTTGTAAGATGTGTTCTAAATAATTTAAACAGAATTATAAGGCTTGATCAGACTGAGCACTTATAGGGTTTCAGACTGAGCACAAGCTGAATATAAGCTGAGAATATATTCAATCAGCTTAGACTATATCTTAGAAAGATTATCAATGTGTTTGATAAGCTATGTGTGTTACCTAAGATATAGATTGAGTATTCAGCTTGATGTGTTTCGAGCTAAGTAACTCAGCGTATAGAGTGAGTCAGCTCAACAGAGTTGCTAAGTAAGTTCTAGCTAACTCTTATGACTTTTAAGGATGAGTGAATCATTATAAGTGTTAGTACATGTTTATTTTCGGGTTTGTTCTCGAAGAACTCAGCTTGATGAGTTTCAAGCTGAGTAACTCAGTCCGACTGCAGAAGCCAGTTTAATAGAATTTAAATATGTTTTAAATTCCTTTTATCTCTCTATATCTACGGCATGGATGTGAAGATTGCAGAATCAAGATTGAAGATTGAAGACTCAAGATATGAAGATTCAAGATTCAAGATTCCGGGTTATCTGTTAGTTTTTTAGCAGATTAGGATTAGTTCTAGTTTGCTAGAATCCGTAGGAACAGGATTACAAATACTTATCTCCTGATAAGTTTTGAGGTACGACTACTATTCAACGAGTTACATAGCCAAACTCAATTCACCTCAGTATTGATCGTATGTGTTACGAATCTTGATTCACTGTTTGTAAGTTCAACGTGATCAAGAAAACTCACAGATTGCCAATTGTTCGTGTGTTCGAATCTTCACATCTGATGTGAAGTTGGTAAGTATTCAATCTGTGATTAAATCCTGTTTAGAGAGTTTTCCTGTATCTATAATCATAAGTTGATTATAGATAGCAAAGTTTGAGAGATTGAGATATTTGATTTACATTAGGTGTTTACATATCAATTGTTGGTTACTTGATTGTTTGTGTAATCATCTTCTTATTAATGAAAAGCAAAGCATTCGATTGTTTGTGTTTTGATGTGTGTTAACACTTTTTATTGATTTGTTCAATTTTCCTCAGAAATTGTATTCAACCCCCCTTCTACACATTACTTGCTTGTTGATACGTTCACCAAGGGACCAACAACTGATATCAGAGCAGGCTGAACGATTTTATAAGTTGAAAGTTCAAGATTCTGAGAACGTATACAATGTCGACAGGCAACAATTCATCAAACTTTCCTTAGATGTCTGCTAAGGGTTGTCCCATATTCGATGGATCTGATTATCCTATATGGAAATTCAGAGCCATGCTTTTCCTCAAGTCCATTGATAATCGTATGTACGATGTTATCACTAAAGGACCAATCATCCCCAAGATTCCTACGGTTGTCAGTGATACGTCCACTGACAAAACTGAAAAAGAAGTGAAGAAGCCTGTTGCATCCTGGACTGATGAATATTGGAAACGGTATTCTCTGGATGACAAGGCAAAGTGTGTTCTGGCTAATGCCCTGACTAATGAGATCTTGCATACTATGACTGGGTGTCAATCTGTAAAGGAGAGCTGGGATACTCTGAGTATTACATATGAGGGCACAGATCTGGTCAAGCAGCAGAAGAAGAATCATTTGAACAGATCCTATGAAAACTTCTTCTCTAAGAAGAATGAAACCCTGGCTGATGTGCTTACCAGGTTTCACTGCTTGATTAATGACCTGCTAGGTGTAGGTATTAAAAAGAATGAAGCTGACCTAGTGCTGAAATTTCTGGATGTGTTACCAGAAAAGTTCAATAAAGTAATTACAGCACTAAGGACTGGAGGAACATAACATATGTATAACCTACAGTCCATATATGGGTTCTTGCTCAATCATGAACAGATCACAGAGCACAAGAGAACTTCTCAACAACAACTGAAAGATTCTTTTGATAAAACTGATGTTGCATTAGTTGCACAAAAAAAGAAGAAAAATTCAAAAGCCTTAGTTGTTGAATCTGAGACTGAGTCAGATTCTTAAGCTTACCACTCAGACTCAGACTCAAGTGATGCTGATAATGTTCAGACTATCACTGAGCAAATGCCCATGCTAGCCACACATTTGAGAAGAGCTCAAAAGGGAAGAGGAAGATCTGACAGGGGCAAAGGAAAGAGTTCTTTTGATCCCAAGAAAGTTGTGTGCTTCAATTGTCAGAGGAAGAGACACATTGCTGCCGAGTACCTATCAAAGAAGGATGAATCAACTTAGCTGATAAGAATGCTTATAGAGCTGATAAGTATAGGAAAGAAATATACTCAGCTCAAGAAAGGAAAGCCTGAAGACAAGCCCAGTACAAAAGGACTCTACGCTGAAACTTTGGATACAGAATCATCTACCTCATATGATGATGACAAGTGTCTGATGACTCAAGAAGATGAAGAGTTTGAAATAGATGAAGTTGATTACGGTTTGTCTGAATCAACTTTTGAAGCTGACATGAAGGAAGCTGGGGAAAACAACAAACTTGGAGACTGGGATCCTTCCTCGATGTACAAGGTTAGTAATTTCAACTCTTACACAGATGAAGAAATAGGTCTTGCATTCGATTATCTGTTAAATGATTTCAAGACCAGCCTTAAGTCTTAAAAAGACATCAAAGCTGAGATAGCTAAACTAAAAGATGAGATTAAGGAAAATCAATCTCTCATTAATGTTGGTAAGAAGGCATAATGTGATCTTGAATGTCAAAGACAGATAAATAAACTTCTAAGTGAAGAACTTCAGGAAGCCAAAGATAAAGCTGACCAACTTCAAAAGGTCACTGAATCATGGTGTAAGTCATCAAGGCTTGCTGAAAAGTGCATCAACCAACAAATTCCTAAACAGGTACAAGCTGTACTTGGAGGTGACTATCAATCCGCAGCTTATGCAACTGATGATGATGAGATAGCAAGTACAGATTCTGAGGAAGATAGACAACTGATTGAGTCTCAGAAGTCAGCCTCAGAAAAGAAACATGATCCAAGCCTAAAATATAATATGTTTGTAAAGTCAAAAGATCATGAAAATGAGTGTTCAACATCTAAACAACACATTAAGTCTGTGCCTATTCAAAGGACTTCAGTCATAGAAAGGATTAATCCAAATCCTTTCAAAAGACAACACTCTCTATCTGGCTCAGAGAGAAGTTACAAGAACAGGAAGACGACTGTAAGTCCGAGGTCATATCTTAACAATGGTAAGTCCAAAGTTGTTGACATTGGTAAGTCCAAAGAACTCAACAGTGGTAAGTCCAAGACTGTTGAAACTGGTAAGTCCAGAAAACATGACAATGGTAAGTCCAAAGTCATCGAAAAGAAGTTTGTTGGTCAAGCTTCTAATCAAAAGGATAATAAACCAAGATCTGACAAAGGTAAGTCCAAAGTCAATGAAGATCAGGTGAATCAACTTGCTAAGAAAGTTGAGAAGTTATCCACCACCAATAATCCTAAAACTGAGGGTAAGACCCCTAAAGGGTTATCGAATGATCTATCTCATGAGCCATTGGTAGAAGAAGATGCTACAAGTGTAGAGGTAGAGGACATGAGGCCAAGGACTGTGAACTTGAAATCTTAAGACCTGAAAAGGAACAAGTTGATCAGCCTACAGAGGACTCAGCACCTGCTCAAGCTGACCAGTTAGTTCCACAAGATAAAGCTGCTAAGTGCTCATCATCTAAACCCACAATGAAGTGGGTTCCCAAACAAAACTAATGTGTTTAGTTTTCTTATCATGTGCAGGGTTCAAGTAAATGGTACTTGGATAGTGGATGTTCAAGGCATATAAGTGGGTGGAAAGGACTTCTTAGTGATTTCCAGGAAGATGAATGTCCTAACGTAACATTTGGTGATAACTCCCATGGAAGAACCAAAGGTTGTGGGAAGATGCATGCTGGCAAGGTGACTTTCCAGAAGGTTGCATATGTTAAAGGTCTTAAACACAATGTGATAAGTATCAGTCAGTTGTGTGATGAAGACAATATTGTTACTTTTAGGAAGAAAGCAGGAACTATATATAATGCTAAGGGTAAGCCTATATTAATAGCAAAAAGAGAAAGAGATGTGTATCTACTTGATCTTAATTATGCTGATCCCTATACTGAAACCTGCTTGTATTCCCAATATGTTCCTAAGCTGAGTTGGTTGTGGTATAAAATATTATCACATTTAAATTTCAATTATCCAGGTAACGATTAAGAAGGTTGCAATTGTCAGAGACAGAAACTGTACGCGGATCCATTAGTTCGAAAAAGGAACCATTTGCATTGAGAAACATTGACTGTTACCTCTTCATTATATATTTGATCCGTTTTGTATACGATAAGTAGTAAACGACTAGATGGTTACTTTTGATCTTCATGTTGAGTTGGCGGGTGTTTATGATACACTCAGTGACTGTTATTTGTGTAAGTATAAAGTAGAATATGAAAGTCAAATTCTCTTGGAATTTTAACTGAAGGTTGAATTCAAAAGTGATTAATGGAAGAACCGTTGGGTTTGTAACTTGGGCCCATTAAAAATGATATGTTTATTTAATTGTTAGTTTATTTGATGATTTTAATTGGACCGTGAGGTAAAAAAATGAAATATTAGTTTAAATACTTTTATGTTAGTTGATATTATATGATTCGTTTTTACACGAGGGTCCCAAATAATACCTCGTTGTTTGTTAACTAATTGAATAGGACCGCTTTATTAACGTTCATGTATGTCAGATACCAGTATATTATACTGTGCTTGTGTTTTAATAATCCTCCAGCGGACTCCAAACCTTATTTGACTTATGAGTGGTCAAATTTATGAGTATTGTGTGTGTATACTTCCTTTGTGAAGAAAAAACCCAAAGAACTAGAGTCCAGCCCTTCAATCTTTGAGATTTGTGTGAATCTCTGCTGAATCAACGTAAGTTATGTGTTCTTGATAAGGTTTTGACAAGCTCTTGGTGTATTCTTGCATAAACTACCTATTTGATTTTCTAGGGTTTGTGGATTATTGGGTGTTGGTTAAAATGAGGTTGGGTTGATGTTTTGGCATGTATTATGATACTATACACTGATTTGTCATGACCTTGAGGTATAATTTGTGAATTGCTTGAAGCGAGCTCCAAACACCATTAATGGAGGATTAGATGAATCTTGAAATGGGTTTTTAAGAATTGTTGATCTTTAATGTAGTTTGATGTTAGTCTTATGTTAGTTATATGTTATTTGTATGTTATTTATGTTTAGATGTAGTTTTGGTAGTATTTAGCTGTTGGAAATCGAGTTCTATTGTGATATTTGGCTGTTGGTGCGAACAGAAGAACAAAACCCTGGTCTGCTGTCCAGACAGTTACGCGGCGCGACTCAGGAGTACGCAGCGCGGAACCCCTGTTCCAGCCCATTAACTTTGCTGTTTGATCTTGTTTTGCTTCGTGTTGCCTTGTATGCTTAGTTATTATTAGTACATGTTATTTATATGATTATATGATATATATGAATAGTTTTTGATGATGAAACATGTTTGGAAAGGTTTGATTTAATTATTGAAGTATCAATGCTAAATGCGCACTTTAACTCGTGAAAATGATTTAGACGCAACTTGTACGCATTCCATTGATTATTACCTGTCCATACATGGTCATAAGACACATTTGAAATGATTTTGATAGTGAATCATATGTATGAAAGTTTTGATGTAAGTATGAACTTATTAGTGATAATTGTGCACTTTAATTATATGAAATGAACTTAGATGATTTGTGTTCGTGTTTCATTGATTGATACATGTTCCATATAATATATGAAGCATTCCTAAATGGTGTTTGATATATTTGAAGTTAGTTTAGTGTATTAAACCTAACGGGTGGTTTTGACCCGTTAGTGAGTTAAATGGATAAATATGTACTTTGAACGTGTTTTGTTGGTTGCTACATATTGCTTATGATATATATATGGATTCTAAATGATAATTTATGTATTTCATGATTTGAATGAGATGGTTAGCATGTGGATGCAATATTTGAATATATAAAGGTTAATTCCTTACTTTAAAGTATGAAACGGAGATACATGAATTTTATGAATACCTTGTTAATTGCTACGTGTTTAGTATCATATATAATGACATTCTAAAAGATTTTGAGTGTATTTCTTGTTGGTTATGCATGTTAGGTGTAATGGTTAAGTTTTGACCCGTTTGAGAATTGATTTGACTTTTGAGGTTAATTATGATTTGAATTACTGATTTAGTCAGGGGATTTGAAGACTCAGTAATATAAGACCACTGAGTTTTGATTGTTGAAGACGCAGGTGAGTGGATTTATATCTTCGGATATACAGGATATGATATCCTGATTGTAACTATGCTCTTTGGACTGTATGTCTTGATTTGATATGTATACATGATGTTTTGGAGATCAGCGTGGCGGTGTTTCGGCTGGGTCTGGTTTAGGGATATACAGTATTAGCTTTTTCTTGAATTGCATTTGTTGTATTCAAGAGGTGCTGATATCATTGTCCACGTTAACTGGGCCATCGGTAAACCTTGGTTTTGGCCGACCTTGGTTGTAGGTTCTGCAGGACCGCCGGTTCTCGTTGGATTTTGAGCTATATGTTTAGGCTGTTTGCCTTGTATGTGCTTAGATATTAATTCCCTCACTTAGTTTTGTGCTAATTCCCTACTACCATCTTTTGTAGATTTCTTTTGGTAATCTTTCTAAAGATATATGACTGGGAATATGGACAGACCACTCACTCTGATGTCTAAATTGTTTATGTAGAGCCTGTTTTGTTATTGACACTGTAGTGGCAATTTTGTAAATGTAAAACCAGATGAAGATTTTATTTAACTTATATTTATATGTAATTATCTTTGTTGGAACCTAGAGGGGGGTGAATAGGTTCTTTAACTTAGTTTACCAATTTTTACACTTATAAAAATTGTAAGTTGTGTTAAAAAGATTTTTCTTGAAGTTTATAACACAACAAATATATATACTTGAAATAAAGAGAGTAAGGGTAGAGAGATATCACCAATTAGAAGATAAGAGATTTATAGTAGTTCATGCAAGTGTTAACAAACTTGCACTACATCCACTCCTTGGCATCACCCACCAAGAGTTTGCTCAACTAAAAACTTCTCTCTTTCAAGGTAGAGATAAACCTTTACACTCTCTCTTTAGTTTACAAGAAATACTCTTCTCTCTTGCAAACAAGGCTAAGATGAGCCTAGCTTCACTCTAATTTGATGGCTAGAGTTAATCCTCGCTTCTCTCTAATTATGTAGGTTAGAGATAATCTTTACTTCTCTCTAATTATGTAGGCTAGAGATAATCCTTACTTCACTCTAATTTGAAAGGCTAGAGTTGATCCTCACACTATTACAAAATATGTAGAAAGATGATGTAGTGTTTAAGCTTTGAAAGCTTTGCTCTTTCTTGATTCTTGATCTTGAATGATAGATGAATTATCAAAGAATATGAGCTCACAAGATAACAATATCTTTTCTGTGTGTTTGCTGTACAAGAGTTAAGTAATGAATGAGGTTTGAGTTGGTTTAAATAAGGAAAAAGAAGTAAGCTCAAAAAGTGTCCAGACATCTCACGGTTGATCCACGGTCAACCGTGGCTAAAACCGTCAGCGTACTGGAGCATTTTTTAGCCTTTCAAATATAGACGTTGGGCTTTTACCAAAACCACACACAACTCAATTTTACCATAAAAATTTACTGAAAAAGAGCTTGGCAAAAGTTAGGTTGATTCCATACTTCTTAAGTTTGAATTTTAACACAAAAATGGAACTTTGAAAACAAATGCAAAAAGCATGTTGGAATTTTTCTTCTTTGAGAGATTCCTTTGCTAAATATGGAGTTGTATTGTTTCAAAGATGTATTATATTTTGGGATTTGCCAAAATAAGAAGTCTTGTATTAATTCAACCAAGCTTGTGAATTTTATAAAAAGTTTGTTAATTTTTATAGAAGTTTTTATAAAAATGATTTTATAAAAGACTTAAACTTGTTTAATTTATTATTCTTGTAAGCTCATATTTTCCGAACTCTTGTTTATAGATTTCTTCGTCATCGGCTTTGAAGAATTCATCTTCACTTGTTGAGTACGAGTTCGGCTGTCTTCAAGAAGGACAATGTTTAAGAATTTTGAGCTGTGCAGCGACGGTTGATTCATGGTCGACCGTGGGATCGACCGTGAAGGCTGAATGTTTACTTTTATCTTGTTATCTTCTTTTCTTGTTGAAACAAAGTCTTTACTTGTTTATTCTTCACTTAATCATCAATTTGAGGTTTGTTAACATTTAAGAATATAGATATAACATATGAATATTTTTGATAAGCAATAGTATCACATGTTAATATTTTTATCATCATCAAAACAAGGAGTGCACTTTTAAATGTATGACCATGTATGCACCAACAATCTTAATTAAGCTTCCATACGCAGTAATATGTTTAAATAAAAGTACAGTGTTACATATCGTGTGACTAGTTTCTTTGTCACTTTTCACTGGTAAAGTTTCTTACGAGTTTTCTAATACCTTGCAATCGTTTATTGCAGGAGGTGATGGAAAGTGAAGCAGCCCAGCATTAGAGATCCCACGTGCAGCTCGGATATTTAATAATTCTTTTTCGCAGTTATTAAACTTTTTTTTTTAAGTTTTTGAATTTTTTGGCATTAAAACACTTGGGTTGACACTATGTTTTTTAATATATTTGAAAATTTGAATTATTTAGTTTATATCCGTGCACGTGTGCTTTTGATGAATCAGGTTAGTCCAGTTGTGACTAAAGGATACTAATAAGTCAAGTTTTGACTTAATAGGCGATTCACAGTGATCTTATGCGGTTATAGTTGCATAAATGCTAGTCCCACTTTATAAATACTTAGATAAACAAGTCGTGTTTATGAAATTAGATAAATCTTTCTAATTTACAAGTATTTAAGAATTTTATGAAAGACAAATGTTCAAAGCTATGAACATGATAAAATAAGAAATAATAGTTATTATTTCTAGATAAAAGTTTTTGGACAAAACATTTAAAAAGTATAAAGGTGATTATAATAGTTATTATAATAAAGGTTGTTTTATACTAAATGTTTTAGGCAAAGAAATTTAAAATATCTTTACAAGTGTCTTATACTTGTAAACGTGTTAGGTTTAATGAAAC
The DNA here is from genome assembly GCA_947179395.2 of Pulicaria dysenterica. Lineage (NCBI taxonomy): Eukaryota > Viridiplantae > Streptophyta > Magnoliopsida > Asterales > Asteraceae > Pulicaria > Pulicaria dysenterica. The sequence goes on along the minus strand of OX359288.1, from coordinate 61,205,772 downwards.
CACATTCCGTAATTGGAAAGATGGATATATGCGAAATCCAAGTTCTGGTTTCATAAAATGTTTAAATTTCTCACAAAAACTGAGCAAGTGTTTAAAAAGACTAGATTTAGACGTATTAGTCAAGGATTGTCTGAGTCTAAAAAGGGTGTTTTAAGGTAATGCACTTTTTCATAAAAGATAGTGGGAGCATCTTGACTAGTGTATTTATCAAGTTATCAATGTTGATCTAACTAGTATGATAAATACAAGTATGAACTTTTAAAGTATATAATTGTCAGATGATTTTAGAAATGATTTAAAATATAAAAGGTTCTTGAAAGGGAACTAATCCGAGGAACGCATGACTTATTGAAAGGTTCTCAATAAGGGTGTCATTGCAAGTTTTTAAGTCAAGTTATGACTTAAAAAGAATTATATATGATTTAAAAGATTCAAAAGTCAAAATAATTAATGTTGGTAGTTGATTGACGTTGTAGATGATAAAATAGGATATTTTTCGATGTCCTTAGTGATAAAATTAGATAAGTGTTAGTGTACACTGGGAATCTAATTTTAAGTTTACAAGTATGTGTAAATGGTTTTATCGTTTCAAAAAGGGGACATGAATCTAGTCAGATGATTTTCCAGTTCTTCAAGTTTAAGGAATTTATAAAATAAATAAGTCTAGAATTGGTTTTTGGGTTACGAAACCGGTTATAGCAAAACCAAGAAGGAGTACCTTAAAGTACTAGTCTTGAGTTTTAAGGTTTATAAACATATTATTTTCTCTGTAATCCATGATAAGTTCTAATGTAAAATAATAAAGTAATTCAGATAAACGCTGTGAATTGAGTCGATAAAATGGTAGAAATTGTGCATCTTTATTCCAGGGTGGAATATGGAGGATGCATAAATTAGTTTCATTGTTCTTCACCATTTTGTATGTTTTAGACCATCCAGGAATAAACTTGGTTTATTCAAAACATTATCCGTGACTACTTTTTTTCGTGTGAACCTTGATAGGGTTGTAAAGTCATCGTAATTTTTGGGTAGATTCGGAGGTATATCGAATATAGCTGCAAAAGTCTTTTGCGGACAAAAATTTATGGATATTCGTTAGGGTTACGAATATTGGATTGACCCACCGTGAAAAATACTTCGTGGATTCATGTCAAAAGTATTTATCACATACGATATCCTTAAACCTGAGGCATTTGGTTTGGGATGCGGTAACTATTGTCTCTTTAGTGCGTCTTAACGTCACGCCGTAACAGGGTGGTCATAAGGGGCGTATCTAGATTCAGTGGGAGCCGTATTGCCAAATAAAAATATGCAAGAAAGTATTTACACCTCCTTTTTAGGAGAGATATTTCTGGGCCCCTTGACTGATTAGAGAAATTGGTAAGTGCACAGCCGTACCCAAACGAACTGATCTGTTCTTTGTCGTTTATCACGCAGTTTTGAAATCAAGTATGTCATGAACATAATTCTTGAGATTTTGAGTTGACACCCTCCATGCTCATGCTCAAAACTGAAATATCGCGCTGCAAGGGACAAACCTATAATAAACGTACCCATTCATAAACAGGTAGTTTATGATAGTTGATCTATGAACAGTTGGTTCATAATAGATTGCTCATGAACAGTTGTTTTATGAGAGTTTACATTATCACAAGTTTTTGGGGTATAAGAATTCTTATGACCTGGTTATCCTAAGTGTCTGGCTAGGGACCTCCTTAGGCTAACAATGTACAGTAACTATTACTTATCTTGCACAAGTGGGAGTCTGTTGGATTATGTGCAGAGATAATTAATGGGTACATTGTATCCAATGTTATAAGAGACTAAAGGGTCACACTGCTACACACCTAAATTAGAACAGTTGGAATTTACCATAATTCTGTGTGGAAATAATTAATCAGATTGATTAATTATTAGAGAAATAAATAATTAATTAATCAGTTGAATTAATTATTAGAAAAAGAAATAATAAATAGTCATTTATTATTTATAGGGAAATTAAATATTAAGTTTAATATTTAACGGACCAGTTAATTAATAGTTAATTAATTAACTAGTAAAGTACAGGGGGTCAAAGTGAGAGGAATGAAACTTCAATTAAAGTCATGGGCTTTAATTGAATTGGCTTGGGCTTAAAGGAGGTTTAAGTATTTAAACCTAGATAAGGCTCATTTTATGATAAGGCATTCAAAAACTTGAATCAAAAGGAACCCTAGCCTCCCTCCTCTCCCTCTGCGTCGACCTCTCTCTCTCTCCCTCTCCCTCTCGTCGTGTTCGACCAACACCCAAGAGGTGTTCGAGTTCTGCTTTGCGTCGATCACCACACACACGCAAGATTCGCGTGTTTGATTCTCGGGTAATTCCAGGAGCGGTCTAGCAGCCAGTTCATTGGTGGTGCAGTAGTGGTGCACTACCTTTAGAAATCCCAATATCAAGCAGGCATTGTTTTCTAAACCTTTTAAATGGATTGTTGTTGAGAAACTTATATGATCATTAGTAAGATCCTAACCCTTTTGGGGTTTAGAGGGTTGTGTTCAATCTGTTTCCGCTTTAGGATTGAACCAATAGAATCAAACCCAGGGCTTGACCAGTTTGTGTCATAAGTTGGTTTGGTCAGATCAAAACCCTTCACAAACCATTCTCCTTTCTCCTTCCCGCCGGAAACCACTTCTTCGTGTCTGCCTTTTCTATTTTCCCCTTTCTTCGCGGTAGTCTTTAATGATAGCATAGATCACAGGAGCATTCAAATCTCACTGCCATACTCTTTTGTTTATTTATAACGCCCACTCATTGTCGCGGGGTTCCTCGAGGACTACCTAGTTTGTGTGAGAATGCATATCACAATGCTAATTAGAATGCTACTTAAACAACATATAAACAATTATTCATGGCTAAAATAGTTCACATGGACAGGAAACTAAGCATATTAATGAGCTATATAGTTAGTTTTTGTGTAATATACTAAAACCACACATGGTTTAAACTTAAAACAATGGCATAGTTTAGGCAAACTTTGAGTAGATCTATACATAGTTTAGGCAAACGAAGAAGAAAGGCACCCTCGTAATATACACACACTTACACTTATAATAAAAGAGTATAGATTGGGAACAAATTGAGAAGGAATAAGGATATTACCTATTACGAAAGTGGTGGAGGCAGTGCAAGACTACGGCGAATACAGTAGTGTGACACGTGGACACAATGGCTGAGACGATGCTATAGATGGTGGCAGATTTGAGGATCGAAGAAACCTTTCGGAGCGCTGAGAGATGTCGAGAAAGTAAAAGCTGCCATTGATTTTGACAAAAAAGAGATTGGTGCCTCGTTTTTTAGACTAAAACAGAGCTGCATATGCAGTGATGGAGATGTAGTTGATTGATGAAGAAATGGTTGGACAACGAGGAGATGATTTGATTCAGACGGAGGAGAAGGGATGTCTTTGTACTTTTACCCAAAAGTACACGGCAAGTAAACATAATTAGAAATGGGCATGGTTCTTCACCCTTTATACATAAAAGCAGGAAGCAAAAATTGCAAAAAAAAAACTACAAATCAAGTATAGAACACGTGACCTATAGGAAACAATTATTTGAATGTCATATCTGCTAGGCTATCTCAACAATGTTGATCTAGAATTCGATTTTCAGAAGCATATAATAAGTATACTGTAGATGAACAGTGACATTTAGTCTTGCTAAATGTTAGTATTTAAATTTCATTTTATGCTTTATCTATGTTTATTGTTATTTGAATATATTCATCAAGTTTTAATTATTCACCTGCATCAATTTTGTACATGACAAACACATTCATCAATTTGATATATGTTTGAAAATTTTGTTATTTCCATATATTTACTAATTTTTTCTTCCTATTGTACCCCTTGTATTTATTAATTTTTGTCCTTGACTCCATCAAATATTGACTTTTTTTGTTTACTTTTTGATGAATTTATCGGCTGGGATCGCATCTTACCCATCTTATATTAAAACACATATTACAAGAACCTTACTCTTTCTCTCTCTCTCTCTCTCTCTCTCTCTCTCTCTATATATATATATATATATATATATATATATATATAGGGGACGGTTCAAACGAGAATTGTTTTTCGTACGAGAACTGCGAGAACCAATTACAGTCATTGATCAAAGAGATGGAGGGTTGAGATTAAAGAGTTGTTAATGGATAACCTTAAACAAATCAAACTTATCCTTAATTAATTAAGGGTAGTTTGGACATTTTTACATTACCCCCGAATTTTTTAAACTAATATATGCATCAAACGGAGAAGTGTTAAATTACGAAAATTATACCAAATTAACGAGAAAATTATGCTCTTTAATTTGAGACCGGTCTTGATATATTTTTTCAAAAGTTTTTTTTTTGTGTTTGCTGAGTTTTTTTTCTGTACAGCTCGAAATTTGTACTAGTGCAAATTTTACTGGGTTTTTCTTTATCTCTCTCTCTCTGCCTCTCTATTTCTAACTACGGCGACATCGGCGGCGACCCACCAACCATAGGTACAAAAAGCATGAAAGAAAATACCCGCTGCTCTCCGTCTTCGGGAACCTCACCGCTTCGGAATCCGGCTGCAAGGATTTTGACCTCCGATAATGGTGTCGGTTAGTGTCCAAAAACCGGCGATGCTCTCTGTTTCTCTCTAGAATCTGGCTTCGAGTAAGAGTTTTTTTGGATCCGTTTGTCGATTGTGTTGGTTTATGCTTGGATCTAGTCTCTTTATCCATCCCCGAGTTTGTATGTGTAGATTTAGGTTGTGTATGTGTAGATCTGGGTTTATGGATGTTCGTGTGGTGGATGGTTCAACTGTTTGTAGATCTAGTGTTTATTGTGTATTTTTTTGGTGGATTATAATCGACAGGGGTTCGTCGGATTTTGAAGCAGTAGCCGGAGTTACAGGGTATTTGTTTGCTCAGCTTGGTGTTAGGTGAGAGAGAACAGTGCAGGGTTGTGACGTTAGAGAGGAATTGAAAGAGCATCTGATAATACAAAACCGAAAATTCCATAACTGCCCTTCCTATTTAAAACTAAATGAAAAAGACAGCTATTAAAATGATTGGTTAGAATTGGTTCTCGCAGTTCTCGTACGAAAAACAGTTCTCGTTTGAACCGCTGATATATATATATATATAGGGGAAGGTTCAAATGAGAATGAGAAATTAATTGAGAATGGGAGACTAAATCTCAGCCGTTCATTTTGTAAGTGGAATTCTTGGATGGAAATGGTGGGAGAATCGAGTGTGGCAGGGTGCATGTGAGGAATTCATGGGTAGGCAATGACATTGAAGGAGGGAAAATTGGACGGCTGGGATTAAGTTTCCCATTCTCAAAAATATTTAAGTTCTCATTTGAACCTCCCACTATATATATATATATATATATATATATATATATATATATTCACACACACACTACATTATAAAGCATTTAACTTTCTCTCTCTTAAAAAATTTAAGAATACTTAATTTTAAGTAGTACAAGTTTTTGTTCTTAAGATACAAACAATTAAAGCAATTGCATAACCAACTATCCCTTTAATTATCTCAACTAATTTAAGACAACTTTCACTCTAATAAATCATTAAACATCACAAGAAACTATTTAATTTATCTAATTTTGTCTAAATTATTTATATCAATACAATTTTAAGCCTATAGTATCTTTTTCTCTAATTCTTTATTAATAATATTTTTAATTGATCTTTAAAAATTATTTTAACAACTAATAAAATGATTGATTGTAAGAAAAGTAAAGAAATTAGAAAAAAAAAGAAAAAAAACATTGGTTGGTAGACTAACACCGCATTTCATACATATCATACCCTACTTTTAAAATTAAACATGTTATCGAGCACAAACGGTTGTTATCGCTTGCATGGGTACAATGTTAGTATATATAAAATAGAAAGAGAAGTAAATTCAATGACACCTTTTAAGGTGTTTCGTTTTATCCCTATTAAACTTTATTGGTATTCAACACCAAATAATCGTCCTATTATATATTTATAAATTCTTTATTTTATTTACATGTTAATATTTATTTAATCATTTATTTTAAGTATATTTTTTAATCGTAATATGAAATAAGTTAAAGACTTAGTTATTAATTATATCAAAAATCTAATGTCTCGTATATTTCTTTTATTTCAAACGGATGATGGATTTCTTTGATTTAAAGTTTATTTTTACACTTTTAAATGAAAAAATAGAATACTTTACTTACTTTTCTTTCTTTTTGTTTCTTTCCCTTTTTTAACAATATTCTGTGTCTGAAATAAGACGACCTTATATGTAAGGGAGGTTTTTCTTATGTATAAGAAATTAATCAACTTATGGTACTGATAGTATTATTGCTATCTTATAAATTAACAAAGTATACATTTTTCATGGATAATTAATATCTTCTAATCTAACTTTATCTTCCAAATTTTATTTTAAGTATTTATGTTTAGGGTTTAATTTACAAAAATGTATTGAATTTGTGACGGTTTATTATTTTATGTACTAAGTATTAAAACTTATCATTAAATGTATTGAACTTATAAAAAATACCGTATTGAAGCACCTGCTATCTCCTTAGCAGGCTATTTCTACATGACTAGTGAAATTGTATTAATTTGTTAATCAATCTAGATATTACACGCAAGCTGTTCAGGTCTGGGTGTCAAGACTTTTACGTTAATATGGGTAATTGAACTCACGAATCAAGAACAGATCTTGAAAATCAATCGAAACACTATTGCTTTGAACGTTCGTTTGTGTAGTCGATACAATTGACCCTTGATTTCATTGATCGATCTGGATTTAACGACACCCTTTTGAATATAACCAAACCGTAGACCTTCAAAACTATAGTGTTTATCATATTGATTTGAATCTATGTAGAAACGAGTCTATGGTTTCTATTTTTTTTTCTTGAGTTTCATTTTGATTCAATCTTGTACATATTTATCATTAGGTTTCAGATCTTGAATGTAACTGGAGGTTTCTAGATTTTAGAGGGAGTTTGAATTTTTATCTTAAATGTTGAAGATGATAATTGATGAAGATGAAAGACGATAATAATTATTACAAATGGTGCAGATGATAATTGTTAGAAAATGAAAAGATGATAAAAATTAAAAGGATTAAACAATTTAAAAATCTCCGTGCTAATTGTATATATTTTTCTGGATGAGTGAATGACATGGAAAAGTCAGATAAAAATGACATGTTACACATAAGCAAAGAATACGTTAGATCATGAGTAGTACTCATCTTTATTCTCTTTTTTACTTAGATGTCATATTAGTACCATATCATTTTGTCCTTATTTTCTTTTTCTTACCCGAAATCCAAGAATAGTCTAACCTAAACAACCCAAATATTTTTTCTTTCATAACTCTCTCTTAAAATAATAATAAATAAATAAATAAAAGAGGAAAGCGACACGTAGTTCGGATTGGGGAAACTAAAGACTAAGCCAAAGGAAAATGTTTTTTTATGAAAACGGGAAAATATTTTTTATGAAACGGGTCTAATGGTATATGAGCAAATCGCTTGAAATACTTTCACCAAATTGTATCTCACTTATCACGTTTTGTTATTGTATGTGTGAAGCTTTAAAAGTTTCTATTGAATTTATCCAACTTTTAATATGTTACTATTATATGTATTTTGATTATTGTATAAGTTTAATACATACAATAGAAAATTTAATCCACAAAATAGCGACAAATTAAATGTTCAATACCACACAATATCAAAATGGGACAGTTAAATACCTTTTAGTGAACTAAACACAAAAAGATAAAAAAAATTAGCAAAATCATCTTCTAAATCATGTGTTCACCCGAATTACTCTCCATTAATATCGTTTCCACTTCTGTTGCATCATTTGTGACTCTGCATGTGACGATTTGAAACAATAATATGTTAATGGTCGATTACGTGTAGTTATACATCCAATGAGCGAAAAGAGTACGCGAAAATGCTTTTTATGAAAACGGGTCAAATAGGTTTAAAGTCGTTGAAAGTGCACTTATAATCCATAAAATCTTCTAAAACTTTTATTATCAGAAAAAAATAAGATTACTATGGTAAAATAGGTTTGTGGAGGTATTTAACAAATCAATACTTATAAATTTTGCCTTAAAAATTAAAAAAAAAAAAAAAACTTACTTAAAAAAAAGATAATGTGTTTGGAGTATCTCAGGTCCACCCGTGTATCAAAGAACTACCCGATTGACCCGTTCCACCCCCCCCCCCCCCCCCCCCCCCCCACAACAAAAATATAAAACAGAAATAAAATAAAGGGAAAAAGGATGTATGCCGCTGCAGCACCTAAGTTAAATGAAGGGTGATTTTGTTATTTCAATATTTGCTCATTATACAGATATGTGAGTATGACATCAGTCTTAGTTGCAGCTAGCAGCATATATCCTTTGCCCTAAAATAAAGTTGAAACCCCTAAAGTTTTTGAACTAACATTGATGACTTTGGTGACTCGAGCTGCATTGTAACTGGACCGTCATTGACCAAATTGACCTTCCGATGATCAGATAATTACATGTTAGACAAAGCAAAAAGGAGAGGTAATAGGGGACAATTTAGTTTTCTGTCTGTCTAACAATTTAGTTTTCTGTTAACATATTTATAAAAACAAAATAAATATGATTAGGTTTAGTAAATTTAAACAGGAGTATGAGAAAATCATCTATGTTGCTGAGGTGTTTTACTTTATTTCCGTTTTTATTGATTTAAGTAATTTATGAGTGTAACAATACGTAACTTGGAAATTCTAAGAGTCACAAAAAGAGACCTAACGTGTTAGAAAACTTACCTTCATCATAGCCCCGAATACTCCATCTGAACACAGAAAGCAAAAAGATTGTTGTAAGTTTTGTTGGATATTATATATTTTATTTGAATAAATTAATTTATGATATTAAAACACAGCTTTTCTGATTAGGCTACTTTCAACCTGTTTAACCTGCTCCACATTTTTAGCTTTTTTTCAAATTGGACCTATTAGAGTTAAAACATAAGTACATAACCTAAATCAACCAATTATAGAGTAAAAGGGTATAAATTACAACCTTAGTTGTCACTTGTTATACAACTACTCTTCTGCTAGTGTCAATGGTTTCATTTGTGAGCCTAAATTATTTACATATAATTAAAAAACTCACATTCACAGAATATACATGCCATGACTTTGCAAGTATAAATTTAGGGATGAACTTATACCAGCTTCTATGTTGATAATCATAATATTTAAGCAAACAACCATTGGCATATTAAACTTTGTGATATCAAGTGAATGTGAAGTGGAGTAAGAGGGTATATGCCTAAACATGACCACTTTCAAGAAATATTATCTGATTATTGCATTTGCAAAACAGGAATGCAATAATCAAAATTAGTGTTTCAATAACAATAAGACAAAAGTGATTATCTTTATAAATTGCGTTTAGAAAAGGCCATTCTGCAAACACAAAGGCTATTTTGGTCGATACCTTTATAAATTGTTACAAGTCCGTAAATATGAAAAACTGAAGTACCTTTCACTGCATCTGATTTGTAGCTTCTTTGGAATCTTTCCACTAAAGAAGCATAAAAGGATTTTGCTCTATCGGGTGCCATTGCAACATGAAAATCTGGCTTGTTACCCTTAAGTATCCCGTACAATGTAAATTGACTCACTGCACCACCACATAATGTTACAAGCAATAAATTAATAAACAAAGTAACTTCTTTTTTTTATTTTCTATAATAACATTCCATGAAAGGGGAAAAAGTTCAATATAGAAGCATATTTCTGTTACCTAATAGAATCTCATAATTTTTCTGTATTACCTGCCAATATACACAAACCTTATTACTTATTATATACTAAGCATAATGAATATGTATGCTGCATTGTTTCCAAATGAAGGTGAAAATTCATAAGATTTGACCTCAATAGTCAAACATATGTACCATTGAATATTCATCCTTTCACAATTCTTCTAAGTTCTATCTCATCCCTCCCCTCATCTTTTGGTGTAAATCGAAATTCAAAGTTACTAACTACATACACATACAACATTAAGATCTTAATGGTAAGAAACAAATACTTTGATATATAAAATGTTTGAATTCTCAAAATCAGAAGCTAACTCTACTGCATGAATGAGGATACTTATCAATTCAAATGGTATTTCGATTAAGAGAGGAAAAGAATAAAGAGAGTTACACTTTGATCCCATGTTTTGCCAGTTTTTTCGTTAGGAAACAATCTCATATTTAACACCTTACGACATCTGCAAACAAACATCAAGCCACATTCATTTCTCTCAATTTTTTTACCTCAAATTTCATAGGACTGATACACGAAATGAAAAATTAGAAAGCGAAAAGTGGTGTTGATGTAAGAAATCATACATATAATCAGCATCGGAATCAGTATCGAGATCGTGAATTCCGACGAGCACAAGCAACCCCGGCCCAATTGCCGACACCGTACTCCCTTCCACCTGCAATTACTTATATATACACTGATCAGACTGATGCGTATAAATGTATACGTGCATTTGAGTGTGTGTGTGTGTGTGTGTCTTACGTACCTCGACGCTAGCAGAGGCAACTCGCTGGACGACGGCCTTCATTGATACGCCTCTGCTCAGTTGCCTGAAAATTTGATCGGAGTGAAATTCTTGGTTTATGTAAGATTGTAGGGTTCCGAAACCCCTTTGGAACAATTTTGGGTAAATTACAGGAATAGTCCCTGGAATATTATAGTTAGTAGTATTCATGTTGTTTCTTTAAGACCATCATGATCTAACCTCGAGTTTTCTAGAATTTCTTGTTGGTATATCATCATTTACATTATCTTTCACTTTTAACCCTCTCTAATTTACAGATCCACACATCCAACTCATATCAACCCACATATATTATTTAATTATAAAATATATATTAATGAGTAGAGATAAAGGAATAAAGGGAAAAAAAGAAAATCGCTTAACAGGCGCGGGTTAAAGGGCTAACCGAGGGTCGGACCCGCACCAACCAGTCTTGCTACAATGGTGTGCAACGCTGGTTGAGGGGCCAACCAGTCGGGGTTCCTCCCTGGTGCGACCATAACTAAGATTATGTTTAATCCAAATTTATTTGGTTTTAGTTTTTAAATAGAACATTAATTACTTAATAGAGCCATTAATTGCATAATGAGGTGGTTAACTAACAAGATAAAATAAAATCGGGTAAAATGCACAAGTATAATTTTTTAAGTTTTACATACATAATCGTAATTAAGGTTTCATCTTAATATAGATAAATAATACAAAAATTAGATACTACTTTACTGTGCGATTCTGTTAATAATGGGGTGCTTTTGTTGAGAAATGTCCACTAACATAGGTGAACAAGTAACAAGGCTCGTGATGCAAGAGCCTCCCGGCTCCAGGTCACATGACAAGAATAGTCTCAATCCACTCGCAAAGACACAAAAGGATTTGGCTAAAAGTGCAAGACATTGTTGTTGGTTCCTTGGTGAGAGTATCAACAAGCAAGTAATGTGTAGAAGTGTAAATACCCAAAAAAAAATTTAACAAAGAACTTAATTAAATAAGTTTTAATAAAAGTTTGTTCAACAAAGATATACAAAAGTACGGATCAATTTTAGTTACAAAAATTTTCAAAAGATTATCAAGCTTTTGTGCATCAAAACTATAATTGTTCAAAGAACGCGGAAGTCAAACATCATTTAGGAGCCATCTCTAAATCTTCAAATCATCGGAGCCGGGGCCTTGCCTTTTTTTTCACCTGAAAAATATGGTAACAACTCTGATAAGCAGATTGCTTAGTGAACATACCTAACAAACAAATACAATAACACATAAGTATAATGATTCACATAATGAATAATCTCAAAGGATCCAATAATAAATACTGGAACCTCATCTCAATACTTGGTACCAAGACAAATACTCAAATGCTCTAAGGAGCACATTTTCTCAAATGCTCAAATAGCACAATCACATATGCATACCATTCATACAACATGGTCATTGTAAGAGGTCAAGTATACTCACATGTGATGTGATGAGAATCAACATCCGAATATTCACAACCAATGCCAAGCTAAAGTAAATTTATAAGCCTAAACAAGTATAAAAACAATATAACTTAGTCAAACTCAGCTCATACAAATCAATCGAGCAACAAACTTGATCAATGCATCAAGTGGCATAAGAGATCCTCAACATTAACTAAAACTTGACACTAAAGCTTTCCAAGACTACTCAAAGATTCTCATAGTTCAAATCATCTAAAATCTCAACTTGTATACAAAAATGTATACTTCCAATTTGACCCTTCTATAGTATTTCGTATTTTTAGTCATCCTATGTTCTGAATTAGCTTCTGTGTCCAACATGAGAAAGAAACTACACATCCAGATCTTTCCAACGATATATAGTACGACCTCTATCGATTTTTCTTTGATTTTTAATGATTTTTCGAAAACTGGTAAAACATGTTGTCTTGTGCAGAATGTAGTTACTAGTTTGTATCAAAATGTGTAATTTCGACCCATTTCAAACCCAATGCTTGAAATACTTCAAATACAGATTTATTGGCATTCAAAATACTCTTTTAACATGTGTTAATCCTAAATTCTATACCAATACATTAAACTCCAAAGTGGTTATACAAACATTATCAATTTAACCCATTCTAATCACTTAACTCAATCTCATGCTTTAAAGACTTGTACCATTTATACCATTTTCAATAATAACCACTTCTAACTTCAAATCTTGACATGCAACAATTAATACATATTCTATAAGGTGTATAAACACCAAATCCTCATAAAAACATAACATGCAACTCAAATCCAAGCTTAAATCAAACTTTTTCTCTCTAGAAACATAAGAACACAAGAGTTTAGAGATTTCTTACCTTGATTTCTTGTGTTAATCACTTATTTAAGCTTAAATATTTGTAATAACACTTGATCTTCACATGCATGCAAGAATCCTTGCTTAAATTCTTGATTTAAGCATTTTCTCTCTCTAACTTTCTCTCACACCAAGAACACACACTAAGTGTGTGTTTTCTAGATCTGAACTTTATGAAGAAT